>JBBPDA010000126.1:12726328-12761675 GCA_037974385.1 Arnoldichthys spilopterus
TATATATATAAGCTGCATTTCTTGTTGATCAAGTTTTATTTTATGCTTAACGTCAATGCTTACTTTAGTTTTCTTGTGTAACTGTATCATCTATAAGCTCCTTTAGATGCATTTCATGTATGAAAGGTGTTACAAATAACGTTTATTATTGACATCATACACATTTAGTACTATGTCTTTATTTCTCAGTGTAGTGTTGGATGGTAAAACCTTATTCATGCGACACTAAGTCCTGAGGCTGTTTCTAGATCCTTCTACATTCCGCATGAAGTGACTGGCTACATGCGAGTTAGTGCATTTTAGGTAGACAGCAAGTTAAATACTCAACTTCACTGCTAACCTGAGTTACTAGCTAGCTTAGCTATAAAGACAATACACAGATAATTGGCTGTTAGTTGAAACTATTTACTTGAGCCGACATAAGTTCCTATGGCAGGCCCTGCTAGTGCTAGTAACAGCTCACCCCACTGAACTACACGGTAATGTCCACATTCACCGCAAACTACACGGGAAGCGACTGTTATGTGTGCTTAATAACGGCTCACAGAACTCACGGCGTGTAGCTTAATGTTAGAAAGACCTAGAGCTTTAAAAACCGAGTTTACCAACCAGGTGCACGGTGCATGTAATAGTCAGAGAGTCTGCTTTAACCTGGCTGTAAATAAATCAGCTGTACGACGCACCTACCGTTAGCTGGCGTCAACTCTCTCCTCTGTCGACCTGCAACTTTCACCGGCTCAGTTAGCGAGCCTGCTAACGCGTTTTCGTTTTTCTATATATTTACGTCTTCATTTTGTTAACCTAAAATCCCGATACGCAGAGCACAATGTGAAGACATAGACCTGTGGACGCAGGAGTGTTTTTAAACGCGTTCAAATGTGAACGTCTTCACACTTTTGTGGTTGAGGTCGCTCGACCTGACAGCGCTCTGCAGCAGTCCTCGAAAACAAAGGTCACGTGATTTCCCCGAACGCGCCATTGGATACTACACGGCTCGTGATGGCAGATCTGAATGTCGATTGGTTGAAGAGACAACCGTGTTTATGATGACTTTACATTTCACTGTACATGGATCACATTGGAGCTGTGATCTACAGCCCTGTGGAAAATACTTGCTCCTCTGCCTATACTACCTGTACTACCGTTTAACTAGTACATACTGTATTCAGTTTATTTATCATATGTATGTTAACGTTGGGTTAACAGTACAATGAAATGTGTTGGACAAGAAGAACCAGTAAAGTCAGCAGAACATGATCGATATGATAGATAAGAATGAATATAAAATAAAATATAAAATAAATGTAAAAATTAAATTAAATTTAAAAAATGTATATATATACGAATATTTAGACAAATATATAAGAACCATGGGAAGGCCACATTGTGTAAAGTGCGATGTACAAAAGCGAAAAAGTGACCAGTTCGAACAGCAATATTGCACATTGGATGAGGGCAAGAGACTGACAGTGTGTGGTGGTAGGTTAGGAGTTCAGTAGCCTGACGGCAGTGTGTGGTGGTAGGTAAAAATTAAGGTTTTTGTGCGTTCAAATTAAGATTGTTTATTTGCAACAGGAACATGAAGGTTATTTCAATGAACGTTATTTCTGCCGCATCGTTTTGTTTGCGTTACATTTTTTCCCCACCAGAGGGGCTGCCTGGCCAGTGAAAGACAGAAATAGACAGACTGAACGGAAAGTTCTTTTTTTATGCTATCAGAATTTTATTAGTGTACCTTGGGCAGAATGGTTTCCCAAAATGTTGCTTTTCTCAATACATCTTGAAAGAGATGAGGTTGATATCTCCCTTGATACGAATATAACTGATGGCATCCACCTGCTGACGATTGGGAAACTCAACCACCTGCCCATCAGGTAGCTTCACCTCAAACAGTTTTTCTGTGTGCTTCACTGTAACCTGTGAAGGTGAGGGTAAGAAAACAAAGCTTGCATTTAATTCCACTACAGAATCTTTCATTTAAATTAATTCATATAAAATCATCACCTGCTGATTTTAAACAGTGTGATATGACATTTGTCAGTGTACATTTTAAAGGGTAAATTTTACACACACACATATACACATAGAATATAGAAATATGTGTGTTGACTTTGGACAGTGGGAGGAAACCCACGTGAGCTTGAGGAGAGCTTGCAAACTCAACACATAAAGGCACCTGTGGCTGACCCAGGGATCAAACCTAGGACCTTCTTGCTGTGAGGTGACCATGATAATCACGACACCACTCTGCTACCCTTATACACAGTATCTCACAAAAGTGAGGACACCCCTCACATTTTAAAAAATATTTTATCATATCTTTTGATGGAACAACACTGAAGATATGACACTTTGACACAGTGTAGTCAGTGTACAGCTTGTATAACAGTGTAATGCTGTCCCCTCAAAATAACTCAACACAGCCATTAATATCCAAACCACTGGCAACAAAAGTAAGTACACCCCTAAGTGAGAATGTCCTGCACTACAGTACTGTGCTAATGAACTAATAATGCATCAAAGGTTGAAGGAACAAGTGTGTTTCAGCAACAAAGGTGTTTGTAAATCATCATCAGAATTTGGGGCTCCTGTGGGAAATGTTTGCATTAACATTTAAGACTTAACTAAAGCTGTAAGTTAACCAGTTTCTTAAAGCTTTGGAAAAGCCCTAACCACTTACCTTACCTTGCCATTTAAGATTATTCACTATAATAAAACAGCATAAAATAAAAATGTGGTGTTTTAAATCTTTTGCTCTATAGTGTATATATGTAATAAATAGGATATATGTAAATAGTAAATAATAAATAGATAACTGTATAAGGATATACAGTTTATGGTTTCAGTCATACTTTAAAAGTGGAGCCTTGCTGGAAAGGGTTGGGTGTGTCCCTTTGCTCCTGGTTCCAGATGCCACCACATAGTGAATTACACACCAGCACTGGTGCGTCGCTATCTTCGTCATAGAAATGAGGGTTAAAGTGAAGAGCCAATTCACTGGAACTGGAACCCAGGTCAATCTGAAACCTTCAGAAAAAAATATGTCGAGTCAGTCATTTATTTAGCAAATAATTATTTGTATAAATGCATTTTATCTTCAGGGTATTCAAAGTCACTAAGTTTGAAATTGGGTTGAACAATTTGGAGAAAATATATAATTGAATGTGATTATTTTCTATAAACCAAGATCTAAGCTAGAATTAAAATTGCAACTCTAGCAATGTAAGAACTGCACTCTTTCAGACTGTGATTTTGATATAAAAATGATTAAACCTTCAGCCTCAGCTGGAACTGTATTTCATTGTTGATTAACATGTTTCATTACTTGTTTTTTTACTTCCATGTAACTTCCAAACACTAAAGCACTACATAAATCATATACTAGGTCTTAACAATATTTAATGAGCCATGGGAGCTTTATCTGCTGTAGGCTTCTGTTCTTTTCCTTCATGATTACAAAATAATGGGAGTATTTCCTCGAGTAAAATGACAGGCACTGATGCGCATGCAGCTGCTAACTTTGTTGACTTGGTTTTCTGAAAAAGCTGATGGTGCTGTAAGGTTACTTTCCTGATAGGCCTTGCTTTTAGGTGTAGATACACAAAATGAAAGTAAAACAAAATATTCTTGTATTAAAAAAACCTTTCTAATTAAACTATCAATAAGACTTTTATTACTAGAATGACATAATATAGTCATTATTTTTTGTTTTTGTTGATTTGATTTGTTTTAGTGGCAAATTAAAAGCAAAAAAAAATCAAATTCACCGACCAGAATAAACAATAAATATTTTTTTAAATTCTAAAATTAGAATTTCAAAAGATTATACTTATGGGTGGCACTTATACAAGGTGGGTTAGTTTTCAGTCACTAATAGTAAAGCTTTCCATGCTACCAGTGCCTGAGTGTCATGGATAAATAATGTATTTGTACAGCAGCAATGTTTAATAATAGACATTTGGTTTTAGTCTACCTTTTAGCATCTGCATGGATCTTCCCTTCAACTTTCAGCTGGTCTCCAGCTCTGAGCACGACATTCTTCATTTCAGCCTCCTACAAACAATGCAGCATTAACATAAATGACAAGAGAACATCACATAGTTATATAAAATTTCAGATGGTACATAAAGTTTAAGAACAAGATGAGAAGGGTTATATCACAGTACACGACCGAGCTCAGTTTAAGAAAGTTATCAACTGGAAGAAGAAAAAAACAGAGGAAACGGTAGCTTTGCTTATTTTAGTAACTAGTACCATTTCTTGATCCTCTGGGAGCCTGTAGAAGTGAGCAGAACCTCTTCAGAATCTTAATCGTTCCTTTAAATACCAGCAAATCCCAGAGGAAGGGATGTTCTCAAACCTCATCAACCTTAAATGCATTCCAAAGTCCACAAATGATTAAAGAGCTGAAACAGTCAAAGAGATAAGTGTGAACTGGTTTAACTGTTTTTGTCATTCTCTGTTTGATTACTCTGTCATTGTAATCTGTTTGAAATCTACTGTTTAATCACAATAAATCCCATTTTGTGTAAAATGCTGTAAGAATACTGTTGAGTGATGCCTGTAACTAGAAAGCAGCTCCCTATTCAACTGAACACAATAAAAATTAGCAAGAGACTTTTACACTGACCAGCCATAACGTTAATACCACCTGCCTAATATTGAGTAGGTCTCCCTCATGCCGCTAAAGCAGCTCTGACTGTGATGCAGTGTGTGTTCTCACACCTTTTCATCAGAGTCAGCATTCACTCTACATTTTCACATTCATTTTCATATTCACAGTAGCTCTGTCTTCTGTGGGACTGGACCACACAGACCCTTGCGTGCCCATGGCCCTGTCATGGATTCATCAGTTGTCCTTTCTTGGATCAATTCTGGTGGGTACCAACTACTGCATTACTGGAACACTCCACAAGTCCTGTCGTTTTGGAGATGCTCTGACTCATCCCAATAAGAACCTTGTCAAAGTGGCTCAGATCCCTACGGTCGCCCATTTTTTCCTGCTTCCAGCACATTAACTTCAAGAACTGTTCACTTGGTACTTAATGTATTCCAACCCCCAAACAGGAGTCATTGTAATGAGATAACTAGATGAAAGTGAAAGTGACTCTTTGTCACGCACCACAATGAAATGTGACCTCTGCATTTAACCCATCACACGTGCACACGTGGAGCAGCGTGCAGCTACCAACAGCGCCTGGGGAGCAGTGTAGTGGGACGGTACCTTGCTCAAGGGTACCTCAGCAGTGCCCGGGCCGGGACTTGACCCTGCGACCTTCAGGTCCCAAAGGCAGTGTCCTAACCACTAGGCCACCACAGATAGTTAATGTTATGACTGTTTGGTGTACAAGCTTAGTTAGGCTACAATGCTTTCACATGCACATGGTGAACAATCAAGTGACTGCATGCATTTTGCATTGCATGTGGAATTGTTGATGTTTTGTCATCCATTAACTGATGTTTTCTTAAATATGTGATGTAAGTATGTTACTGTATAGGCCCTTTGCCTGTTCCTGTTGCCTGTGCCTGATCCTGAATGGCAGTTCTAGCTGTATTCTTATTATTGACTATATATTGTGTATGCACAGTCCACACCGGACTTCTGTCTTTTAGTTTTCTGTGTAGACTATTGCTATATCATTTCAAAATCAGAAGCTCACGTTTCACTCACAAATAGCCTCAAATCGTTTCTATGGCAAACACTGCAGAGGCACCTCTTTATTGCCAGGTCTTATTTGGCAGCTTGCAGTTTGCAACAGGAATGCCCACCTACTAAAGTAGTCAGAAAGTGCCTTTGGCGTTATCTGCGCCTCCCATACAGGCAAGCCCAGGTCGTGCTTCCTACTGGATGCACTCCTGTAAATTCAGATAAACTGCATACAGTCATGCAATCTGCCATTTGCCCAAGTTGCACGAGCTAGGCGGGAGCAATAACTGTTTGGAAGCGAATGCACAGACATCCCAGTGAAAACATGATTATATACTAGCTGGTATCATGTTGGTCTAGCTGCTGCTTTGAGCTGAGAAGCCTCCACAGAGTCTATTTTTATGCCCAGAATAGCCTATTATTGCAATTCCAGTCTCCTCCCACCCAAGAAGCTGGCAGTTTCCAGCAGCAGCACATCTAACCAGGGCACCCATTTACAAACAGCACTGATGTTGGGCCCAAACAAAACTTCTGCTTGGAAACAAATGCTGTCTAAAGTGGGATCTGATTAAAATGACAGTTTAGACTGAAAAATCTTTTTTGTTGTTGTTGTTCCCACTAATGTAAAATAATAATAAAACCTTTCATACACACAGTCTTTATTGCATTCTCACAAGCTCTTCCCAGGCTCTGTGGGACAGATTGGCCTGTGGTTGAGCCTAGTACAGTGTTACTGGTCAGCGTCCCTGTAGCTGTGTTGAATCTCTCCCTCCCTCTGCCTTAAAGACACATTTAAGGGTGGCTTATTTTTGGTGTCACACATCTTTCACACAGTATCCTCCATTAGTTAGAAGGGACGGGTGTGCTGTCTGGGGGCGCTCACTCACTCCTCTCCTCTCCTCTCCTGCCATCCCGCCGTTAACCGAGAGGAGCTCTATGAGAGAGGAAAGCTGTAAACACAGCAGGGCGGCTGCGCCTTAACTAGGACAATAAAGCGGTTTCCCCCGTCAGTGCACTAACAATGAACTTAGCCGAAATGGTCGCGATAAAACTGTTTTGCCTCTTGTGCTCGTTGAAATTCACCCAAGGTAAGTGCGATAACGTTCTTGGTTTTGGGACTACTCTTGTTTTTTTTGCCCGAGATAAAGCCGGGCATCGTTAACAGTGGATGAAGAGACGCAGCTGGCGCGACTAACACCACTAGCTAATGGGTTAGCAGGCGGACGTGCTAAAAGGCGAATTGGTGCATAAATCTTTCAAAGGCCGCACTCGTGCTTGTTCTCGACATTTCGAGCGACAAAAGCGGACACGGGAGCATGTGTGTCATTCGGTATTTGGAAAATATTTACTGTGGGCTCGCTGTCGCGGAGTCTTTGGCAGTTGCTGACAGGCTATCGTAGCTTTAGCGAGTTTTTTTTCTCCCACTGAGCCGCATTAGCTTCGTCCAAAATGGACACACAAGTGCTAGCGCGGGCTAGCAAAGACACACCAGCTAACTGCTGCTACACTGTCCATTGTTATGTCGTCGTGTCAATTTCCCAAACCTCGGCTGTTGTTTTTGTCATACCGCTGCAGCTCTTTAGAAAGATGCTTCGCGCTGTGTCACCGTAACGTGTGAAAAACGCAACGGCAGTCAGAACCGGGACGGCTCGTTAGCCGAAGTGACAGTGTTATTAAGCTACATGTCGAGTGCTAGCTAGCTGCCTAACCCAAAATCGACTGAGACGAAACTATTGGGGTTCAGGCGAAAGCATGTTTCGGTGCCCTTAACGCCGTTTTGTTGTTGCACATCAGTGTTTTTCATCTTTTAGTTGGTCTTGCAATGTGTGGCGGATTTAGGCCGCTCGTTTTCAGCAGGCTAACAACAACCGACGGAGCTGTGAGCGAGCGGCCCGTTATTGTATTGTTTTCTTGGGGGAGCTGTGCCCTGGCGAGTGTGTGCTAGTAAACAAACGGGCCGTTGTGCTTTCGGAACGTCTCAGTTACGTGGATCGCCTGATATTTCCCCGATAATATTTATTCTCTTCCTTTAAAAAGCAGCATTAATTGAATGTGAGGTAAAAGAGAAAGTGTCAGCGAGGTATTGGCTTAATTCCTCCTCTCAGAATTTAGCACCATTAACCATCTCTCTCTCTCTATAGAGCAGTGATGTATGAACGTTCACCAAGTTAAGATTATGCAAGGTGTATTCCCTACCATACCTCTCCTACACGCAAGATATTACATTACTGGATTGTGTATGAGCTTCAATGACATGCACAGCGTTTTGTCATGGGTCAGCTGTGTTTTTAACTGCATGATCTGAACGTGTAGAATGTTTTCGATATTCCGAATTGATTTCACCCTTTACAGCGGGCCAAATTTACAATTAGCCAACCTGTAGCATAAAACAGTTCAGTTATATTTATATTGTTGTCATTGCAGAGCATTTGGGCATTTCAGTGGTATCATTAGCTCATTTTGGGCAGAAAGATTTGCCTCAGTGGTCTACAGTGAACTCCTGCCTGGCTGGTGTGTAGTGTAACCGTATGGGTGCGCTGTATTTTAAGCCTGGGAGGCCTGACAAGAACGCCTCTGTGCTTTTCCCCCCAGTGAACCTAACACCCTTCATCCTTTCTCTATCAGCCTTTCTCTATCTAACTGTCTGCAATTAGCACTTTATATGTTGTAATTCTTCTAAGAAAGGAATCTTGATCATTATTTTTTGGCCGATTGTTAAATGTAAGATTTAATTTGCATCAAAATAAACTTAAAGTGAAATGTAAAAAAATTTTTATGTGCAAATGAAAACTTTCTGTGCTTTGTCAAACACTAGTTTACTCAGTAGCTTGCTCTGCTTTACTTGAATGAATATCCCAAGATTCAAGATTGTAGCACTGATGATCATGTTTTCTAGTGTACTAGGCCTGCTTCCCAGCCTGTATCCGCTTAAGGTTATTTTTGTAGTGTATTTGCATAGTTTGTACAGTACATTATTTGTGTATTTGCATTGTGATTTGTACATTGTGGCTACTGGCACCTACATTTCCCCCAGGATCAATACAGTATCTTTTATCTATTTACATAGTTATTCAAGTACAACCTGTTATCTATCCTGGTCATTCCGGAGACTGTGCAAATTTAAATAGAGGTTAACCCTTGGACTAAAATAAAGAAAGCTCAATCTAGCAGTAAAATATTACAGAAAAATAGATTATTAAATGTAAACAATAATTGTACACTGTGCATATGGAATAGTTATATATGGTAAAGTGCATAGTGACATTGTTGTATAGGAAGACCGTGGTAGGTGGATAGGAGACTATAAATATAATAAGCATGAATAATGGAGTTTTGATTATGTAGAGTCATTTTTATCCTTTTGGAATTTATTTCATCTTTGTATGTGAGGAATGTTTAAAGTTGATTTATTTTCATTGCTTAAACCTCGTCCAAAGACTACATGTGAAAAGCACCTGCTTTTGGACAATTTCATAAAGCAGTAGCCGAGAGTTAGCCAATAATGATGTATATAAAAATGACTGAATACTGATAATGATCTAGTGCATGATCTAGACTAGTTACAGTCCTAATAGCCACATGTGGTTGTCCACTGGCAGGAATTGCATGTGACATGACTTAGGACAGAATGTCTTGAATTATTTTGATCACATTTAAGACCTTAATTAATAAAAGAAAATAAGTTTTGGCAAATGTTGACAGCAACACACCCATTTCCTCACTTTTATAGCCTTTTTAAATGTAGCAGTGCTGTTTTGCTGGTGCGTTTTTGTCCATTTCAACTCGTTCACAGACCTCAGAGAAACCATGTCCTGATGTGTATCTATACTTTTTTGCATTTTTTAAAATTGATTTTAAATATTGTAACGTTTTATTTTTTTTTGCTTTATGCCTCATCCCAAACCGGAACTCATCTCAGACACTGAGAACTTTCTATACAGGAGTTAAACGACTGCACCTCTAACCCTAAGTGGTTTAGAGGTTTATTCTATATGTCAGATTCCAACATCATCCAATCTATATCTCTTATTCATTATACAGGTTACTATGGCAACCCTCTGAGCAAATACATCCGCCACTTCGAAGGTCTGTCCTATGACACAGACTTGGTGCACAATGACCATCAGAGAGCCAAACGAGCACTTGCCCACGAGGACCGGTTCCTTCATCTGGAATTCCATGCCCATGGAAGGTGGGAATTCTTACAGTATTCCACATAAAGATGGAATCGTTGATATGTTGATAACAGGTTTTCCATAGTAAGATAACAGCGAAATGAAAGTATCTAATGTGTTTATGTTTTGTTAGAGCATGCACAAGTTTCATGCAAATGGAAAAAATGAAACCATGGCTTCTCTGTGTACAAGGCTGCAGTAGCGTTGTGGCATTAGGAGGCTAAATAGAACTTATTTCTCAGCACCGATCTTGGAAAATTAATGCCAAAATTGTAGAATATACAGAGCTGTTTTGTTAGAAGTGAAAATCCCTTGCAGTAAGGTAGTAGTTTGTCATTTCTAAACAGACTGATTGATTTGTTTTAATTGTACGAGTCACTGCACAGGGATCATTCTCCTACAAGCTGTTTTATTTTATTATTTTAACTGATAAACATGAGCAAAACAATTATAAAACAAGAACACAAACACTCAGCATTCAGACCCTTATAGAACCAAAAGCAGGTCTAATTGTGCTCACTGGGTCGTGGGGGGTGGGGGGTGGGGTGAAGGGAAGGAAGTGCATAATGTGTTCAAAAACAAATGGACTTTGTCTTAAAACAAGAGCACTATGTGTTTCCCAACCTTAATCTTAGAGGCCCATTGCCTTGCACATTTTCCTTTGCTTTGTCACACCTACTTCAGTAAGTGCTTGTTTATGAACATGCTGGTTGGATCACATCAGCTTGGAGCAGACAGTAAAAACTTCAGCAAAAATGTTGCGTTTATTTTATTTTTGGAAAAGTAATATTTATTTATTCTTTCCAGGAATCGAAGCATCTGAATTACAGTCACGCTAACTTGCTTTTTTGGGAATTTGCTTTTAGACATTTTAACCTGCGCATGAGGAGGGACACAAGGCTTTTTTCTGAAGATTTTAAGCTGGATATGTCAGGAGAAGAAATTAACTATGACACCTCGCATATCTACACCGGAGAAATCTATGGTAAGAGAGTCAAGCTTAAGAACTCTTTTCCTTTCTATTTATTGATGTCCATGAGCAGGTTTAGGTAGGCTAATCGTTCTGGCAGGGAAGCTATGAGCATCACAGAAAGAACAGATGGAGTGTGCGAGTTGAGAAGGATGTTTTCAAAGTGTTTCAGAAACGG
This sequence comes from Arnoldichthys spilopterus, assembly GCA_037974385.1. Taxonomy (NCBI): domain Eukaryota; kingdom Metazoa; phylum Chordata; class Actinopteri; order Characiformes; family Lepidarchidae; genus Arnoldichthys; species Arnoldichthys spilopterus. The sequence continues at coordinate 12,737,299 of JBBPDA010000126.1, forward strand.
TTGTCGTTCCATCCAAGTCCGTTCCTTTCACTTTCAGGTGAGCAGGACAGCCTGACTCATGGCTCTATTGTGGATGGTAAGTTTGAGGGCTTCATTAAGACTCATCGCGGGACCTTTTATGTGGAGCCTGCTGAGAGATACTTGGAGGACAAAAATGTGCCATTTCACTCCGTCATCTACCATGAAGATGACATCAGTGAGTATATTCCTACTTCTCTACATACATAAGCATACAGACAGCTCTAGTTCATGTTCAGTCTTTCTCACTATTTCCTGAATTGCTTTGCCTCTTAGACTACCCTCATAAGTACGGACCTGAGGGTGGCTGTGCAGACCACTCCGTCTTTGAGAGGATGAAGAAATATCAGGCTTCTGCTTTGGACAGGCCATTCAAGGTCAGTCGCAGTCAAATATATGAAAATTTTACTTTCTTGGACTTCATTTAAACATTTCAAGAAAGATTTTCAGGCTGTGTGCATACAGAAGCATCTTTCTCTGCACATTTCTCTGTTAGTGAATGTAATTGTGATGGTGAAAGGCCTTTGGTAGGGGTTATGGCAGTGACGTGAATGACACAATATAGACATTTTCATGACACATGAAATATAAAAATATGTATTTTGACTTATACAGAAAAAAAGAGCAGTAACACATTTATAAAATATAAAAAAACGCTAGAAAATATATTTTTATATTCAGTGTTGCCTACACTGCGCTGCATTAAATCATTTTTAACAAAACTACGCATTGTTTGTTGTAAAACATGTAGTTGGTCAGTTTTCTTTAATTACCAATGATTTTATATATATATATATATGTATATGTATGTTGGGACATGCTACGATAACATATATCATTATAATGAAAAATATTGTCCAGCTGTGAAACTTATTCGACTTCCAAGTAGCCAAAACCTAAAAGTGGATTGTAGATTTTGATTTGTTGTTTGCTTAAATGTCTCCGTTTGAAAATGTGTGCACAAGACCAGGGCACATAGATAAAACTAGACATGTCTCCAAGCCTGTTGAGCTGATTGTGGACATTATGCGGGATGCAGTGATTGCCTTGGAGTTGCTCCGAGGTTTGGTAGCGCTGTTATTTGTTAGGAAATGGGCCTAGAACAGTAGGAACTTACTTTGTAAGATATTTGTAGAAGATCCATAGATAAAAGTATCTGTTCATTAGGTTACACACATTGGAAAAAAGTTGCAAGTGTCAAATCTCGTTGTGGTTTCACACTCTTTATAAAAAATTGCGTTTTATTCTTCTGTTGTAATTATTTTAGCAAACATTTGTGATGCATTGCTTGGTTGCATGTATTTTTATGTTTATGCAACCAACAGTATATTTGTCAATACTGTACATATTTCAACACTACTCCTGTTTATAACACATTTAATACACTGTACATATCTTATAATCTGTATATTCTACTGTCCATAATCAATAACACTGTATATACTGTAACGTCACAGATACTGCACGTTACTATAATATACTATTCTTTGCATTTAGATGCTAATTGCATTTCGTTGGCTTTGTACTTGTACTCTGCGCATTGACAAAGTTGAATCTAATAATCAAATATTTATTTTTTCCCTTTATTTGCCTGATCACAGGAAACAAACGTAGTGTCTGAAAAAGAGTCATCGGTTGACCATGTATTACAGAGGAAAAAGAGGATGACTCAGGTGGAGAAGAACACGTGTCAGCTATTCATCCAGACAGACCACCTCTTTTTCAAATACTACAAGACCAGAGAGGCTGTTATTGCTCAGGTAAGAAGGCGCCTGAAGTTTAAGCCTCTGGTCTTTCTGTCTGGTATGACTGTTCCATACTCGTCTGGTTTGTGCCTGGGCTTTCTGGATAAATATTTGTAATGTACTGATTGAGAAATTATCCCACCATTCCTCAGATCTCCAGCCATGTTAAGGCAATTGATGCAATCTACCAGGGTACGGATTTTCTAGGCATCCGCAACATTAGCTTCATGGTGAAAAGGATTAGGGTGAGTCTGAGTGATGCATTTGTCTCTTAGCTTTAGTATTAGTGAACTGAACTGAATCGGAAAACTGCAAAATATTCTAATTATAATTATCATGAACTGCATTTATGAGTAATGTACACAGTGACCTTATTTAACAAGACCAAATGTATACTTCTCTGTTAAAAGCCAATTAAGGAGTTGTACCCTTATTGAAGAGCTGTCTGTTTTTTCTTAGATCAACACCACTAATGACGAGAGGGACCGGTCCAACCCCTTCCGTTTTGCAAACATAGGTGTTGAGAAATTCCTGGAGCTGAACTCCGAGCAGAACCATGATGATTATTGCCTAGCTTATGTGTTCACTGACCGTGACTTTGATGACGGTGTTCTGGGGCTGGCCTGGGTCGGGGCACCTTCAGGTACAGCCTCACCAATGGTGAAAAATAGGGACTTTTATGATATAATGTTTAAATGCTGCAGCGACTGAAAGACTAGAGGTTTCATTGAGTTGTGGCATTGTTTGTCAGGCAGCATCTTTGTAAACTCTCATAAGTATTCAAGTGGTTGCTGTGCATTCTCAGGAAGCTCCGGTGGTATTTGTGAGAAGAGTAAGCTGTATTCTGATGGGAAGAGAAAATCGCTGAACACTGGAATTATAACTGTACAGAACTACGCTTCCCATGTGCCCCCAAAAGTTTCCCACATCACCTTCGCCCATGAAGTTGGGCACAACTTTGGCTCTCCGGTAAGTTTGATCTACATCCGTATTTAAACTGCTGTATAAAGAATTAGGGAAAAGTTTTAGTTTCTATGCTCATGCATCATTCACATGGACATGTCTCTAGCATAATTAATTCACTCCTAAAACAGACACTTTCCATTATTATTCCTTAATGTAACTTGTTGATGTGGTTTTAACTGCTTTATTTTTGTGTTGTGTTGAAACAGTAGCAAATCTTCACTCTGGTGTACAATAAATATCTAATCAGTTCTTTTTAACTTTTTTTTTTCTCTTTTTTTTTTTTTTTTTTTTTTTTTACAATAATTTCTCTTCCTATTAGCATGACTCAGGTCCTGAGTGCACTCCCGGCGAGTCAAAAAGCCAGGATAAGAAAGAGAAAGGCAACTACATCATGTATGCTAGAGCCACATCAGGAGACAAGCTCAACAACAACAAGTTCTCAGTGTGCAGTGTTCGAAATATCAGCCAAGTTCTGGAGAAAAAGAGAGGCAGCTGCTTTGTAGGTAGGTCACACTCTTTGAAATTTTAGGATCATTTAAATGCAAATTATTCTTCGTCCACACCTAATGGGATGATCTAGGATCTGCTTTGACACCCTGCATAGTGTATTGTACACTATATGGGCAAAAATATTGCAACACACCTCTTGAATTCATGCAATGTGCCAACTGTAATGTTTGGTGGAGTAGGGATATTGATATGAGATTGTTTTTCTGGGGTTGGGCTAGGCCTCTTATTTTCAGTAAGGGGAAATTTTGCTTCAGCATACCAAGACATTTTGGACAATTCTGTGCTTCCATATTTGTGGGAAAAGTTTTTTTATTCCCGCACGACCGTGCACCAGTGCGCAAAGAAGGGTCTATCGAGACATGGTTGTGTGAATTTAGTGTGGAAGACCTAACCCCCCATCAAACACCTATAGAAGAAACTAGACCATCGACTGTGAGCCAGGTCTGGTCATTCAACATCACAAATGCTCTTCTGGATACATCGGCAAAATTCCTACAGATATAGATGCAAAATCCTTCGGGAAGTCTTTCCAGACGAGTGGAAGCTGCAAAAGGGGGGGGAGGGGGGCTCCATGTTCATGCCTTTCCATTTGGGGTGTCATAAAAGTTCCTGTAGGTGTAATGGCCAAGTGTTTCAGTACTTTGGTCCATAGAGTGTATTTTTGACAACTTTTTATTTGTAATACAAAATAGGTTAATAGCGGTTATTATAGGTATAGTGGAACCAAATAAACTGACCACTTAAAATGGCTCTTCAGTCAAGGTTTTCAGCCTTTATGTCGAACAGGAACGCCGAAAGATCACTTTTTACAGTGTGATTGATGCTGTTGTAATGCAGCTATGGCTCACTGACAGACCTACTTCAGTAACTTTCTGAAGCTCTCAACAGTCGGGTTCTCTCATTACATAAATGCAGCACTCAACAAAGAACTGTCTTTGTGACTGAGCTGAATGCGTCTGTTCTTCTAATGCAAAATGTGTGTGTGTGTGTGTGTGTGTGTGTGTGTGCGCGCCCACGTTTTTGTGCATTACAACAGAGTCTGGGCAGCCGATCTGTGGTAACGGCCTGGTAGAGCCTGGAGAGGAGTGTGACTGTGGCTACAGTGACCAGTGCAGAGACCTGTGCTGCTATGATGCTAACCAGCCAGACAACAAGAAGTGTAAACTCAAACCTAGCAAAGTCTGCAGGTACACCCTCGTTCATTATTAAGTTCAGTACGGTGTTTTATGCCTGTTCAGTGTTCCATTTTAAAACGAACAGTGTACCTGTATTACACACCGCTCTTTTCCTCTCCCTCCTTGTGTTCCTAGTCCCAGCCAGGGCCCATGTTGCACTCCTGAATGCACATACAAAGGCCGTAATGAGAAGTGTCGGGAGGAGTCAGAGTGTGCCCACCAAGGCATGTGTAATGGAGCCTCAGCCCAGTGCCCTACATCAGAACCCAAAGCGAACTTCACTGCCTGTCATGGAGAAACCCAAGTCTGCCTTAATGGGGTGAGTATGGTAATAATGGAGTACTTCAGTGTGACTGTGCTGCATTTTATAAAAGGCGAACTCCGAGAAATTCCAAGGTGAAAATGTAGACTGCATCTCTTGCTCATTCTCTCTCTCTCTCGCTCCCTCTCACTCTCTCGCTGTCTTTCTCTCTCTTGTGCGCTCTCTCTCTCTTGTGCGCTCTCTCTCTCTCTCACTCACGCTCTCGCTGCCTCTCTCTCTCTCTCTTTTTCTATCTTGTTCTTTTTCACAGGGATGTTCTGGCTCTATCTGTGAGAAATATGGGTTGGAGGTGTGCACCTGTGCTAGTGTTGATGGGAAGGATGAGACAGAACTGTGCCATGTCTGCTGCATGGAGAAAAGTCAGTGCACTCTGAGACTTGTTGGAGCTAAATTCTGTTTAATGCTGGTTGACTGTTTTGCTTGTTAAGCTTGTAAATACAGTGTGAGCTTTATTGAGTGCTCTGTTTTGTACATGTACAGTAAGATGGATCCCCCCCCCCCCCCCCCCATTAAATAAAGCACACCCACACAGCAGTAGACAGACAAATGGAGACTTCAAGAAAAGACAATGAAGTACCATCATTGTGGGAATCACCATGTGCCTTCTCTCCCTCCCACAGTGAACCCCAGCACCTGCAGCAGTACAGGCTCTGAGCGACTGGCCCGATTCTTCAATAAGAAGGTTACCACGCTGCAGGCTGGCTCTCCCTGCAATGACTTCAAGGGTTACTGTGATGTGTTTATGAAGTGCAGGCTGGTGGATGCTGATGGGCCGCTGGCCAGATTGAAGAAAGCTATCTTTAATCCTGAGCTGTATGAGAACATTGCTGAGTGGATAGTGGCAAGTACCCGGTCTTCAGTTTCCAGTGCTAGTGTTCTTACTGTTACCTTTATCTGTTGGATGTGCCTCTTGAGTGTGCATTAATGCATGTTTGTATATCCACAGGCTCACTGGTGGGCAGTGTTGTTGATGGGTATTGCTTTAATCATGCTCATGGCTGGATTCATCAAGATTTGCAGCGTGCACACACCTAGTAGTAACCCCAAACTACCCCCACCTAAACCTCTTCCAGGTACTTTTAAGTTGCCTCTTTACAGCATTTTGTCTTAATGTGACACACTCCAAGTTGACTGTGTCGTTGGTGTTTACTTCAAAGCTCTTTTTGTGTTAAATATATAGAGCATTACAGTGTAGCTTTTCACACGTTTCTTTAATGTTATTCACTAGGTTTTGAGGGCAAAAACTCATCTTGGATCTTACTCCATTTATTAGTACAGTGCTACCTGTCCACAAAAGATGTGTTTCTTCTTCCCTTTCCCTCAGGCACTCTGAAGAGGAGACGAGCCCAGCATGCTAGCCAACAGCAGCAGCAGCAGCAGCAGCAGCATCATCAACATCACAACCAGAACCAGCACCCTCATGCCCATGGCCATCAGAACCAGCGTCCATCCCAGCGCCAGCCACAGCCCCAGCGCCACCACCGACAGCCAAGGGAGAACTACCAGATGGGCCAAATGAGACGCTGAGACCCCCAGAACACCCGGTAACCCGATACCACCACTACCACTCCCCTCCCAGTGCCTGCCTACAGTGGGATAACGGTCACTTATGTTTTCACTATGTCACAGCCAGATGTGGAGAATTCTAGTTTTAACTCGGCTGGAAAAATGCAAATTCTGTTCCAGTTGTCAAGAATTCTGTCATTCTTAACTATGTGCAGTTCTAGAACTCCAGTTTGGTTTGATCTGGATTTGTTCCTTCTGGCTGTAGAACAAGGCTTTACTCCAAAGAATCCAACTGGACCAGCACGCGGAATCGTCACTACACTCCCAGTCTTGCATTGCATCAACCGGGACCATTTTTAGCAGGTGTATGCCACAGCTCCTACTACAAAATAAACAGTATGCTGAGATAAGAGCACATCTTTTTAAAGCAGCCTTTGTGGGTAGTCATATACACAACAGGAATCGTTTACAATTCTGTCCAGCTGCCCATAGTGGAACCTGGACCAGTTCATTATGCTTCCGTTCACCCTACAGTCTTTATACTGAGCCACTACATGATAGTAAAGATCTCTGCTCTGTTCAGCAGTACTGATTTCAAACTGCGTGGATGTCTTTGGTTTCTGTACCAGAAATCTCAGCAGGGAAGATAAAAATGAAAAACCTCTCCAACCTTCTCCTCTTGCCCTTGGGAAAAAAAAAAGTCCTATGAACAACAGATGAAAATTGAAACTTTCACTCATGAAGTAGTCTTACTTTTTTTCTTTATCCCCCTCATTCTCTACCCTTACTGTTGGCATTCTGAAAGAGTGCCAAGGTTTCAAGGACCATAGAAATGACATCAACCTTTTCCTTTCCTTTTGTTCCACTCACTCACTTAACATTGGCACACATGGTTCAAAACGAGAGCATCTGTTTAAGGCCATCAATACCAGGAAGTGAGGCAAGCTCCATCAGGATATATATGTAACATGGTTCCAGAACAACGTATTTTTCAATCAAGCAGAGGGATCAAGCCTGATGTCTTCTCCTTACAGCAACTGCCTACTGCGCCACTGTACAGAATTACAACTGTAAAGAGAAAAGAAAAAAAAAAAAAGAATTGTATTATATGTGAAAACAAAAGTATTTCTTCTACTGTTGGGAAAAGAAATAAGTTGCCGTTTTGATCAATATTCTCAGGACTCACACAAATGAAGGGATTGTATTGATGCGTGAGGATGAAAGGATTTAACAGACACACGAAGCAGAGGGAGAATAGACATGAGAGTCCAGTCTTGGTTGAGCTGACTGTTTGACTTGCCCTGTACTGTTGTTTTTTTTTATTATTATTTATCAAGTGTTGTTTTGTGGAGAGGTGCACATAGTCAGCACAGAACTCCAGTCTGGAGAAGAGTTCCCTCACGTTTCCAACATTTTCTTGATACTCTCTCTCTCTCTTTTTTTTTTTTTTTTTTCTCTTTTTTTCTTTTTCGTAAGTGACTCAACTTTTAACCTTTGGTTGAAATCCAGAGGATTGTTGTCACGGCACCAGTTTAATGCGCACACCCAGAAAACACGTGTATTAGAATGTGCATGCCATAAACACTCTAGCGGAGACATTAGTCCATCTAAGCTAACTGTGTAAGTCTTAATCTATATGAATAAGGTATAAAGCAAAGTTTTATTATTCATTTACGCTTTTGTTTAAGGTCCATCCGTTGTTCATCCCTTGGGGAGGATTTGTATGCTTAAGCTGTTATGTTTTGCTTATTGCTTCTGCTTCAGTATCTTTTCTTCAAGCTCCTTATAGATTAACCAGTGTCTAGTATTTGGTACCAACACACTACAGTGGGTCAGTTGCACTGTTGACAACTACTCTAAAATGACACACATTCCTGTTGGTTTTACATGAAGTGATCTGTTCTGTATGCTGTGTATGTAAGACAATGCCCACTGCAGGACAATATATTACCATTACTGTTCAATATTGAAAATTGTCCTCGGTAGGAGACCAATTCATGGCACTTCATACTGATTCTCTGTTTCTTTGATTTAAAATTGTATGGTTTAATGCACGCTATGTTACAGTGTGGTTTACTGTATGTTTACACTACATTGGGCTATACATTAAGATGTTTTACCCATGACCAAACCCAAAATTCACAGAAGAGATACAAAGCATTAAATGACATTCTTGGACAGTGTCTAACTCCAGCAGATATTTGTCTGTTAAAAGATAAAATGGGCTCAAATTAGATATGAACAGTCATTTGCTACTCAGCTACTCTGCGAACACCAACATTCACAGCAGGGTTTGCTTCCATTATGTTCTTTATTTTCCTCCATAGTCTACTAAAAGGCTCAGTGGAAATGATCGTCCTGACCTGTTTGGCTACTTTGAACTCCTTTTGCGATGTACTTTATGCTACAAATTGTGAAGCGAATCCAGTAAAGACCATTTTACATGAGTCAAGCAGCCGTTTTCCATAGTCTGTTTTGAGTAGACTCGTCCGAGTTTACCGTAGCCTTAAACTGAAGGATTAGGTTTCATAGTGCTGTCACTAACAGTCAAGTTGTCCTTTCAGTCGAGGCCCCATGGAATGCCTGATGCTGTACCATTCTGTTTACATGGGTTTTTCCACTGCCATCTCCACGAATGTTCCCTTGTTTCTGAAACCAGGCTGTGTAAAGTGGGTGGGCAGATGTACAGACATCTCTGGCATTTCAGAGATTGGTAGCAGGGATGGCACTGTTAGACCTCAGGGCTGTCATCTCTCACTTTCAGAATGAGAGAGCCTCATCGAAACAACCCAAACGTTCGCTTCTATTACCATTTCCTTCAGAAACGAGGGTTGTTGTATGGACAGGTTTTTCACATTTGCTTCCATTGTTAAGGGTTTTGTAGTTCTACAGAGGTCTAGACATGAACTGAGGCTCAGTTGTATCTTCTTTTTTCTTTCTTTTTTTCCCATTTTCAAACACATTTTAACATAACCTGCTACATGAAGTGACTGGGCTCTGCTTTGTGAGAGCCACTGATGTGAGATCTTCGTCTCAAAGGGTCATGGAGCAGCTAGAAGGCCATCGATAAAGCCGCTCTATTGACAAAGCTGTAAACTTTCTCCATTGTAAAGTATGTACAGTTCCTGGAGCGTTTCTTTTAAATTTGGAGATAAATATGAGATTTTGATACTTGTATGTCTATTTTTTTCCCTCTTAATTTTTGAGAAATTGCCCAGTCAAGATGAAAATGTGGCCATATTGTGACATTTTCTCTCGATTCTGAAAAAGGTACTTTTTTATTTCATTACACTTATTATCAGCATAGACTTTGTGCTCATAGAAAGTTATTTTCTCTTTACAGCAAGGATCAAAATATTCCAATGCTATGAAGTGCATAGGCTTTTTTTCAGTCTGTTTATCCTGTGGTGTGAAATGGGGATTGAGGAGAAATACGCTCCTGTATCTGACATCTCTTTTATTCTCGTTTTGTTTTGGATTTTGCTTTTTTTGTGTAGTCTTGGTGAAACTTTATAGAAAAAAAATGTGCACTGAAAATGTCCGAAGTGAGTCAAAATGTTGTAGGTGATTATAGGCCGAAAGATCACAAAAGTTAGGAAAAAAAAGAAAAAAACTACTGTCTGTTAATGTTAACTGTGTTTTATACAGTACCTAAATTTTTGTTCACTTTGAACATTTTTACTTAACATTTCAAAACGTATTGTGCAAAGAGATGTAATTTTTGGAGTACTTGAAATGCATTAATAAAAAGGTTCAACTGAAAACATGTGTAACACAAAAGCATTTCTTCTGCTGCTTTACAAACACAAGCTTTCACACGCCATCGGTTTCAGCAAATCGAATCGCTTTTAATTCACTGTATAGCATTTACTGATTTCTGTTCTTTTACATCCTCATGCAGCTTGTTTGCACTTTGCTTGGCCTTTTTGGAGACATTCTGACAGCGAACAAACTCTTGCTCTTCTGAGGGCTTGAGGTATGTGACGTCTCCTGCTTGACCACAGAACCATGTCCTGAAAGTAGAGGAAAGGAAGCTGAGAAAGAAACTTGCACCAATATATTAATCTACATTTACTGTACTTTTCTATTAGTTTGCGTCATTTTTTTTGTTTGTTTTTTTAATTTATTTTAAAAGTTCCTCAGAAGGCCAGTGATGTATCAGGCATAGACATTTTGCAGAAGTTGTAGGCTGCAGTAATGGTAAAGTGTCACTAGAGGGAGCATTACGCAGGCAGTGCTCATATTGCAACGTTTTGATTCAGCCTCTTTTAGTAATGAGCACAACCACATTCTATTTACATTTCCACATTCTATACTCACTTTTCCTGGCTCTCCCCTAATTTTAGCCGTATCTTTGCCACAATGAGTTCTGTATCTTGCGAGCTTCTTGCTCCACTTATGAGGTTTCTAAAATGTGTCCACCAACTGGTTACAGATCCCTCCCCATCCCAGCGCATCCTTAATATCTGAAGGTCCCCCAGCTCTAAATCCACAGCAACCAGGGATGAGTACGTCATGTTTCCAGCAAGATCTTGGGACCTGAAGAATTACAAAGGAGACAGGAGAGTGCACTTTTTATGCATACGCAGTCAAAAGTAGTTCTGTATATCAAGTGTAGTAACAGCTACGATATTCCTTACTGCTCCATGATAAGTGAACTGGGTGCTGATTGTTCCTACACATGTACACTCCTTGCTACATACGGAAACTTGTGGACACGTGCCTCTACATTTATTAATGTAATTGATCTTCAATGCAGGTCCAGTGCTGTAGTGGCATGTGTGTCATGTGATGGCTTGTGTAATAAGCGGTGGAGATAGAGTTAGGAATGCTGGCAGCCCAGTATTGACTTGTCTTACAACAATGATCAGCGAGACTCTGTCGTGTGGTAGATGCTAGTCTGATGGAGCTTGATGCCCTTTCCTTTAGGGCACAAAAGTTTCCTCAGTCTCGTCTCTTGTTTGTGTATCTTAATGAAATAGCACTAAATTCATTCCTGATGCGTGTTATGTTGAAGGGCTAGTGGGAGGTCAATTTGAAATTCCTGAGTGTTGTGTCCATACAAGACCTGTATCTGAACCAACCAGAATAGGTCTGTAAGGTTCTGCGGACAGGAGTACTCACAGGGTAACTGACTTATAGGGGCTTCCTCCGTTGGTTCCATTGAGAGAAATTAAGACCGAGACTTTAACAGGTGCAGTCAGATTGATCATCTGGACTTTGATCTGGTAGTGGTAGACTGCAGACATAAAAAAAAGACTGTAACAGGTGCTCAGCAGACATTACAAATACAGGAACAGAAAGTGATTGTCTCGAAACTGTGACCTGCAATTCAAATTGTGATTTATTTTCCTTAAATTAAAACCCAAGCCTGTTCTTAAGTGTGAATCAACAGCACAACCACTTTTATTTCTGGCCCAGGGCTCGACATTGAACAGGGTGAATGTCCACATTTTAAACCTGCTGAGAAGCATAATTAATATAGTTAGAATTGTCTTGATTAAAATTTTATCTCTTTGTATTTTCATAAGTGGACCTCTTTTAAATTACAATTTCATAATCAAAACCAAATCAACATCTTTCAAGCCTATTAGCAACTACACCTTCAGAACGAAATCTACAAGCATAAAACCTTCTAAATTCACCACCTCCAGTTCAGAAGAGCATGCATCAATTATAAAGCTAATGTAACGTACACTAAATGATTCCCAACAGAATAAATAATGAAACCTGGTCCCATAGCCGATTGCACAAAACAACTCAAATTCATTTTGGTTTTTAGTTTTCCCTTCTCCATGAGTGAGCTGCGTACAGTCTGTTCAGGAAAAATGTGGAAATACATAATTGCAAACCGAGTTTAAGACCCTAAGTTCAGTTTCAGAACTAAAACCTTTGACGTTTCAAGTGGAAATCTCTCCTTTAAGTGTTAAAAATCTGTTTAGATGTTTTATTACACTGACCTTTAAATGGTGTTTGAGGTCCAGTCTTCAAATAGAGGCCCTTGTTGCCTTTACTGTACACCCTTTTAACATCGTAGCCTAGAGTATTACAGCGATTCTTTTTGCAGTCCAGACAGAGGCCTTTGTTAAATGCAGTGTCATTTCGACATTGGTAGGCTGTCATCTGTTGATCCATGTTCAGAAGCGAGTCCGTGAAGAGGTGGACCGCTCGCTGGTGGGCACATTTTATGGTCTTTGGTAAAGCTGTGGACAATAAATTTTACGCCATCAGCGCCTGTATCACACTGACACATGAAATCAATTCACAGACTGAGAACAACGGACGTGAATTCAGAACTGTGATCACATGGTGCAGTAATGTTTTGGTACAATCAGTTCTACCTTGAAAGCCATGTTGATACACATTGTTATATATGTTGGTCAGCTGGCATCCAGGCTGGAATGTGGCTCCATTTGGGTAGAAATCAACGTGGCCCACTTGCTGCAAGATGCCTATTGCCAGCCCAATGCCAGTCCTGGAAAACGTGTGGACAGCATCCACAAACCTGGCATCATCACGAGACAGCCTTTCGGAGGCAGGAACTCCCTCAAACTGAGGGCCTGCAGCATCTAGGCCTGCCCAGGAATAAAAAATAAAATGCAAAAATATATTTATACATTTCTAGAAACATCATTCCAGTTGCAGTGTTTTGACTAGCAATACAAAAACAAGGTGTGGTGTTAATTTGGGACACATTGTAACAGATTACAGGGTACTACTTCATTCCTTCCAGCCGCTAGTGCAAAGCACAGAAGATTCTCCACCTGCAGCTCTGTTTCAATCTGAGATCTGATACCCACAGACAGGTAGTGACATGAGGTTACATGAGAACAAGGAAATCTGCACAGAAGACACAGGTACCGTGATATGGCGGATATATAATACAGCAAATTTCCACACAAACCGCACCCCACTTCTTCATAAAGGACCAAAGCCACACCCCTTGCCCCTGGAATGTAGTGTTAATGCCCTGTTAAATACCTGCTCAAGTCAAAGAGCAGCATCTATAAGTCTCAGTCACAGTGTCTTTTATTACCTCAGCACTTCTCAAAACTAGAGCTTGATAGTAAAACCAACAGTATGCAGCCTATGGCCTATGTTGAAGTCAGATCTGTGGATCTGTTTTTAACTATGTTTTTACAGCATCTAGATAGAAAGGAAGGGGGAGGAGTCCTGAGGCCCTCTTCCATGTAACTAAGGTCGTTGTATTATTTGCTGCGAGACATATATCCCTGAGTGACATCACAGCTTATGCGTAGGAGTAGTATCAACTGTGCTTCACACCACTTCTGGTGGTCATCCAGAACTCACAGATCTACTGTTAATAACGATAAAGCAGCGGAGATGACTCATTATGTTTGTTTCTTTATCTTTGATATGTATAGCTACAGAGGACATAACGTCCTGCTTGTCTTCCTCAACAGAAGGCTCTGTCAGCGTTCAAATCAGCAACAAAGATTATTTTTACGTGGTCAGAAATATAACAGTCCCTCCTTCTGCATCTGATCAGTTGTCTTAAATGAAACAAGATTATATTGACAATCTCCTCGTCTTGAGAAATGACTAATTAAAGGTTGCGATTACCTCTGTGTGTGCATTTTTGGTATGAGCCTTGTCATTTTTGCTTAGTAGTCTGAAAGATTGTGCGCCTGCTTTGTTGATGGAATAATTGCAGTTATGACAGTTACTTTAGCTTACTTTTACTTTTAAAAGTCCTTTTGTTTACTTTTCCTTTTTGTGGTCTGCGGTTGGTTCTTCATATATATATCGATGGTCTCCTGCATAATTGATGTACCTGTTATGCGGCCCAGCTTTTTTTCTCCTTTAAAATGACTTCCTGCGAACCCAGCCACATGTGCTCCTAAGCTGTAACCAATCAGATGAACTTTTTTCATGGAAAGCTGGGTGGTCTTCTGTGAAAAAGAGAAAGAGTGGTATGGTGCTTTACTGTGATTAGCCATGCACTTTAAAGCTGCTATGTTCAATGTGGGCAGCACCTAAAAGTCATTTACAATTCATTTGTGCAAAAAGCTCACAGAACTATTGAATTTAGCTCTTTTCAACATTTCAAGTTAATGACATTGTGAATGTTTTCTTTCTTTTTTATTAAGATTTCATTACCTCCAGCCACTGCAGCAGCCTCGCCACATCTAAGCCCACCTGCCTGCTGTTCTTGGCTGCGACTGGGTACGGCTGGAGGGCCAAGGTTCTCCAGTCACTGATCAGCACGTTCACATGCTCAAGTCTTGCCTTGAGGGCCGAGGCCATCTTTATAATCCACTCTTCCATTTTTCCATTGATCTACACAAATGCAGTGGAGGTGAATGTCAGTGGAGACCAGTGAAAAAGAACAACTATGCAGTGTTTATAGGTGTAATAGGCAGCTGTCCAGATGTAACATCTGACCCAAGGTTTGGTCAAATATGTTAGGAATGTGGAACAAAGTGGAGAATTTCAATTTAAGATTCCTAGACATCGCTTCGTTCCATTGATGTATCACTTCAAAAGCAGAGAAAAATGAAAGCAGTCCTTACCGACCAGCCGTGAATGATGACGATCAGAGGGCTGCTTGTGTTGTAGTTACATGTGTGGAGAGTGTCAGAGTGAAAAGGTGTAAAAGCACATGTTTCCTCAAACATATTGCCTTGTGAATACATGTGAAAAGTTGATTTCACGTCCGACGGCTCTTTCACTTCATTCGTCTGCCGAACCTCTCCGGCAGGAGCTAAAAACAGAATCACATGTATTATTTAAAGAACCTTGCGTTTTCTCTGCCACATGTGATTTACTCTGTCCTTCAACATGTGGGTTTTTCTAAGGCAAATGTTCAAAGAGCACGACTTGGAACATACAATTAAATTCAGTCATAAATTACGTCTTTTGGGGGGGAAAAGAAGACTGTGTGTAGTCCTTTCAGTTTCTTTTTATGGTTGTGGACACCTATTACTTACCCGTAACTGTAATAAAGCCACAGTACAAACAGCTGGCTAAGGGAAAAATAGATATTTCACATACCTGTCGTATTTCCACTGGCTTTCACTCCCTCAGTGACAGTATGGATTAACAGGAGAAGGGAAAAGGCTGTTGTTGAAACCCTCATTGTTGCTCCAGTCAGTTCAACTTCAGCGTCAAAGTCATTGCCAGGAACAGACGGATGGATGTGTATTCACAGGCTTGTCTTGACTAGTGGAGCAATTCACAAATAGGAAGTTGCATCTGCTGCTGACAAAGAGAGGGAGAGAGAGACAGAGAGAGAGAGGGAGAGAGAGAAAGAGAGAATCAAGCCTGTTGAGGTGGGGTGGAGGAAAGGCTAAGGGAACAGAAAGGGTTTTACTCTGCTGTGATTGGCTACATGCGCTAAGCGGGGGAGGACAAAAACCACTAGGATGGAATACGTGGAGAGGAAGAGAGACAAAGAGACAGAAATTCGATGTCTGCTTTGGATTGATGTGAACAGCTACAAAAGACTCATTTCATTCACCTTATTCTATACAAGCGTTTACATATATCGCAGTAATTAAACACAAGTTAATCTGAGTTTGTTTAAAGCATCGATGTGCGATGGCTGTTTTTTTGTTTTTTTTTAATCCCTCAGCGAAACAAAGTAAGGTTCTTAATTCTATGTATTTTCTATGTATTTTCTAAGGGAAGGAGGGAAAAGAGAGGGAAAAGACAGGAAACTTATGCATGTGAGTGTGTTGAAAGGTCTCCTTGTTGCCTCTTTGATGGGACAGAATGGCTTCCAGCCAATCTTTACATTCACACCTGGCTGTTATAACAAGCATTAATTTAGGGCTATGAAGACCACAACCAAGGACAAAAATCTTGATGTAATCAAGAGGAGGATCTCAGTTTCATTGGCCATATTGAAGCTATAACCACATCAGCCTTCTGGCATCTCCAGAACAAAGTTAAGGTTTGAGATTTTGGGTCAAAGCAGGATTTGCAGAAACATTCGTTCCTTTATATCCTTGCAACTATCGCAGTGCTCTTCTCATTGGCCTCCCCCAAAAGACCATCAGACAGCTACAGCTTATCCAAAATGCTGCTGCTAGAATTCTGACAAAAACCAAGAAAACCACACCAGCACATTACTCCAGTCCCCAAGTATCTCAGACTGGCTTCACTTCTATTTGAGTTCAAAATCTTGCTATTTATAAGTGACTCAGTGGGCCCCAAATATTTATCTGCAATGTTTAATATATATCAGTCTGGAAGATGTCTTAGGAGCTGGTCAGTTAGTGGTGCTCAAGGCTGTGACTAAATAGGGTGAACTGGCATTTAGTCATTATGTTGCCCACTGTTGGAACCAGCATGGGGATCAGAACTGCCCAAACTGTTGCCAGTTTTAAAAACAAGCTAAAAACTGCCTTGTTTTTCTCAGTCTACAGTTAAACAGAGGCTCTACGTTTATCATGCACTAATTTATTTAATATCTTTCTTCAAATTTGATTTTATTACTCATTTTAATGCTCACTTTTCCTTTAATTTCATGTAAAGCACACTGAATGGCCTATGTATATAATAATATTCTATAAAAAATAAACTTGCCTTGGCCGAGGACACCAGTCTGATAAAATGCAAAAATAATAGTTCTGCTAGATCCAAAATAAGGTATTGCCATACACACATGAATCTCTGAATGCCTCCTTGTCTGCTGGGACAGCATAGCTCATGTCTGGCAGTTGCATATCTGACAGTGACTATAAGCCAGGCTACCTAAACATATACCAAGATACCAAGACCGGTGACGGGTCAAATAAACAGACTCTTTAGGCTGTTCCCATGCCAAATCCCTGGGGTGCTCTGTGCTATCACCTCATGCCTGATCACCAATGTACCAAAGATCTGGCAAGGGAACAGCCCAAAGAGCCAGGTCCCAGAGTTGCCAAACAAACTGGCACTGGAACCGGCAGAAGTTTCAGCAGTGCACGGGCTGCTTCCTTCTAAGGTGAAATTGGCCAGTAGGAAAAGCAGAAAACCTTAGTTGCCAGCTTCTCTCCTAGAACAGTCTCCACTGAGTCCTTAGCCCTACCTACTAGACCAGCGCTGAAAAAAATCATCTAGCTTTGGGTGCTACTGAATTCCAGCTGCACTATCTATTCCCTTCATATGAGGGAAACTCCCTTAGTGAATTCCATCGGCGGTTTTTCAAAGTGCCGAGGGTGTTTTCTGTCACCAAGGCAGTCCTGTTAGGGCTGGGTAACCTCCTGTTGCAGTGTTAGCCATAGCTGGAGGATTGCCCCAGTGAAACAGCCACAAAGCAATGTGCGCTCAGGAGAAATTAAGTCTTCAATTCAGATGTAAAGAGATTTATTAGAGCAAATCGAAGAAGCAGAATCAAAGTCCAAGGCAGGTGTCAAAACATATAGAAGTGTGTTTAAAGCAGGCATATTCATAATATAACAAACACTAGCAAGAAGACAAACTAGGGAAGGCACTAGAAGACTAGAGGTCTTGCAGTTACAGGCTAAGAGTTTTAAAGATAAAGTGGACTATTTGTTTTTAAAATCCTTTTTACATCCTGATTGCAATTGATAAATTAAATGCGTTCACAACAAAGAGGAAAAAAATCCCTTATCTCTGGTAACTGTGAAAAGTTCTGGGTGGATGCTTCCTTCCTGGAAGGGATTAGAACCTATTTATAGTGGGCCAGAACTCAGCTTCAGGGTTTCTGGTCTGTGTTTGAAATGGAAGCACAAATACACATCTGGTATGACTACTAACATGTAAGCTGTCAGTCAGGATTCCAAAAGCAAACCATCAGTGCAATGTCAGAACCGCTATGTAGCCCACAGTGATTGTGTTCAAGACAGATGCACAACCTGTGCTTTGACCAATTTGGTGAGACACAAAGACAGACAGAGCTATTGTGTCAGTTCAGAATGAAATTAAGTAAAGTCACTATTTGTCACTGTGAACACACTCAAGCACCACAATGAAATGTGACCTCTGTATTTAACCCATCACACATGCACATGCACATGTGGAGGAGTGGGCAGCTATCAACAGCACCCTGGGAGCAGTGGAGCAGGAAGGTACCATGCTCAAGGGTACCTCAGTCGTGCCTGGGCCAGGACTTGAACCTGCGACCTTCGGGTCCCCAGGGCAATGTCCTAACCACTAGGCACTTGGCTATATTACATGTGCTGGTTGATTCTGCACCAAGAAACTTAATACTAGCTAACAGCTTTGCAGCACAGAGGGTAGATGTATCCATAGGACTGTGACTCTCACTGGCTTTGCTCACTATCAGGCTCTAGTATCCAGGTTCGTATTTGAATGTTATACAACAAAATTCTCATCCTCGTAAACTGACACACAACTGTGCATGTGTATGTGTGTATGAATGTGATAGAGAGTGAGATGTACTTGTGTGAGTACATTAGTAAGCAACAATCGTTGTAAAAGGTTTGATGTTTATTCCAGCAAAATGAATCATTTACATAAATAACAGGAAAAGTTTTCTTTTTCATTTTTCTCTTTTTTACAAAAATTTATTTTCTCTGTAATTGAAAATAGGTGGAACATATGAATAAGGCTACTTAAACAGAAACACAGACTGCTGTGATCCTTCATTTCATATCACTATGTAGCATCCTATACTATTATTAAATATAATGATTTTTTAAAATGTTACAATTTCAGATGATTATTCTTCTACTCCGTGCACTATTAGAAAGGCAAAGCCTAAAATGTGACTGTAAGGACAAAAAACACAAACACTGTATAAATAATTAGTCACCAGCCTAGGTTCCCCACTAAAGTACTGTCCTAGCGGCACATTAGCAATTGAGCTTTGCAAGATCATTTGTAGCAAAGTTCTCTCATGACACATTTAACCATTTCTCAAATTGCTTTGACCTCCAGCCAAGAGGGAGGAGGTCATGTAGATTTGTTTTCAGCACAGCTTAAAGTTATGAAAGTTTAATGACAGTCTGCTTACTTTAATCCCTGTCTCTGTTTATTTCCTGACATGAGGCAAATGTCTGAAGAAGAGCGAAACTGAGCTGAAAGAGGAGCCGAAAGAAGACCCCATTAGTGATGGCCAATTAGCTATTCACAAAAACGCCATTTTTGTAAGCATTATCTCCACGGGTGTGAGACACTTTCATTCAGTCCATAGTTAACTGTTACCACTTTAGCTCATGGTGATCATTTCGTATTTGTCCTTCAGGCTGCTGTCTTCTTCCTCTTCTTCATCCTCTTCTTCCTCAGGCTCCTGGTGGGTGTGGTCTGGGTGGTCGGCGTGATGAAGCTCGATCAGGAGGAAGTACACCACAGCACCTGTGATTCCCCCGATCAACGGCCCGGCCACCGGGATCCACCACCAGTAATCTGCAGTGCTGTGAAAAAAGAAAGAAAGCATGAAGGCATGTGAGTGTATTATAGTATGTCTGAGTCAATAATTAAGAAACACTTTAAAGCCTGTGTTGTGCTGTATGTGCTAATATGGTCACACAAAAAAATAACAACATTTTTAACAATTATTATTAAATAAAATATAAAAGTATTACATTAATTAATTGTTAATTAGTTAAAATAAAATTATTATTTTATTGTATTATATTATTAAAAAACAATGGGTGAACAATTTTATAATAAAGTTTAGTACATGGACTTCTACATTTTGGGTGTTGTCATTTATATTTCACTTCACTGATGGTATGACAATAGGATGTGGGCCATTTCTCTGTCCCAGTTCAATGTCAAATATTACAACTGTCACACAATTGCCATCCATGTGTACCATGTGCAACTATGTACCTTATTACTGTATGTAACTTAAACGAAAATGTGACAAAAGGCCACTGCCAATTCTTATTTATAGACTTTTAACCTCTGGGACTTTTTGTGTCTCTATGTATATAGTATCTCTTTATGTGCCTCATGGTTTCTTTAGAAAACACCTTCAGCACCTATGTATGCAAGAGGTGCTCTAGATGCTCACCCTTCACATGCACTTTGTAATACGTGTTGTTGGAGTTCACTTTGAGCATACAGGTACAGAGACTAAAAAACCAGCCTTAGAGCTAAATAGGTTTAAAAAAATAAACTGAAAAAAATATCTGCATCTATCAACATGATCATTCTTCATATTAGCATTTCTAAATCAAAGAGAAACTTTGTAAACATTTTGGAATGATTTTGACAATGCAAAAAAAGGACTGTGTAATTTTTTAACTCTCAAACTTTTTTTTTATCTGATAATTTTCAAAAGATTTCCAGTGTTTTCACTGATCAGCTTAAATGTATTATGCTTATATAAACAAATATGGAATTTGACACCTGCAACACACAGAAAAAGTTGGGATGGAGCAAAATAAGAGTAAAAGGTTTATAGAATATTCCAGTTATGCCATTTTGAAACTTTCCATAATGAGCAGGTGAGCTGGAAACATGAGATCAATACTGGGTGTAAAAGAAGCATCCACCAAAGGCTCAGTTTCTGCAAGCAAAGATGTGTTGTGGGACAAATGTCATATTTGAATTGTTAATCAGTTCAAAAAGAACATTTCACAAAAAACTGTTGTCTTTCATCATCTGCAGTACAATATTGTGAAAATACTCAGGGAATCTGGACAAATCTCAGTCCCTGAAGGACAAGGCTAGAAAGCTCTGAAGGGAACTGCAAACTTTTAACAGTTCTCTGGATGTGAGCTCATTTCAGATGGACCAAAAGGCAGTGGAAACACGTGCTGTGGTCAGATAAGTCCACATTTTAGCTTCTTTTTGGGAAAAATGGACTTTGAGACCATCCATACTGTTATTAGTAAAAGATGCAAAAGCCACAGTTTGTCATGGTATGGAGGGACATCAGTACCCACAGCATGGGTGAGAAGGTCCCATTAATGCAGTGGCATATTTTGGGGTTTTAGAGAGACGTATTCTGCCATCAAAGCAGATTTTTCCATGAAGTCCCTCGTTATTTCAACAAGACAATGCTAGATCTCATTTTGCATACACTTCAATAGTGTAGCTTTAAGGACACGGGGTGTGTGTGCCTGACTTTACTGTCAGCAGTCCAGATCTGTGTCCTATTGAAAATGTATGGAGCTTCATGAAGAGGACAATCAGACAATTGCATCAAGCAAGAATGGGAAAAAATTCACATGCAGAAGTACAACAGTTAGTGTCCTCAGTTCCCAAAAGATTAAACAGTGTTGTTAAAATGAAAGGTGTTATAACACACATTCTTTATTAATAACACACAGTCTTTATTGCATTTATTTAAAAAAATCCCAACTTTTCTGGGAATGGGTTTGGTACAATACCAGGAACATGTTTGAGTAAAGACATTACAGATAAGCGTTTGTTGATGCTGGCTTGTGTCTATATGGCTATATGTCTCATTACAGTAAAATTACAGACTAAAGGGAAGGGCGGATGCCAAATCAGTGCAGGCAGTACAGTCACATGAGAGCCAAGGCTATGTAAACTCACATAGTGACAGCCTCTGAATGGTACAAAACTTGACCAAGCTGATTTTACTATATGGTATTCATATTTGTACATACTGATTAATGACTGATGACCTATCTGAGCAATCATGTATCATATGGTACTATTTACTTGGGGGGAAGCTGTGGCCTAAAGGTTAGAGAAGCAGGCGTGTGCCTGTATGATCACTGGTTCAGTTTGAGGAACCAGCAGAAACACCCGAGGTCAAAATGCCTCTGAGCAAGACACTCAATCCCCAAATGCTCCCTGGGTGCTGTGACTGTTACTGCCCACTGCTCAGTGTGTGTTGCTGCACTGCCTCAGTAAAAAAGCAAAGAACATATTTCCAACTATGTTTCAGCAATCTTATGGCATCTAAATCCAACATATGACAAGATATTGACAGTAAATTTCATTTAGAGAAACAGTAAGCTCTGAAAGATCATGTGCATTAGACTAAACAGTTATGCCCAGTCTCACTGCAACATCAGAACAGCCATCTTACCAATCATACTATAGAAAAATATCCATCATTAATGAATAATATCCATAAACACATTCTATTCCACGAAATAATTATTTCTTGTTGCCCTGCTTTTAGCACACGCGTAAGCTTCGTTAGTGTAAGTTTAAGACAGGGCAGTCTAAACTGCATCATGCTCGAAGGATAATCTTTTAGCACAAGAGTATAAGAATCCCTTTTTAAAGCAACTGAATACAAGAGTGTTACCTGAACACTTCCATGCCCCATCCAGCCACTGCAGTGAAGAGTCTGGGCCCTAGGTCCCTGGCAGGGTTCAGTGGGTATCCACAGTTCATCCCCATTGAGACGCTGATGCCCAGGATAATCAGGCCAATCGCCAGTGGCTCCACTCCCTTAGGAGCCCCTATATTCTTGCCATCAGTTATGGCCAGTATGCAAAGGACCAGCATACCTGTTCCAATCACCTGCAGCGGGAAAGCACACTAGTGGTTTAGTCACATTCACCTGCTGTCTAATTTAAGGCTGCAACTCTGCTTGCAGTCTGTGTCTGGACAGAGAGTCCTTGTTTTAGACCAACTTTTTTTTTCCTTCGCTGAGCTTTATCGTTCTTTAAAGATGCAACTTTGGTATTTGAACAATTTTCAACATTTATATGCAAATCTTATTTGTGGCGCCTACTGACTAAAACAGTTTGGGTAAAAACAGACAGAAGTAGGTCACAGGGATCTAAAATCAGCTAATTGGTGCATGTACAAAGAATAAAGAAGTCAATCAATACGCATTAGCCAAATTCCCTAAAGAACAGATAGAAATGTTTGTTAGCCTGAACTAAATGGGTTAACATGTTTGTACTGATAGTAACAAACATAAAGGTTTTCACTTTCCCTTTATTTAAGGGGGCAATAAATAGCATTAGTGTATTTTGTTGACTGCTAGATGGACAAGTAGCTGAGCTGAGTGGACTGTATTGTTCCATTATCTGTGTTTTTCGATGCATTTATCTTTATCACCCTCTTTATCCATGCTTCAAACAGCACCTTAGCTTCTTACTGCATGGGGCTGTACTCCGATTTTAATAAAATACATCAACTTTCTCAACTAAAAGCTTAAAGGATGAAGGTGTGTTAAGTCACATTTTAAACGAACTATTCTGCATACTAAGATACACATGGTGCCTAGCAGAGGTTCCATGAACTGCTGTTATTGTCACAGACTTATTCAATATGGCAGGAATGACAGCATGTGGGTCTGATATGCTTTAGTTTCTTAGCTAGGGACTCACTAATGTGATTCCTTGCACACTGCATATCTGAAATGCTGAGACCCTTGATCATGGGTTTGTAAATGGGACAAAGGCTTATAAATTGTGGTCTATAGTAATTTTTTTTTTTAGGAATTAGTCATGCAGAGAATCATGAATCAGGTTTTCTGAGGCATTCAGAGGTCAGGCCTAGCTGATCTACCATCTTGGCTTACTGCTCGAATAAAGATGCCTGATTCACTTAACCTGCTTATTTAGATTTAAAATCTACACTTCACTTTATTAAAATGTTTAATAAATCAAAAATGGACATATGACTGGCAAAATTATATTGTGATTGTCATATCTAAAATATCTCTATTTGATTAATTTGCGTTTTTCTTCATCATTTGAGACCATCGCCTGTCCTCTGCATTTTGTGAAACATTACGATGTGTGGACCGATCTCGTTACATTACATGAGTAGGTTAAGAATGTTTTTTTTCTTATATAGCTTTATATATATATAGTATATATTCTCATAAGAATGAAACATTACATAAATTACATTCTTTCTCACTTTCATCTTTCACAATTTTACTAATGCCCTAAAAATATGAATCTAATAGCTGTGGATGTAAGGTTCAGTAGCAGTGAAAGTGCTGCTGTGCTGATCAGAGATCCTTTATGTCTGGTCAGTAGTATTCTTAAGTGAGTAGACAGGTTACTTAAGTCACCTGATCAACGAATCCTCCAAGTACTGTGAGATGTCGTCCGGGGTAAGAGGCAAAAATGTGTCCAGTGGCATTAATGCCAGTCACTGACAGAATTCCACTGGTAAAATCCATGAAGGCATCTGTGTAAACAGCATAGTTATTGCACTTTTAGTAATGTCAAGTCAAGTCAAGTCAAGTCAAGTCAAGTCAAGTAGGCTTTTATTGTCATTTCAACCATATACAGTTCACACAGT
>JBBPDA010000126.1:12761804-12778021 GCA_037974385.1 Arnoldichthys spilopterus
ACAACATAAAGTGCATTGTGTGCAAGGATGTGCAAACATTGCAGGACAGTGCAAAGACAGTGCAAAGACAGACAGGTGCAAAACAAGACGAGTGCAACAGTGACCAGTGCAGTTATGGGACCACCAGGTGTGAGGTAGCAGGATGTGCAAGCCATTGCAACAACTTTTAACAAATGTCAAGACATTGCATCAAAGGCCACCTTGGATCACTCTTGTTTTGTGTCTTGTATCAACACTAAACACACTTCCATTAGTGACATTACTCATATACTAAATGTTGACATGTTTATTTATATCAGGATTTACTCAGATGCTGGTTAAATAATGCAGGGTGTTTCTGACCTTCCCACAGTGTTAGTAAAAGAATAATATAGGAATATTCTGAATACAGTGCAGTCTGCATACAGCTGATGCATATTGTACTGCAAGTTTATTCTTGGGGCAGGTATCTCCTAGTGTTGAGCAGGAAGGGCATTTCTTTGTGTACATGATCTACACAGCTGATCCCACTCACCGTAATACAGCCCAAAAACTCCGGCTGCTCCAGCAAAGGCACCCAGGAACTGTGCAATGACATAAATGGGAAACTTCCAGATCTTCAGTTTACCCAGTATGACCATAGCCAGAGATACAGCTGGGTTCAAATGACCTCCTGGTAAACAGATGGAGAAAACACAAAAATAATTACAAAAATTGTACAAAAATTGACTGTAAATGATCCCAGGTGCCAACTATACTGACAGGTGAAATCATGCTGAATAGATCTGAGGTTGAAAAATAAGGCTTCATTTATGCTGTGTTATGTCACTGATAATGGGCATGAATGATGCTCACAACATTTCTGACAGCTACTGATACATCTACTGGGACAATCATGGTTTAGCTCACCAGGGCTAGTGCACATGCAGCGAGTGTGTGTAGATCAATGTGGCTGTCAGAATACTGGGTGTTATTTGCCCCAGGCTACATGTGACCTCTCAAAGAAAGGCACAGAAGGGTTGGCTAGGCCTAATCAATCAATTATCTATTCAGGAGAACCAACTGGAACTGGATTCAGGAAGCCTTTAACTATTTACAAATTTAAAGAGTAAATGAAGGAAATAATAACTTTGACCCATGTTAGGTACACGCTCCATAAATAACATACCACATAAATATCTTAAATACCTTATTTTCAATTTTAATCCAACTTAACACAACCTTCTGTCTCCTTTTTCAAGGTTTATTCCCTCCCCTATTGTGTCATTTTTTTTTATGAAGGGATAAATAAAAAAAGCCCAAAAAATTGATATAAAATCATAGCACATTGACTCCCATTAAAAGTTTCTGCTTTTTGTCCTAAGTTACAGTTAAGTTACAGTACAAGGTTTTGTTCTGACAGTGACAATATGCTATGTATTTTAAAATATCATTAGACAAAATCTAAGGACATAAGGCTATAAAATTAGCACTGTATATGTTGTATGATTTAGTACTGGAGCAGTTATTTTGGTAATATACACAATATATAACTCATGTCACTTATATAATTTTTTGTTGTAAAGAGGCTAATGCCATCCATTGATTTATTGATAGTTCCAAGAAGCAGTTTTGAACATAAAGCAGGCTTCATAACACACCAGCACTAGGGTCTACACACGTACATTAAAAAAAAAATTTAAAGCGATACTTTTACCTGGTGGTGTAAACTAGTGTAGCAATATCTCATTAATGGCAAAGGCAGTGCACTGCAGTTTGGGGGTGAAACTGTCCTCTTTAATGTCCACTTTATGACTTTGGACCCCAATGTGGTTAAATTATAAAACTAAAGGAACAGTTTTAAGATATTTCACTTTGCTCAAAATTCATACACATTGGTCTAATACAATTATTCATAGGATGAGATTTGTTATTTGCTGTGTTTACCTGAAACTCCACCAGCCACGTAGACGCCCATCATGAGTCCGGTGCTGAAGCCAAGGTGAATAGTGAGAGATTCTCCCAGAGTATTCCTGCTCAGTACTGTCTGAGCCACAGACCCACACCCAAACAACTGACACCAGAGACAGAAGGCCAAACAGTTACACCATAGAAATGATGATTATTTATTTAATATTTTTCAAAAAAATGTATTTACAAGAAAAACTGAGACTACACAAGCATCTCTAGCTAAAAATAGCACTCAGGCATTGCTGTGAAGAAGCTAGCTGAGCATTCTCACTCCAGGCTTGAGGCTTACCTTTAATGGGCTGACTATATGCTTGATTAGATTCACTAGATTTATCCCTTTATCACATATGACCCATAGAAAAGTTAATGTACTTACCACAAGAACAAACGTCCCAAGAAACTCCGCCAAGAACTCTTTAAAGATGCCATGTTTAAGAGCACAGTGTTGCTTCATGGTTCTCTCTGGCTTACTTTCCCTTTCCCACAGGACAATGCACACACACTCCTCTTGGGTCCAGTCAAACCCCCACTGTTCTACTAGATCTAAGCTCATCCACATTAACAGCACACGCCCCCACACCCCCTCCGAACCCAAACCAGCATGGTGTAGCAGCTCTAGCATGAGCCATTGATCTGTTAGAGCTGCCTCATCTCATCCTATTGAATGTTAGGCCAATGGGACTGGATCCAAACACTGCTATCTACTGGATTATATTCAGTCTAATACCATCGTATTCAAACACAGCCATTAAAGCTCATGCAGGCGTGGTCATCTGTTCATTTGGTTGCCAACGACTGCATCACTACCTCATCATTATAATTCCTAAACAAATGAGATTTGTAAATTGCAGATAAGGTATGTCATTTTCACAAAACCCAATAGACCAAAATAGATTTTTGACAAATGTGGATCATTTCCTTTTATTTAAATGCATTAAAAATATTCAGTTGTCACAGAGCATGTATGGCCTGATAAAACCACATTAAAGATATTGAAATGCTAAAATAATAAACTGTTTTTAAGTTTTTCCCTGAGTTTAGTTAAGATAACTTTAGCTAGTATCGAAGCTCAAAGTAAGCAAACTGCCTGAAGCAAATCCCTTCCATAATATAACCAGAAGGGGGCACAATATCTCACTAATTACATGCTGGTTAGTCACAGGCACATTCACAGTTCCTAAGTGTCATGAAGTTAGAGGAATGCACAATTTAGTAAAGATAAAGTTTGTAGATGAATAGAAATGAGTGCCAAAAATGACAAGACAATAATTGGCATTAATATTACTAAGTAGCACTAATTCTGTTCTTATGTGTTTCAGTCCTTCAGCCTGAGCTCACGTTCCCTTCGTCAGCATCCTCATCCTCGTCTTCATCTTCATCTTCATCCAGACTCTTTAGAACTGGTTTCTTCTTACGCCTAGAAGAATCAGATCAGTACATGCAACTATTACTGCCCTGCAGAATCATAGCTCATCTGCAACATGATTTAATGAAATGTATTTAATAATTATTCTTTATAAAAAGTTATTTGGAATGAAAAAATGTCTCAAATAAGCCTTTTACTATCCAGTGTATTTATGTGTTGATACCTGACCTGAGCTCAGTTTGCAGGGCTGTTAGCTGGCTCTGAAGTTGCTCGTTGGTCTCCTCCTGCTCATCCAGTTCTCTCTGGAGTTTCTTCTTGCTATGCTCGAGTCTCTCTATCTCCTCCTCTGCCTCATCCAGCTGCCTCTTTAGTGTCTTCAGTCGCAAAGTCAACTGAAAGAGCGGTTCAGAAAAAGCAAGGCACTTTGAAAGGCGTGTGGCATATACGCTGCAAATAAAACGCCCTAGGAAAAGTGGCACGGATTTGTTATTTCAACTGTTGTAATAGTTGAACTAGTGCTTATCAGTCTTTCCACAGAAGCGTAATGCCCTTTTTTTGCAGATGTGAACCAGGTCCATCTGAGAATATGAAAAGGACTGGTTCGAAGCTCAATCAGAAAGTGTAAGCATGGTTTAAGTTTTTTTAAGCTAGTAAATTTAGGCTTATATGCTCCTATTTAGGCATACAGGAGTGTGCACCTTGATCCAAGTAGAAAGATTACTGGCTCTCACCTGGTCCCTCTGGTTCTGCAGAGAGAGCTGCTCATCATTCACCTGCATGGTCATCTCCTTTATCTTTCTCTCCAGCTTACGGTTCACCTGGTGCAGAGTGTTACTGTCTCTGCTCATAAAATAAGGCATGCAAATATATGAGCACACCTCACATGCCTCAGATGTCTTCTAGTAAAAATATTCTATCTACTGAAAGCTGTCAACGGTCTCATTCTGGTTCTGTTAGGGAGAAGTGGGTCTTTTTCACGTATCTGCTGCATATTTACTTCTTTCCTACAAGACTGAACACATGAAATTCAACGTTTCATTGGTATCACATTTATAAGCTATTCCATATGCAAATGATCATAAACCAGTAGCTTGCATTTCAATCCAATCTGTCTGAACAAAATTCATTTGAACCATATCAGCTTTAAACATAAGCTTCTGTATCACTGTAGTCTTTAATTTATGATCCTCCACCTCTCCTCTTCCAGAAGTCTCTCCTCCAGCTCCTGAATACGAAACTCCAGTTTGGACACAAGACCTTCTTGACCTGATCTCTGAGAACCCTCTAGGTGGGCTACTCGACTCTTCAGGTCCTTGTTCTAAATGAGGATGAAAGTAATAGTGTGATATACTCTCACATTTAAACACAATCCTATGATTTGTTTGGAAAAATAAGCATTAATGTAAAAAAACTGAGCATTTGAGGCCAGATTTTTTATTTTCCTTAACCAGGTCAGTTCACAGAAGCACACAGTGTCTAAAATGTTCCAAAAGCTGCATAGACACTTTTGACTAGGAGGAACTAGGTTGTGACCAACCAAATGACCAGGTTCGGTCAATATGTTATCAACATTTAGCTGTTTTCATGCATGAAATTAATTAAGATCCTTACCTGTCTCTCCAAACTGATTTTGTCACACTCAAGATCTTGCCTGACAGTTCGTTCCTGCAGCAGCTCTGCTCGCACCTGCTCTACCTGTCAGAGGTTAACATACACACAGGCACACATTTGTGTAAGCACTTCCATAAAGCAGTTACTGCATTTTCAACTGAACAGAAGGGAAGTTTTCACATTAATGATAAGAATGGACTGATCAGTGAAAGAAAGGCAGCCCTGTAACACCAACAAATTTATCAAGCTCTCATGCTACTCAGTTCCACTTGCAACGTGACCCACTACCTTGTTTTATAATCATTACAGGCAGTGCTGTATTCATCCAACTTCACCAAGATTTGAACTGAAGAGGCCAACATTCAATGGTTACCAAAAATAGCTGTAGTCGCTACTCTGTGTTAAATGGGGCCTAAATGGGGTCAGAGGCTTAGAGTGCATTAGAAGCTGAACTGATATCAGTTAGCAGTTAACGCACCATCGTCCTGCCTGCCTGTTAGAACCAGACAAGACAGAAAGAGAACAAGAGCAAGAGGAAAGCGAGCATAAATAGCAACATAAAGGAGAGACATCCGAACAAGCCTTTGCCCTTTCACCCAGTGTTAATGGTACTGTGTGATGGGGGAGATCAGGGCAGGAATACTGAAGGCTGAAAAAATAGTTTATCTTAATTACACGAAAAACAAAGAATTAAGTATGATTTTGAAACCATATCTACAAACTCGTGGAGGTTTTTCCATGACATGGGCCCTTTAAACAGTGGATAAATCAACATACGTAATGATATGAAAGCTGCCGAGTGAGTGTGTGTGTGTGTGTGTGTGTGCGTGTGTGCGTGTGTGTGTGTATGTGTTAGTTTTGAAACCAGTATTTCTGAGTCTTGCTGACTGTTGGCTTTTCTTTTGGAAAGCAAATACTTGTTGTCAGAAGAGCCCTTCATAAAGTTCATGCACACCTACACTAGCAGCTAGGACTGATGAGTATGGCAGCATCTCAGTCAGTGTTTTGTTCTGTTGTCTCTGCTCATGGACAATAGTACATTGTGAATTATGTCAGTTCTAAAGCCTGAGGAGGTGGGCGTGTCTATGTCTAGGTGACAGAAAAGAGCTTTAATCAAACCTGAAAATTTGAAGCAAACCTTAATATTGCTTAGTGCATCTAACCCAAACTGACCCACAGCACCAAGGTTAGAATCCAAACCCAACTCCCAGTGGGCAGTAGTGGCCTAGTGGTTAAGACACTGGCTTTGGGACCTGAAGGTCCCATGGTTCGAGTCCCGGCCCGGGCACCACTGAGGTTCCCTTGAGCAAGGTACCGTCCCACCACACTGCTCCCTGGGTGCTGTTGCTAGCTTCCCGCTGCTCTACGTGTGCACATGTGATGAGCACATAGTCATGGCAAATAGTCACTTTCAAACAAAAAATGTCTGTCTACTCCCAGCCAGCACATACTACACCTTCCAGATGATATCACCTGTTTGTGAGTTAATGTCAAGTTGCCATAACACTGTTAATAACAGTAGATGACAATGCAAAACTGTTAAAGAAAATAAAATTAGGCATATTAGGGGGAAACTAAAGTAACTGTTTAAATCCACTTTAAAATCCTTTAATAGACCTGGGAAACCCCAGGGTGCTAAGAGTATTAATATTTAACATTTTAGACACATTTGGAATACATAGACTACATGGGTGGATAACGAGAAACATCTTGCTATGGATTTGATGCGTTGATCAGCGATGATGTGTATGCAGGAGCCCATTATCTGAGTACACACCTGTTCATGCACTCTCTCCATTTTTTGCATCAATGAGTCTCCACTGTTACGCTCCTCAGACAGAGCCTCCTGTAGATGAGACACACGTGCCTGCACACAACACACACAGGAAAATGAAATAAGGCCACTGATATTAACAAGGTAACCATGTTTCAATAAAGGAAAGAAATGAAACAGGCAACATTTTGAAATATTGTGTTACTAAAACAAACCGAAGATTATTATTAAAACAAAAGTGAACTTTATTTTTCTTTGACCTTTGTTGCTGCCAGTAATGGGAGTTACCATTGCATGTATGAGGTCATTGTTCTAATATTCTTTGCTTTATTTTGCCCTCAGATGACAATACAGTGAGTGTGGGGGTATGTGTGTGTTTGTGTGTGTGTTGCTGTTTTTAGCTCTTTGTGAGGACCAATTGTTCTCAAAATGATATGAAAGCATAAACAAATCTAGAAGAACAGTTTGCTGGACCTCACAATAAAATGTGCTGTTTTTCAACACAAATGCAACATTTTGAGTGTAAAAATAAAGAGCAGAAAAAATAGTTACTGAGGCTAAATGCTATGAATTGGTTAGTATAGTATTACGCAGCTACAGTTTTACACGAGTCTGTGGACAAACTCACGGATATTTTAATACTGAGCTGTGTATGTGTGTAGGTTCCTCTCAGTGGATGGGTGTGACGGTTCTGTGTCATGAAACAAGTCACACCCATCCAAATAGAAAAACAGCCACTCAGTGTGTGTGTGTGTGTATGTGTGTGTGTCTGTATTTTGTTTGTGTGTATGTGGGGCAGTTTGTCTGAGTGTGAGGACATGTACCTCCATGAGTTTGACTTGTCTGTCTCTGTCGTCCTGTGTGGTTTTGTTGCTCTCCTGCAGCTCCTCCACTCTTTTCTCCAGCTGCTTACACTTTAACTCAGCCTGCTCCAACTCCCTCTCACGCTGAGTCAACTCAACCTCCAGCCCACAAAGCTGCACACACACACACACAAAAAAGAAAAACAGGTCAAAAACAAAAACTTACTTAAGTTTAGGGACTGTATTCAACTTTTAAGTAAAAGTTAAAGCATGGAGCCAAAAAATACACTGTTTAAACACTAAGCAAGGCTTGAAAAAGTTTTTCTTTGCAAATGTTATTAGATAATAAGTAGAAGTAAAAGAGTATTGAATTTCAATAACACTTGAGAAATTGTACTTTAATATCATAATAATATTTGGACAGTTCTTTGAAAATGTGGATATTTCTGAAATGTAATACTAATTATTTACCTAATAAAATACATATTGTCCCAAATAATACTTCAAATACTTAAGTACGATTAGTCAAGTGTTTTCCAGCCCTCATGACAACACATTACACTAAGATACACACAAACGTAATACACACAGTACAATAAACTAAGCAGCATAAGTAATATATCAGTACTTTGCTGTAAACTCCTATCATTACGCTTTCAGTATACAACCCTGCTTAGTGTCTTTAAAACTAAACAGAATCCTCACCCACCGATTGTTTACTATGCTTCCCTTGCTCTTTTGCCTTTTTGGCCGTAATTCAATGTTTTTACTCCTAGGGTCAATAATTGGTACCATATGTTTATTGTCTGACCACACCCAACTGTGTGCGTGAGTGTGTGTTCTTACAACACCTCTTTCTGACACTCCTCTGCAGCACATCTGTGTTTCTCCAGCTCAGTTTGAGTGTTGTGTAGCTGTGTGCGTAACACGCTTAGCTCCTTCAGACTCTGGTCTCTGGCTTCATCCACTTGATCCTGCAATCTCTGAGTTTCTCTCTCGGAACCCATTAGCACTGCATTCAACTATAGAAACAAAGAGAAAGAGAGAGAGAAAGAGAGAGAGGGAGAGAGAGAGAGAGAGAGAGAGAAACAGAGATATTCCAGTAGGACAATAATCCAGCAGGAAAACATTTCAAATTCACACACAAATTAATCAATAACCACAAAAAAGCTTTTGACATAGCCATGACAATACCCTGACCTAACCTGATTGAAAACCTGTGAACTGAGTAGAAGAAATGCCCAAAAAAAGGACCTAGTATTTTGAAAGATCTGGAGAGATTCTGTATTGAGAAGTGGTCTGAGATTGTTTGCTCTGTAATGTCCAGTGTGACATGAGAAGAGAAAACCTATTGCTTTTGGCAAACTGAGGTTGTGCAAAGCACTAAACACAGGGGTGCCAATAATTGTGACACATCGTTTTGTTTATAAAATCTAAGTTTTAGAGTGCTAAATATACTTATATAAATATACATATTTTCAGTGTGACACTGATCTAATTAACCACATACATTGTCACTGCCTTTTCCCCCATGTTTACCAAGCTTGCCGATATTTACGGATCTGACTTATGTTACACAGTATCTCATCACTTCCTCTCACCTCTTCCTGCAGTTTTTCAAAAGTTCTGTCTTGCTTCCTCCTCTCCTCTTCCAGCTCCCTCTTGCTCTTTCTGAGCTCCTCCACCTGTCTCGCCTCCTCTTTCAGTCTCTCCTTAAGCTGCCGGTGCTCGTAGTTCAGCTTGGTCAGCTCACTCTACAAACAGGAGGAGTAAGAACTGGTTGAATGATCATATCTAATTCAGTCAAACTCATGAAAACATTTTACACATGTACAGAGGAGAAGCACAGAACACCATACAAGGCTTTTCACATAGTACAGTCATGCACTTTATATATTTATGTGTTATCACAATATATATATGACCTCTTCAGGTGTGTCTGACCTGTGTGTCCTCCAGATGTCTGGTCAGGGCTCTGTTAGCACCACACATGTCCTCTTCTTGCTGTCTCACCTCTGATAACTCTTCCTCGAGTATCTGCTTCTCATCCTGGTTATAATGTTGATATTAATACATGAGGAGATATTTTTATTTCAATAGAAGTTAAATAAAATAGATATTAAAAACAGGAAACGAGACCAAAACTTCTTACAAACACAGGGAGAAGGGAGATTTATGAGCTAAATTCTAAAGCCTGTTTTTGGCCTTTTCAGTTCCTCACATTCCTAACTACATAACTCACAATTGTTTTACAGTAACTAATAAAATAATTAACAGAAGTTACTGAAAAATAAGCCTACAGTTTAAAGGGCATTTTTTTAGTATAAAATATTTTCCAGGTTATTGTTGTACATCTAGCATAATTCTACCTATGAGCTATAATTATGAACATCTTCTGAAACATTCAGAACATGGTTTAGAATTACCATGTAAACTTTTCATAAATGCAAGTGTTTTAGACACTGAGATGTTAAGAATGGGCCTCAGAACTGCATTACCCCTTGAGATCTCAGGCATCATGCCCAATTTGTGTTAATGTTACTGTAAGTTAAAAAAATATTTGAGCTGTGTATGAATATTTGCATATTCCAGTTTACATTTGCATATTCTACAGAATTTGTTTTCGTTCATGTGATGTGATTGTGCTACATTTGAGCAGAACTAAGTCTCTATTACAGTATTTTGCTGAAACATATTTTAACATTTTTATTCTATAATTTTTTTATGATTGTTTTATTAAATATTGGATCATTTGTGTCTGTATTGTCTTGCTTGAATGAATGAATATTGATTTGATTGGTGTTAACTGATGTTTTCTGGTGTTAATGCATAGCTTTTACATTTATAGTGCACTAACATTATTGTCTTATACTGATCTATCTCTCCCTCCTGCTTTCCACTGTCCTTGTATCTCTTTCACTTTTCCTCCATCTGCTCTCACCATTAGCTTGTCCAGACGTTCTCTGAGTTGACTCTCTTGGTTCTTGGCCTGTTGTATGATGTTGTTGAGAGTGGTGATCTGGGTCTCCAGGCTCTGGACCTGTCTAAGCAGTAGGTCTTTAGCCAAAGTAAGCTCCTGGACCTGGGCCTTGCTCGATCTCTGCTCAGCCTCCACCTCCGATTTCTTTTGACTCAGATCTACATTGTCCTAAGAGTGAGAGAAAGCTATGTCACTCATGGGGGGTTAGCGGAGAAGGCCACAAAGCAGGAGTCTGAGCTGTTCTCTTCCTGCCACTTTGAGTCACGAGTGGTATGATAAGAAACAGCAGTAAGAAAAGTTGAAGAAAAGAGTCAATTCTGGACCAGAGCGACCTTGAACATAAATTGTACAGTCATACACAACAGTTTTGAACACCCCAATTACTTTTACTTTAGTTGGTCTGTGCAAAATGTATGTTTATAAATGCACATATATATCGCATATTTCATATTTTAAACTCTGTGTTCTGGATGTATCCACTTGCCTCTTTAGCCTCTTCTACAGCCTTTAGTAGCTTCTGCACCTCTTCCTTATGTTGTTCCTTCAGTGTTTCCACATCCTTAGCATGGGCTGAGATCTCTTCTTGTAGTACCCCCTGTAGGGCAGTCAGCTCTCTCTCCTTCCAGCGCAGCAGCTCTTCCTGCTCCTCCTGCATCTGCTGCAACTCCTGGATCTGCATTTGCAAATTAGCCAGCTCCTGAGATTGAAAGAGACAGAAAAGAAGTTGTAGAACAGCTTGAAATAAAAGGTATTTAAGGAAAATAATACTGTGTTTAGAATTAAGCAGATCATTTTCCAAAGACCAGCAGAAGCATTTCTACTTTGGCAAAAGAATCTGATGTGTGATCTTTGCGGAGCCCTTACATGAAGAATGGTCTGTCTCTCCCCTTGATCTGTAATCTTAGTGCTGTCCAGCTCATCATGCATGTCTGACAGCTGCAGTTGCAGACTTTTAGACTCTGCCCGGCTCTGCTCTCGCTCCCTCTTCATCTGCAGAAGTCTGACACGCAAAGAACAGCACAATACTGTATGAGCAATGTTCATGTGTTCAGTAGACTGATAACATACAGGCAACACTGGCATGACATTAAAAATGGTTCTCTTTCTTTGTGTTGTCCATCAGTAAAAAAATAATTCCTCAACTATGCTTCAAACCTGGACCTTGAAGACTAGAGAAACTTTGTTGCGCTTGAATGAAGATGGGCTTACTTCTCCAATGAGACTTGAAGCTCTTTCTCCATGTCAGTGAGTCTCTGGCGGAGTGACACTTGCTCCTTTTCGCTTCTACTTAACCCCTCCTGAAGCCTTTTCATTTCCTCTGAGTTCTTCTGACTTGTCTCGGACAGGCCCTCTCTGTTCTGTGAAGACAAATATACAGTTCTGGTATTTAGTTTGTATTATGTTTGCATTAAGCTACATTTAACGATATTTAAAAACTCGATCATTTCATGTATTTTTCTCATATCGCTACATGAGCAGACCTCACTACAAGTGACACTGAGTTGCCCAGCTTTTTATTATTGTTACATGTCTTTTATGGGTCATATAACCTTAATTTCCTCCTCCAGTTGCTGCCTGAGCTGAGTGGCCTCGCTCTCCAGTGCTGCCCTTCTGTCCCGGAGCTCTTTTACTTCAGTCACAGAGTCAGACAGCTAAACTCAAAACACAAAAGTCAATGACAAATATCGTCATATTTTTTGTGATGCATAATTTTTCCCCTAGAATCAAAAAGCAACAGCCACATGATTATTATTATTATGTTTCCTTGTTTTTTTTAAGGAATAAAACGCTCTGAGTACTGATCCACCAGTGATAGCTTCACCCCCTTACCTCCTCCACATTCTGGGCAGCACACGACCTCAACATCTGGATCTTCTCAAACAGCAGATTCACCTTCTGCTTGATGACCTCATCACCCTCACCACTCCTGCAGACCAGTTTTTAAATACATGGCTAAACATTAAAACGAAGACTGTGTTCAACCTGTTACCACAACCCTTCAACTGGCCTGTTTGTGTTTTAGGGAAATTTAGTCCATTAGAACCTGTAATGTAACAGTAGATGTACACAAACGTCTAGTTTGGCTTTCCCACCCATTCTAAAGCAATTCATTAATACAGCTTGCCTTTTTCATTAGAAACATGCTTAGAGTGTTTGTTCACACCTGTTTAATATTAATCATTACATAGAGTTTAAGTGGTAATGTGGGATTTTCAGTCTTGGTCTTAAAATTCCTGCATTCCAAAGCCTGGGAGTTTTGAGTCCAGCCAGCTGAAATAACATCACGTTATCGAAGGATTATAGAAGAGCACAGCTCTCCACAACTTTCATCATCAAAAGATTCAGATCAGGCTTTAAAGCTTAGTGGAAGGGGATTTTCACAAAATAACCTCACCAGTTCATCGCAAGATACATCTCATAAATCTGACTGCATTGATTAATGTGATGTTTGATGTTTATGTTCTTACCCATCTTTGAGGTAGTTAAACAGCACCAGTTTAGTTGAATCTTCATCTGGCTGGTCTAGAAGCTCTCGCTGTCCTTTCAAAATATCTGGGGTAACCTTTTTTAGGAACATACCAAACTGCACATAAGCGCTTGTTTTGAAGTAGGAATGAATAATGTAATTGCTAGACTGGAAAAAAACCCACAGAATATTGATTATCTAAAGATGTATTTGGGTTTGTCACGATACAGACAATTTAACTTCATGACACTGGAAATGTGGCAATGAAATAAACAGTAGGAGCACTATCATTGATTAGAAGCAAACAAAACTTTACCTGAGCCTCCCTCTCTGGGCTTGACTGGTCACCATTCTGTTGAAAAGATTTGGAGAGATGTTTCTTCTCCTTTTTGTAAATAATTTTTCCTGAATATGCTGGCTTCACCGTGTCCTTCTGCTTTTCTTCAAACTGAGTGGCTGTAAGAGATCTTGAATTGACTTCATATATGCCCTCTTCTGTCTTTGGCCTTCGATGGGTGCCATTCCGAGCAGAGACTGGTGAAGCGCTTGCTCCTTCTCCAATCCCTTGTACCCCTGCAGTTACTAGGCTTGTCCTAAATGAGTCGCCAGAACTGTATGCTCCAGCACTCTGTGATCGTCTCTTTTCCTCAGGACCCATTTGTTTTCTGTGTCTAACTCTACCCATTCTTTGTGAGGAGTATTGGTGGTCATAGTCAGGCACAGAAAGCCTACAGATGATGTGTGATTGGCGGCAGGGAACGCTTTCTGCTGTTGCTGCTCCAAAGTCAA
This sequence comes from Arnoldichthys spilopterus, assembly GCA_037974385.1. NCBI lineage: Eukaryota > Metazoa > Chordata > Actinopteri > Characiformes > Lepidarchidae > Arnoldichthys > Arnoldichthys spilopterus. The sequence continues at coordinate 12,775,524 of JBBPDA010000126.1, forward strand.
GCTGGTCCCTTTCCTGGTCCCTTTTCCTCCTTGTCCCAGGTAGTGGGATTCTGGCTCTCTTTACCATTACATGAGATGCATAAACAGTTGAGTTTGCCCTGCATTGATTTAGGTCAGAGTCCACCATACTATTAGCATGATGCTGAAAGCCCGGCAGGTCCAGACTACTGGTGCTTGGATCATAGGGACGGAGGAGCTCAGGGTGTCTCTGATAGTTTAGCAAGGGAGAGCCTGGGATTTTAGCATACACTGGAACCTCTGGAGAAGCTGACCGAATCTGCCTCATTGCTCTTTGATCCATTAGAGGGCTTGGGATGCTGGTTCCTCGACCATTCATGGTTGAAACATACTCCTGGTAAGTATGATCCATATAGAACACATCTGGGTAGCCAGGCGGTTGTGAGGACTTACCCTGTCCATTTAGAACCACATATGGACGGCCCTGTTTACCTTGTACATGCACCCTCACCCCAAAGGACCCTGCTTCACCCTGAGATGTCTGTGATTGGTCATATCGATTACCAGTCAGATGCATGTGGCCATCTTGAAGCCCATCATTTTCATGCATTTCTATTTTAAGTTTGTGTGTGAGGTCTTCTATGACAGAAGAGATGCTAAAAAAAACAATGAACAGGCAATCAGTCTCAGCACCAATTTACATCACCTCCTGTGCATCCAAGCAGACTCTGAACAATAGCAACCAATGACCAAGTTTTTACATCATCTTGTGGAACAACAGTGGGGCATTCGTAAGTCATCCAGCTGCACTTACGCCTAAACGAGGCGAGAAGCAATCAAGCAGAGCTCCAACTCTGAGGACTACTATGACAACACATGCTCTTGTACGCTAATAGTGAGCTATTGTGAAACTTCACTGCTTGTCAGCACTGAGCTGGACTTGTCTTAGGCAAAGGGGAATGGCTTAAGAATAAGGCTGTTCACGAACAGTATTTAGATACTTCAGGGTGCATCGATGTATTTACATTTACATTTATTCATTTGGCTGACGCTTTTATCCAAAGCGACTTCCAGGACAGTGGAAACAAACGATGTGGCTGATGCCAATATTTTTTATGTACAAATACAAAACAAATGCACGAATTGGGACAACATCTCCCTGGATAAGAAAAATATAACTGGGGTAAAGCTAATATTTATTACTACAAGCTTTAAATGAAGTAAATTGTAAACAATAAAAGTTATTTTAGCACGGTACTCAGCGCCAACTAAATATACTGCTCTCAGTGTGTGAGAAATACAAAATATCATCAATCAGATGTCATCCGTCCGATGCCAGTGTTCATTTCTTAGCAAGTATCTGATGATACCGGTATGATTCTGATCTCATCGAGCCTCCCCAGTTATTAATACATATTTTATAAAGTGTCTCATTCTGTTGTCATCTTACCCCCAACCCAACCTGACTGACTGACACGACACTTACCTCCCTGACGTCCTCCTCCCAGTACACCTGCTATAAATGACCTACACGACTTGTTCTGCAGTCACACAACCCGGTTTCAGGGGGGTTACATTTCACATAGCTTGCAGGATGTGTGACATGAGAAAATGAAAAATGTGGATGACTCAGAGTTTCTCTCACACATACACACACCTGTTTGTTTGTGTGTGTGGTCTTACGTCTCAGCATAAAGTGTACTCAGTAAGAACTTGTTACACTCGCCCTTTTAGCAATGACCCTTACCTCTACTCACTGTCCGACAGCCGAAGCGGGAACAACGGCAGCGAAACGGGTGCAAAGTGAACTCACCAATGTTCAATTCAGCTCCACAGTCGAGGAGGCATTTCCCTCTGCAAGAGTTTCTAAAATACTTTTCATCTAAAAGAATCCCCTCAAACACACACACACACACACTCCGCCGCGCTCGCAGCTTCGGCGCTGTGAGACAGTCTGAACTTCGACGCCTAGAAGCGCGTCCTGCTGCACCGATGACACTCCTCCCTATAAGTTCCCACGCAGCATGGACCGGTCGGCAGGAGGCGCGCGCTGAGCTCTGACTCTCGCGTCCGATCCTGGCCTCAGATTCCGCTTGGACCGTTAACAGTACTTCCCCACCCTGACAGAACTAACGGTCTGCTCCTTTAGAACCTTTTACTGAACTAATGGCCTGCTCTTCCAGAACCTTCCACAGAACTAAAGGTCTGCTCTTTTAGAACCTTCCACAGAACTAACGGTCTGCTCTTTTAGAACCTTCCACAGAACTAAAGGTCTGCTCTTTTAGAACCTTCCACAGAACTAACGGTCTGCTCTTTTAGAACCTTCCACAGAACTAAAGGTCTGCTCTTTTAGAACCTTCCACAGAACTAACGGTCTGCTCTTTTAGAACCTTCCACAGAACTAAAGGTCTGCTCTTTTAGAACCTTCCACAGAACTAACGGTCTGCTCTTTTAGAACCTTCCACAGAACTAAAGGTCTGCTCTTTTAGAACCTTCTACAGAACTAAAGGTCTGCTCTTTTAGAACCTTCCACAGAACTA
>JBBPDA010000126.1:12778855-12794672 GCA_037974385.1 Arnoldichthys spilopterus
AACCTTCTACAGAATGCTTTAAGACACATGGGACTCTGAGAAAAACAGACTGTGCACTGTAAAAAGTGTTTTGGTGTTTCACCATAAAGAGTAGGCCAGAAGCTGAAAACAGTCAGGTTAATGTTCTGCTGTTAAAACAACAAATATTTTTGTAGGATTAAAGGGAAATTCCACTGACTTTTCAAACGTTCTGCATGATTCAGTTGTTGAGATGTAAACAGTCATTATAGTGGTTTGATGTGCTAAGCTAGGCTACACTGTAGAGAAACTTGCTGACTCAGATTTTCTTTTACACTGGTGGTGACAGGAGCCAGGGGTAGTGACTTCAACAACCCAAGGAAAGTTCATTCTGAATAAGACATTTTACAAACATTTAACATTTTATTTATCATATAAAATGAATTTTGTAGGCATCACGAACACTTGGGATCATCAACATTTCTCTAGAATGGTGTGTTTCACATCAAATCAGTCTGAATGATTTCCTTTATCTTATTCAGTTCAAAAAAACAAACTGCAACAAACACTAACAGCATAATGTTTGCTGTTGTCTTATGAAGATACTACGGCTGTTGTATACTCATTCATGCATTCATTACCTCTCAATGGCAGCGCTTTTTTTCTCCAGCCTCCCTACAAAACTATAGCCTGTCAAATTCTGCTGTCTGTGTTCTCACTTTCACTATGAAATCTGCACGTATTTCTTCTATATATCATAAACATCACTGGGTACCTGTTTCATATCACATTCAGTACAAGCTACTTCTCAGTTCTTTCAAAGACCTTCATGGTTCCACTATTCTCTATCACTCTGAACTCGTTCACTACTCCTGCTTGCTCTTTACGCTCCTCTGGTTCTGGTCTGCACATCGTCCCCAAATTTCACCTTTTCTTAAATGGGAGGCAGGTCATTTTGTGTTCTTGCCCCCAAACTCTGGAATTCCCTTCCCCCTAAATCTTTGCAACGTCACTTCTGTCTTTCTTATGCCTCTTTATCCAAATCATGATATTTTATTTAACTGTAATCACAATACATTGTTTTTGTTGTATTAACTGTTGTTTGTAACTGTTGATTGTTAGTGTTTTGTTGTAACAGACCAGTTACCAGTTATTGTTTCTGGCTTCTAAGTGTTATATTTAACTGCTTATGTCTAAATCCTATGTAAAAACAGCTCTATTCATCACAAACTTTATTTTTATGACCACAGCCCACAGAGGTTTTGTATTTCTAGTGGGAACATTTTTATAGACAGTCACAGAATGTTCTAGAAAGTTGGAAAAGATTCCACAAAGTTTTATAACATTCTGGACAATTCTAGAAACTTCTAGACAAATCTCACAGTTCTAGAATATTCTGGAAGCTTACTTAGCATTAAAAATGAATCGAGAATGTTTTTGAAAATAGATTAATTTCGAATGTCATTTTCCTGAGCACAGAAGCAAAGTTTTTGTGGAACAACAGCAATTTTCTCTTTATTTGCAACATAATGGAAAACACACTTTGTACCCAGGAACAAAAATAAAATAGAGCTCTGTTACATAGTGTAATTTTGTCTTTGTAAAGGGACCTTGGGTATGAGAAAGTTAAAATATACATAAAATATATTTTTTTATTATTATCCATATTTAGAACTGATGAGCCAAATGAACCAGGGGAGTGAATGTTCTCCCGCACAATCTCAGATATTGTACACCAAGCATATGTGTCTTTCCTGGATCTAAGGCTACAAACATGTGGCATAAACTTCTCAGTAACATAAAAAACCACAGAGCTTTTTTCATACACTTTATTTCAAAACTCTATGAAAGAAGTTATACACTGAGACATTATTCTTTCCATTTTACAAGTAAAAAAATGCATTTGTAGAAAATCGCAACAAAATATTAGCATTTCAGTTCCATACTCCATAATGGTATGACTTATCATATAATCCATAGTCTAACACATGATCAGTCATAGGAAAATCCACTTTTCTCAGGAATGGACCACTGTCAAAGACAAAGCCTAAAGTTTATAAAGACGAAGTACTGAGGAACCAGCCTTACACACGCAACTACTGCATGGAAGTCCATGATTGCAGTAATGGTATAAAACAGCATGATTTGCATCTCTTCATATACTCCCATGTCTCATATAAAGTAGATTATCAGAGAATAGAAAAGATTCTCAGAACTGCTTGTTGTTTCCCAGACACCAATATGGAAGTGGGAAAACAAACTGGTTTGTCGGGTAACTGTGTACATATAAACAGTGTAAAATGTACATGTTTATTTAAAGTCAATTATAAAGCTAATGGCTAGGAAAGTGCTATAAAATGGAGTGTACATTTGTTAAAACATGTCTGGTTGTTATAAAATACTGCCATTTATAGAATTACCCCAGATACAAACATATATACACCCACACGCACACTCATACAGTACACACACCACTCATGGGCTGTCAGAGATGTCCAGGCAAGCTGCTGATTTGGTCAGGAAGTGCTGTGTAAATGATCGTGTGCATGGCGTGCGGGTCCAGTGCCAGGGCTGACACCTTCTCTTCCTCTCTTCTCCTCAGACACGCTGCCTTAGGGTTGAGGTTACGCTCTGGAGAGGACACAGCACCCAGGTTAAGGCTATGTTAGACCACATATAGACTACAATAAATAGATATTATAGCATAATGGAATTCTTCTTGTGTAACATTGTTAAACTCTTAAACCCTAAGAGTGTGTATGTGGACTCATTGGTGATTATCCTATGTATGTATAACAAGGTCTTGTGTGTGTTTATGTATATTATAATTCATTTTTACATTAATATTTTTACATAACTTGACCAACCTTTCTTAATCCCATGATTGTTAACAGGCTGTTTGATCACTGTGCCTTCAAGTGTTTTATATGGTTCTGCCTGGCTGCCTTTGTACTATTCAAAAATCAGTCCAGGTCGAAATGTTCCCTATATCATATTTTTATCATGAATGGATGGGGCTAAACTACTGTCCACTGAATAGGCAGATTAACTGTAAATTGGCTGATCTTTGTAACGAGAAATAAATAAAAGAACAGGCTGTTTTGTTGCTAGTTTAGATTCCATATAGAGACTGTATGGACTAGGGAGTGAAAGGTATGTTTAGGAACTTTAACAATGTTTGCAAACTACATCAGACACTAATAATAACTATAGTAATAATAATAACAATGATTATAATTATGGATGCACCGATTCAAACCTGATATTGGATATCTGTCTGATACTGGCTCAAATAGCTGGATTGGATAACGGTAACAATGGGCTGATCCATGAGGCAAATCTATTCAATTTAAACTGTTATTCAATCTGTTGTTCTGTGTTTGTGTAAATATGGAGTAACTGTAATTCTTACAGATTTTTCCGTTTTACCAAGTTGCTGGTGCAAGATTGTTGTTAAAATAAATGATTCAGGTAATAGGTTTATATATATTTTTTTACAAAGTTAGGAAAGCAATGTTTAAGTCAAGCCTTATCTTACACACCATGAGATGTACAGCTTATTAAGTAAACACTGGTATTGGATTGGTACTCAGTATTGGCCCATACCCAAAGTGGTATTAGAACTGGAAGTGGAATCAGAATATATATATATATATATATATAATATCAACAGCATAGTAATAGCAAAGTCAGAAGAGGTTAGACAGATCCCAGGTAAACTACTAATCCTGAGTGCAGGAAATGCTTACCTCGGACCTGTTGCTCTAGGCTGAGAATAACAGAGACGGCTTGGTGCAGGATGAGCAGTTTGGTCTGGGGTTTATCACTCTTCAGGTGCAACTGGCACATTCGGCCCAACTCCTTGAAGGCCTCATTGATGTCCTTCACACGCAGACGCTCGCGGGCATTATTCGCCATCCTTCTATCCCTCTCTCGCTCCGCCTTCTGCTCCGGAGACAGCTCCTCGTCCTCATGAATGCTGCTGTGAACATGCACACACATCCAAGCAGGTACACAGACAGGCACACAAACACACACAAAGAAAAGCTGTAAGTTCAAGCTCGAAATTTAACAGTCGGGGTTCTGTACATTATGTGATTTCAAAGAAAAAGCTTAAAGTGAACCAGCTTTGGCATATGAGATCAAGCAGTCAAATAATTTTTAATCCATTCTGGTGTACATTTAACAGGTATCCCTCATTGAAATTAAACAGATCAGATCATCCGAAAGCAAACTATTCAATGTGTGAAAAAATATGACATCTGCAATGTTTACACTTGGGAGACTGTTGCAGAGGCCCTGCTCACACCTGGCGTTAACATCTTGGGTGATCTGATCACAAGCGGACAGCTCTAAGTACATCCATTCACCTCTGGAATTAGAATGCATCTCTACGCGCATCTTGAATTACCAAATGCATTGTTGTTTTCAACGGGAGGCAGCAATGCACTTCCTATGCCTAGCAAAGCGTCCTTGGGTTTGTGAAAGGCACTATATAAATCTAACTTATTATTATTATTAGTCTGCCAAAAACTAAAGAAATCAAACGTTTGTAGGTGCACAAATGAAAACGTATTTCCACTTATGAAGAGGATGTCGGTTTGGCACAGAACACATTTGTGGACACACTGCTACAACAATGTGTCCACAGACCCAGACCAGCTCCAAATGTAGTCAGAGCATTCAGGACTTAATGTGTCCGCAATGCATCTTGGGGGCATAAACACCTGTGCTTAGAGCCATTCACTTCTGATCAAATCACCTAAGAATCATGTTAACGCCGGTTGTAAACAAGGCCAGAGAGACCTTACAAATCTGAACTGTGCATGTACATGTGTTTCTATTGTAGATTATTGTTGCCCTCTAGTGTCCAGTCTTGGTATTTTGACACTGTTGCACTGTAACCTAAACACAGCAAGTGCATTATAAGAATATGATTACATTATTTACAGTCCTACATTGTTGCATTTTTGAAAGTCCTGTTAAAACGCTGCTAGAAACCTGTTCTGGAATGAAAAATTCTGCTGTTACGGGAGGACATCACCTGTTCCTGGTGGCAGGATCAGCACTGGATGTTTCTGCCTCTCGGATGTCACTCTCTGCATCAGAGTTCAGGCCATCAGAGGAGGGGTGAGACAGGCAGCTGGAATGAGGGGCGTGATGCAGGTGGGCAAGGTTCGTCTGGTGAAGTCTAAATTCCTCCCCATCACCCGGCTCCACTTTCACCTCCATAGAGTCTGGAGACATGGTAGAGAGCAGCCCTGCAGCCAGAGCTGAAAGAGACAAGCAGACTGTTATCAGTGGTGAGGTTTTTATCACCAGTAAAACAAATGATCCTGTGCAGGCATTGTTAACAGCCAGTGAAATGAATAAGCAGAAGAAAATCTTGGGCGAACCTCTGAAGCTGTCTTCCTGACTAGTGAGATCAGAAGAGGGAGCAGCTGAAGAGTGCACAGCTAAATGAGCAGCCTCACCTGGGTCAGCAGATACCTGTCAAAACATACGAGCAGAAAACACAGTATTACAGTCTAAAAAACACAGGCAATAAGTCGTCCAGTCTGACATTTTAAAGGGGCCATTTAATGAAGAACCGAATTTTCTTCACATTTCTGAAAAGAATATAATATATCATATTATCCACCTATTCTTCCATTCTATTCTTCTATTAGGTCCATCCACATTAAGGTTATGTGGAGTGTTTGATGACTTATTGTACTCTGGAGTGTTTAAGCAATACACTGTTCGAGAATGTCTACATTTCAAACATACAGAAACAAATGTTGTTCATTCATTCATTATCCACACCACTCCATTTCGGGTCTCAGGGGAGCTCGAGCCCACCCCAGCTGACTATGAGCACAAGGCAGGGTACACTTAGGACAGGAGACCAACCCATCATAGGGCAACAGAGACAGAGACAACCATTCAGATAGACTCACACCTATGGGCAACTTAGAGTATCCAGTCAACTTAAGCCACAGGTCTTTGGACAGTGGGAGAAAATCGGTTGACCTGGAGGAAACCCATGTGAACACAGGGAGAGCCTGCAGACTCCACACAGAAAGGCATCTGTGGCTGACCCAGGGAATGAACACTGGACCTTTATTGTTGTGGGGTGACAGTGCTAACTACTGCACCACTGTGATCCTCAAAAGATGTTATATTTCTTCTAATAAAGCTAGTTCAGGTAGATGCTGTCCCAATTTCTATATTTATATATTTATATTTCTATATTTCTATATTCATACCTTGTGTAATATCTGTGGGTTTCACAGAACATCAGATGTTTTGTTTATGAGTGCCCTGTAAATCTCTAACATCTGTGTTACAAATTCTGGACCTCCAATTGAATTCACCTGCCTGTCATTCAGCATGTGGAAACTATGCAAGCTACTATCATATTACCTATGGTACACAATGTGTGCTCTCACATGTAGCTTTGCAGTGTCGGCACACAGTGGCTAATTTAAGAGATAAGGAGCACTTACATCTGCTGGTAATCCATTTGCCGCTAGTCCTGAGACGGGGTAGTTAGGCCTCATTGTGATTGGACCATGTTGCGCCTGCCCAATTAGGTTTAGTATATCATTGGTCAGGGGGATATTGGTACCTCCTACTGCATGGCTTCGTAGGACATGAATGGCATCATCTAGTCTGTCCAATCTGTCCTCCAGCTGAAATCCAGAAATTAGGATTAGAAAAGATCTGAAACAATACATTTTCTTCAGAAATGGCTTTTATGAAATCAAAAAGATCATCAAACAACACAAAAATATTACATTACAATTTCTTATTTAAAAAGATTTTTTCACTGCCTTTACCAGGGATTGCAGGGAGGAATCATAATTGGATGGCAATGATGGCTGTCCAGCTGACCGAGGCCACTGATTGGCTCCTAAAGAAAAACAAAAAAACAAAGAAACAGTTTGAAATGTAATATATCCGTCAATATTGATTTTGAGCAGTGTTTCTAATAATAATTTTGAAACTAAAGAAGCATATATGACCATTTATATGAAATGGCTTATATGAAGTTGACATCCTTGATGCTTTTTACCTGCTGACACTGTGGAAGCAGCCAGAGGTGATGGAGATCTCCCCGGAGTGGAGGAGCTGGATGGAAAACTGCTACTGGTGTGATCAGGGGAATAAATCTAACACAGAGAGAGGGACAGAGAGAGGGGCGTTTGAGAGGAAGCAGATAAAGGGGATGAAGGGAAGAGGGTGATTACAGTGACAGCACATGCATCATTTTAAAAGCACAACTTGTCATCACTAGGAAGCTTTTTTTCTCAAAGCCTCAGTCTTAGGTGAAAATGTCATAAAGTAAATTACATCATCAATCCTGCTCTTTTTACCAACCAGAATTTATAGTCCCTTAAAGCATATGTGTCAGAAAAAAGGGTTCACAGACATGTAGGCTGGTCCCAAGCATCTAATTTTGGCTGCAGATTAAGTGGCATATAAATAACAGTGTAAAAGTGTCGTTTTCATTACATACAGCTACTGAAGAACAAGCCTAAAGTGGCCAAATTGGTTGTTTAGCCAAAAGCTATCTTTAGTTTGTAGCCAACACTGCAATGCTGTGACTGTGCACACACAGATGTCTATGTAAATACCAAAAATACACAAATAGTTGTTCAAGCATATATGCCACCAATACTAGCATTTACTATTAAGCAAACAAGCCATCGCTTAACACCACCCTTTAAATATGTCATGTAATAATATGCCATGCTCTAAATGGCTGTGGTAAGTAGTAAGTTCTTACAGAGGCTAGGGCTTTCCCAAGAGCGTCTCCAGTGTGTGAACCTCCAACATGGTTGCCCTGACCACCTGAAAGCACATATAAATATAATAAAGTGCTATAGCAAAAACACATGCACATGACTGGTCAGTACTGCTTCACCAAAATATCAATACATTCCAGACCATTTTGAGTCATGACTACTTACCCATGGGTCTGTCTGGAGGACTGGTTGGTGCAGTATGTGGAGCAGATACAAAAAGTGAGCCATTCACACTGCCTCTGTGAAAAGTAGACATTGATGGAAGACGTTTGCTGGCGTCGGGTAGCGCTGAATGTGGTAGGATGTTCTGAGGAAAAGCAATAATTGCGTTTAGTATTGATCATAAGACTTTAACAGTTTGTTTAGTACCTTTAGCATTTTAATTTCTTTAATTCACAGGATTTTAGACAAGGGTTTTCAAAAGAATTTCTGAAGTGTAGGTTCTTTAAAAATGTACTTAGCTAATTAACCATTGTAATAGATGGAGGAAAACCAATAATGGAAGCCAAGCAATATGGCCAATGTTTATAAGTTTTGAGGCCTACATGACCTCTGGTTAATGGTTTTCCTAATTTAAATGTTCTATTCTAAAGGTCTTCAGAGTTTTCAGTCTCAAGACATACACATCTAGATTATGACCATCTTACCAGACGGTCATGTGTGGGCAGGTTGCCGTAGTTCACAGGTGGTGATTGGCTGGATGATGATGACCCTAGCATGCCTCCATGACCTGATGGGCTGATCCCATTGGATGAGCTCCAGGGGTCTGGAGAGCTGTTTGGCCCATCTGAAATAAAACGACAAAGCATACTTAGGAAAACAAGAGAAGTAATAAGCCTTGGATAGTATTTATTCTGCTTTCCCATTATCTCTTTGCTTTCTCAGACTGTTTCGCTTGAGGTTAAGACTACGAACAATGAGAAGGCCTGAATGATCACAGAATTAAAAGCACCATTCAGGCAAAGGAAAGTAGATGGAGCAATAATGGAAGGTGTAACGTGTTAATGTAATTTCTTCAACAGTTGCACAGTGTAATTTCCCATCTAAATCCAGAGCAAATGTCAAACTGCATAACCATCAAATCAAGGGAGTATGTTGATTTTGGCTAAGGTCAAAAGTAGCTGACTACTGTATATTCCTTTTGGCTCAAGTAAAAAGTGTGGTGAAGAACTCTGAAGCTCAGCAGAGAACTTCTAAAGCACAGTTAATAAGAGGAATTTAATTCACAGTGCTTTCATTCGTGAGTTTCCAAATGATTTTGGTTTGGCCGTAAATGCCTGACTTTCTTCTCAAAATATGAACCGACCATGCTTCGCAAACAGCTGAAAAAACAAAGTCTGTATGGGTGCGTGTGTTTGTGTGTGCACTTTTCAGCAGCCCCCCACCCCCGCCCTGAAGAAGTCCTTGAAACAGGAGTGCAGTACACACTGTGGAGGATATCTTATTTCGCTCTCACTCCCAAGGGACTGTGGCGTCCTTGAGAGTAAAACACTTTCTAACAACAAATCACTATCTTCCAGTTCACACACACACACACACACACACTCACACCATTGTCCATACACACAGAAAGTTTGCACACAAGATGTAGACAACAGACTAACAACTGATAGAACCCACTGCTAAAGTGTAGAAACACAAGGCAAATTTACCATAGTAAGTATTTGTGAAGTTCACGCTGGGCAGTCTGAATGAGGAGTATGAAGCGGAATCCCTTTTCAGCTCCTCAGGATTTGGAGATGGAGAGTACACCTGCCATTTAAAGAACAAAAGAAACATTTAGAGAACTAAAATGCTGAGGTAGCATCATGGGAAACATTCTGAAACTATTCTACTTACTCACACATTGAATTTATTGGATTCCAATGTTGGCATCATCCCCACATAAACACAATGTTTTACACCAACACAGCTGTGTATGAGGAAGCGCTCATTAGATAGTGTAGTGATAGTGTATGGGTTGTTCAATTACTTGATTTCATTTACCTGAAAAATATTATCAGTTACTGGGTTTTACAAATGTGTTTAAGAATTTAGATTTAGTGAAAGTTTAATGTTTATAATTACAAATATATGACTATTCGATTCATCATGAAAATAATCACCAAGATTACTCAACCAGTAATTTAATCAAAATATTTGATATTTTATTTGTTTATTTGGTCAAATATTTAGGTAAAAATTCTTAAAGACATTAATAGAAAACTACCATGCTTGACATTTCTGGTCAAAGCAACCTAAAGTTTGGCATATAATGTGCATATAAAGGGTAGGGCTTTATCCATCATTACTGTATTTTGCCACATTATGTGAGGTCTGGTTAACTGGGTTTATTGCAGGTCAATATATACAATTTGTTTATGATGGCTCTTTCACACATCAGAACAATATTGTATACAATATTATACAATATTATATAATGTATTACAATATTCTATTTTTGCCACATTGCCTATCTCTATGTATATTCTTCAAAGATAAAACATCTGTAACCTATATTTTAAAGCGTCATTACACACATTGATTTCATGTGGTTATCTTGTAATTAATTTCATAAACAAGTGCACAAGGACACATGGAGCCTCCTCCCAGCCTGCTTTGCACCTGCTTTGTGCTTTGATCTCACTCCCCTCCCCTCTCTCTCACCCCTTCTTCCTCCTCCACGCCAGGAAATGACCACAGACCTCCTTGGACCACATCAATGGCATGTGCATTGCCTGGGCAACAGCCTGCAGGAATCAGACTCCTGCTAGAACCTCTAAGGATTTCGTTTGCCCCATTCATAGACACATGACCCAGAAAGCGCAGCGCTGACCTTGATTGGCTCTTTGCCCGAAAGGATTGGGCCGATTCAGTCGCAGCCTCAGTCTAACCCACAGTGCACAGCATATGGTGCAAGATCAAGCCAATTGCCCCCCAGTCAGTGATGGCTGGCCAGGCGACCCGTTAATAATCTTAACACCCCGCAGCATGACCTCTCTCAACCTCAGGGGTCATCACGGAAGCAATGCTGCCCTCTCTCAGCCACCAAGACGTAGAGACTCTCTCACTGCTCGATTCCATGACCCGGACATCATCAGATATCAAAGCACTTGGTAAGATGGACATCAAAGAAGACACGTAATTCACTCGGCGGGCTACTTACAGCCATGACGTTAGGCCAGTGTGTGCCTGAGCCAGTAAAAACACTACTGTAGAAACCATTTTAGTGGAAAAATGGTGAGGCACTGTGCAGGAATGTATCAGAAAACACACGCCAGGTCTCATGGCATACAAAGGCTGGATTCAATGGAACCCGCTGCATCAAAGCTCACCAACTAGCTGCTCCAAAATTTTTGGTTGAACCCAAATCAAGCCCTGCACATGTGCAACTCATTTTTCCCCCCTCGCTCTGTGTCATCCATGCCCGTCTGGAGGCACTTACCATGTGTGCAGATCAAAGAAGGGGCTGTGCACTGTTGTAATGGGGTGGAGAGCACTGGGGAAAAACATCTGCCAGAGTTCAGCCACATACCAACCAGGGCATTTCACCTCACGGCAAAAAATATCCCACTCTCTCACTACAGCTGGGCTTGAACTTCTCAAATACACAGGATAGGCTGGTCTCTGACTTCCAAAGATAAGCCCTAAAATCTCAAAGCAGGCTTGGATCCATGAAAGTAGTAAGTAAAGCATGCCAGCAGCTCCAAACCACCTTTGAACTACTTCTTAGATGAGCTCCACTCTTCTACAGCATTGGCACAAAGAGCATAAAGGGTCCAATCACTGACAGGAGCTGAAATATACTTAGGTGTCAAAAAAAAAAACCCTCAAACAAATGCAATAGTCACACAGTGGAAAAAAAAGTGATGGACTGAATTCATGTTGTGAAATGTAGATGCTGTGTTTATGTGGAGAAGATTCACATACAATCTCAGGGGTAACTACAGCCCCCTGGAAAAACAAATCAACACACACATACACACACATTCCCATATCTATGGACATACATATGTCACACATCAAGTGCTACAGAGACTTATACATATTCAGATGCACTGACTTTACACTACAATACTAAACAAGCCATATATTGCATCCTGGACTCTTCTGTGTATTCAACTACTTTATCTGCGTTTATCTTGTCAAAGTGTAGTCATTATGTCTAAACATCCTACATATTTCCAAGGATCCTTCATGCAAGAGAACTTCTTTAAAGCAGACACTACCTGTCCCATTGCAGGTGAACTGGGGGCTGACACTAGGTCAACAACACACACTTTATAAGCTGCTTATTATTGTCACACAACTTCATATGAACTGATTCAAGAAAACCACACACATCCTAAACACTTCTGTGCATCTATTTAATCTACACCTGTGTTACATGACTTTTCTAGATGCAATGGATCATGAGATAACAGCAGACACATACATTAATCCCATAACTCACCGCTTTCCCATTCCCATAGTGATACATGAGTGAGTTGCTGGCTGACTCTGGGCCAGGAAATGCGCAAAACATGACTGCAGCAGTCAAGTCTCCTCAGTGTTGCAAGAGGTCCTTAGTTCAGTAAACTTCCCAGACCAGTCCACGCTCACCCAGACACTGCACAAAGCTGTCTGTCCTCACCTCACAGCCTTTCTTATCTGAGTTCACACTCACTCCCACACCACTAATGCCAACCAGAGACTGCACCACTGCAAGAGGCACATGGGGGAGTGGCTGCTGAGGCTGGGACAAACCATGCGTGGCAGGATGGAGGGGGGAGGAGTGATTTTTAAGCTCCTGTTATTATGTTTGGCTGAACTTCAGAAAAGAAGTGGAATGATGTATAATGTTCATTTTCATTCAGTTTCATTTCACAGGATTACTGATGATACGGTTTGCCCTTTATAGGAGATACTGACATATTAGGCACTGAGCATAGTACAGTGCATCTCATGCACCAGCTGTAGGACCAAGAAAACTTGCAGTGTGAAGGCCTCTCACTTGCTACAAGCCCTCAAACAGCATTTATGAACTTAAATCACACAGCACATAGTTGAAAAAATGCACTGGCATGTCAAAAAAGGCCCAGCCGCCAAGAGATGTCCTGTTTGATCTTCTGACCTACTTCTTCCCCAGACTCCAACTCAGACGGCTTCAGGTAAACTGGCACGTGTCATGTGGTGAGTCTGACGGGGTGGGAGCAGGAGTGAAGGTATTTTTACTCCACAGCTCTGTCTGGGTCTCTCCTGTGGTGATTTTCCCTCATTACCTCTTGTGGTCTTCCACCAAGACTTAATCCCTGATTTACTGTCTGCCGACCTGTCTGTGGTTGAATGGGTGACCCAAGAATGCGGCAATGGTGTAAAGACAACAGCTTACCGAGCAGTACCTTCAGTTTCGGCTGACTCTAAGAAGGGCCTATGGTGCAATGGGAACGCAATGCATTTGTTAAGACTTTTTAGCTTTTACATCAGTTTATATTACAAATGTGTAAACAAAAACAGTCATAAAAATAGTATATAGTTTTATCTAGTACATAGTTTTAAATAGTCATAGAACTGAAAAGAGCAGACGTCAACGTAGTACCCAGGCCCTGACCTTTCTATACCTTACATAGCCATACCTTACACACTCAATAAGTGAATAAACAAATAAAATAAGTGCAGTTGTTTAATCTGTATAATGAAATGATGGCTGCATTAAACATATGAATTGTGTTATCTATACGTACTTCTTTACGTAAAACTAAATTAACTAAATTAAATGAAAGTAAATTTCTGTCAATTACATTTATTCCTTTTCATCCAAGACAATTCTGTTCCAATAAAGGTGGAATAAATCGCACTAAAATGTTGCACTTTTGCTGCATCAGCAGTTAAATTTGACGTTGCGCTCCATACATACTTACTCTGTTTTACTGAATGGAAAAATGTGGCATAATTGAATTAAGGTCATAAAATAATTTGCTTTTTTAAGTGCAGCCCTATGAGGCCAAACCTGAATCAATGCATTTTTAGTTTTATATCACCAAGTACTCTTTTGGGCTTTTCCTATTGTGCTCTGTAAAATAAACACTGAGCCTGATTCTGTCTTGCAATGATGCCTTGTTTAATTATTCAGTAACTACTATGAAATGAATATGTAAGTTCTGTAGTTTTTGTAGTTTGTGAGTAAGGAGCTGAAGCATAGACCTACATACAGACCCACATACAGAGTCTCAGTGACTTCTGGAACATTTTAACTGCATTAATTCACAGCACAGTGTTTTAAAGTGTATGTTACATGTATGAAGAATTTGTCTTAGTGAGTACACACATAACTGGAAAAACATAAATAACCAGGCAAGTTATTTAACAAAGTTTCACAAAAAATATTAAATAAAAATGATAAATAAAAACACAATAGTATTCATGGAAAAAAGAGAATATATGACTTTTGGAAAAGTTACAATTCAATGTTCTTTACTGCATACTTTAGTGAGATATGGCCCTGTATACAGTGCTAATGTTACTGATGCTCTACTCAGGATTTATACCCAGTTTACATGCTAAAAGCTTTTAGATTTTTGCAACAGAATTGGTGCAGTGGGATAGTGGTGCATGTGTGACCATTGCACCCTGGTGTGACACGATATCATGCAGCACAGTGTCTGCCATGAGCCTCCAGTCAATCCAATTAGAGACCTCCAACAGAGCCAAAACTGTGACTTTTCTCTGAAATCAGCCTGACAACCCCCTGCTTGCCTCTCCATGGCCACCAGGGCTGGACAACACATGACATGATGTGAGGTGACATTCATGAGAGGGTCTCCTTATAAAAATGATGTCTGAGATTTAGAATGTCCTTAGTGTTTGCTTCTTGTTTTAAATAAAAAGTAGTACTTTTGTATTTTTTTGACTCCCTAAAGATTATGCATGGTTTGTTTTTACTCAGATAGGTTTATTTTTATTAATTGGCCATATCAGAATCAGAATCAGTTTAATTGTGAAGTACACAATATACAGTATACGCAATGCTTGTGCAGTGCAGTACAATTGACAGTATACAATATATCATGTCCATTCTGTTAAACGTACGTATATACTGTAATTGACACAATACAAAGATTGACCCACATGATGACAACAATGGCTTGCCCTGCAAGGAGTCACTATTATCGCTAAACAGACAAGAAATGCTCTCAGCATGAGCTAGTAACCTGGTAAAGGATTGCTTTTTGTTATGGTGCAAAGGCACCAGGTCATTCTCCCAGCCACTGTGTGTTTGTGTATGTGTGTGTGAGGATGACAAAGAGTAAGAGGATTGGAGCACGTGAGGGCCAGACTGACTGACCTATGACCTCAGCCACACTGGCCCAGAATCTCTAAGTGAGATTCACGCAAGGGCAAAGGTGCTCCTGTAATCTTCTTCAGCATATCGTCATCAGCGTAAACACTGCATTTGTGACCACTTAGTAGCCAGCAGTATCACTATACATGTATTTCACTTACATAAAAGTAACAATAGGAAAATATTTTTAATGTAATTTATGCAGTCACTCCACCACTTGATACTTGATAAGGTTGTCAATGAAAAGACTAAAATGGACAGAAAGGTGTAAATTTTCTTGGTATACAGAACTTTATTTGTAAAATAAGGAAGGCTACACAATTTATGTCCCTCAGATACTCAGGTCTTTGGCTTCGTCCGCACCCTTTATGGTCTCTCCTTACAGAGACCACCAGGATTTAGATGATCTAATCATATTTAGATTAGATTACTTTAAAAGGTCTTAAAATCCCCTAGGTCTGAGCATGATGCGATGACAAAAAAAATGGGTCAGAAACCAATTACCCATGTCGTCTTATTCATAATACAGAATACACTCAAAGGAAAAGTGTGATCCCTGCAATTTACATTTACATTACATTTATTCATTTGGCTGATGCTTTTATCCAAACCGACTTCCAGGACAGAGGAAACAATCAAGCATTCGCATTGCATAGATCAACACTGAGAGTGGAGCCACACGGAGACCAACGCATTGCTGGTGGTTGTAAAATAAATAACAGACGCAATTTCTTTAGAGCATATATACGCCAAGTGCTTATACAACCAC
>JBBPDA010000126.1:12802791-12821266 GCA_037974385.1 Arnoldichthys spilopterus
TAAATGCAGAGGTTGCATTTCGTTGTGGTGCTTGAGTGTGTTCACAATGACAAATAGTCACTTTCACTTCACTTACTCCTAATATACATTTTATCTGGCAATTTCAAACTTTTCTGGGCTGAAACTGAAGCAGGTTTAGGTAGATTCGTGCAAAATGGATTGTAACATACACAGAAGTATAAAAAAATCTGCAGTCATCATTCAGCAGTTTGTTGTGAATGTAAGATCATAGAGCCTTGCTCTATTGGAAAAAAGCCTAGCAGAGGCAGCCAATTGTCACAAGATGGCTTTGACTGAGTTGGGAACGTAAGTACATTTTTAATGGGGAAGTGTTAATATTGATTGCAAATATGTGATCTAACAGAAGAGCTACTGTAGCACAAAAAGTTTCTGCTGCTATCGAACCAAGACAGAGCTCCTGGCCACTGAGGGGGACACGTACGAAATGTAGTCAGCAGTAGCAGTCCGTGGCGTGTTCGTGTGCAATGAGGGCTAGCTGCAAATTCGGACAAATTATTAATAGATGCACCACACAGGAAATGTTGGTATTAAGTTAAAGAGAACCAGTCAGCAGGATCTAAAGGTAAAATGCTTGTAGATTGCACCGGGATGCTAAGAGCTTAAGGAAATGTTTGGGTGGCACAGGAAAAGTGATGCAGCGTTTCACTGAACAGTATTGTTTCATGAACATCTACATCAGGGTTTCTCAGTTGATGGGTCATGAACCACAGGTGGTCTGTGAAGCACACTTTAGGTTTATTCTCAGGGATGCAGTAGTTGTGGTGATCCAGTAGCACTTCAAACCATAAAAATGTGAAAAATAATGAATATGATATTTATTTGAAATCGAGAAATCAAGTATTTTCAAATGATTAACTATAATAATATTAATAGATCTGCAAAATAAAAGCAAGTGGTGTGAGTAGGCTAATAAAAAGTTAGGATGTGCACCGCTAAGATTTAAGAAAAAGCCAACTATGTAGAGGCAACTCATCACAAAAAATCTGAATTACAAACCCTTTCATTTTATTAAAGCTTTCTCTTCAAAACAACCTGTGAATATTTATGAATTCTAAATTTTCTGCATAGAAAAGTGGGTAAAGACTAAGGTCAAAACTGTTGGCTGTGTACAAGAAACTGCTGTAATTTTAGCCAAAGGGACATAAACTTGACATGACACACTATGCTTGATTTTTTTATGGGAGTGGCAGTTATACCCTTATAATACAGATAAAATAAATGATTGTAGAAAGCAGAAGTTCTAACACAACCTAAAATTAAAAAAAATGCAAAATAATGCAGGTCAAAATTGCACAGCAGTGTTTGCTTTTACTGGAGTTTTTCTACATGCTAAATAAGTAGCTATTTTAGCTATTTTAACAGTGTATGTTGACGATACAGTCGCCAAACTCTGGTACATGACGGATAATACGTGTATAATAATAAGTAAGACTAATAATAAGTGCCCCAGTAAGGAAACTGGAATAATATTGTCATGTATTGATCACTATTAATATCAATCAGCTCAGAAGCTGCAGTGTTAGCGTTATTAGTAAGTACATTAGTAGCTATAAAACAGTGGTTTTTCCTTTTGTAGTTATGCTCTCGAGAGCAGTTGCACATTTGACTTGACTTTACATGTAGTTGAACTTTAAGTGCAGGCATAAGAAAGTCTGACGACACTGTGGTACTTTGTGAACCAGTTAGAATATTCTTTCTTTCTGCATAAATATGACCCAAAACTGCTCCTGCGGTGATCTTTTCAACCTGATAAGCATCAACAACCCATTTTCTGAGGTCCTCAGAAAACTCTTTAATTCAGGCCGCTATGCGCTTCCACAAGCATGTCTTTTGAAGCTCAGTCTTTGATCGTCGTCTCTAGTTTTTACTTTTTAAAAGTTAGGTTCCCACTTATTCATGATTCACATGCCAGTGGTTGAAGACACCTGACGTCTTTTTTCACCTTCAGATGAACTGCTAATCCTAGAGGTTCACATACTTCTGCCACTTAAGGATATGATCATTGTCCTCAGTGAATAAACGACCAAGTGTAATATTTTGTTTCATTTGTTTAACTGGGATGTTTTAAAAGTCACATATAGGCCAGCTCATAATGCCAGATCATTTTCAAAGAGCGACTACAGCAAAGACAAACTTGCAGGATACAGTTGTATAAGCCAGCAAACGCACCACAATTTCTTGCTTATTGACTTTTTAATGCTTTAAAGAAAACAATTGATTATTGTTGTAATCTGTAATGTCATGAATTTCCAACAGGTTCCAGCTATTTTCCTACATCCAGAGGTGAACCATCAAAACATAGTCAGCAGTAGCAGCCGCTGGCCTAAACCTCATGTTAACATGCAGCGGAGGCCAGCTGCAAATTCAAATACAAATTATTAAGAGAGTGGGGGGGTGGGGTGGAGGAGAGTTAGGTTTTTTAATGATGAGCCTCTGCAGAGTCATGGCAGCTATTCAGAATGTTGTGTGTGACTTTCAACTTTATCTGTCCATGATCGTCTAAAATATTATTGAACCAAGAAACAGAGGCTTTCTCTCTGAAAAAGCACACAGTAGCTGTGTTGTATAGACTGACAATAGAGCCGGGATTACACACACTATCTAACTTCTCAAACACATAGCGGTTGCGATATTTGCCTGAAGTCTTGTTTGTACACCAGCACCATCCTAAATATTTGAGGTAAATAGCCTTAATTGGAAAAAATGTCAGATTAAATGTATTTTAGCTGATCACACAGCAGTGCAAGAAACTAATGTGTGAAACTTGAAAAACGTCAGATTTGGGCCAGTTTTTACCTGCTGTGTGAATGTGTACAACCTAGTCCGTATCATCTGTATGAGCCACGAGTGATCAGCAAGCAAAATAGTAGCACAGATCACAAAACTCATGAGCCATGAAGATGGGATTTCTTCCAGTATTTTCATATCGGGGCAGCTTGTTAACCGTAATCCTTGACTTAATCAACAAATTAATGCAATACTATAATTAAGAGCATTCTAAATATCACAGAGTGAGAAAATACATGTGTTGTGCAGCATCTGGCAACCCTGAAAATGAAAACGTCATATTTTTTTAAGTTACTAAAGTTGCCAAAATGCTGCCTGGCTGTAGTTGCTGTCCCTTCCTACTAGTGAGGGTTTTTCTTCCTGTATTACTTCAATATACTTCTGTTTGTGACTTTGTCCTGTAAAATAAGTCAGTACACTGTTATTTATGTAAATTGTCCACTTATTACCAAAGTATTTATCATATAGTTACACTAAATCAGATGCAAGTTACTGAGGTACAAAAAAAATTGGAGGGTGAGCGATCAAACTTGATGGAGTTCTCTCCTCTGTTCTCCAGATCTTTGTTTTCATGTCAGTCTTGTATAGGCTGAATCTCATCTGTGTCCCTGGTATTTGGTCCCGAGCAGTGGTTTGTCTTGTGATGAACCTCCAACAATCGTGCGGTTGTATTGTTCTCGTCATTGTAATCTCTGACACATCTGTATCAACATCCTGTACTTGTCTTGATCTGTTTTGTGATTGAAGGTTCTAATGTGATGGCAGGATACCTCTAAAAATGCAGTTGCACATACAGTGTCAGTGTTCCATCACTATAAATGACACTTCAGCACAGAGATTCATATATGAATCAGACAACAGCAAAATCCACATCGTACATACAGTACGTAACGTTCCATGTGGTTCACTTGTCGTGTCTTTTGCATCCCCACTGTCTTCTGAAAACCGAGGAAAGTGCCTTGCGTCCAAATATTAGATATTTTTTGGTCCTGAGAATTTTTAAATCTTGTATTTTCGATCTTGCTCTGCTACAGTCTTCTGTCTTCTTCCAGATTGTTCACTGTTGCAGAGCTGTGTTTTCTTTCTGACCAATCAGAGTCCTAACAGCTGAGAGTGCACTCCAAGGGATATGATTTCAATATTGCAGGACTGCATGATTCTTGATTAGATGGGTATCAAACATTTTTTGATTTGAGATCATGATTTTCAGTAATGGTTCTTTATCGTATGACTTTTGAAAATATCAAAATGTGAATTTATTGATTTCTTAAATAGTAAAAGTTATTATATTTATTATTATATAATTATATAAATTATATATAGTAAACATGTATTATACATATAACAAGTTACAGAAATTGAGAGCAGCTCTTGAGATTTGATAATTATACTACATCCTAAAATGATGTTGATTAGGGATGAACTATTCATTGTTTTTATATTAAAATCGCAGTTTGAAATTTTCTCCAGATCATTCTGCCCTAATGTGGATGTAATTAATTGGTTGTCTTTTATTAATAAATAAGATTTATGAAAATTGAATATTTATAGGGCTGGTTTCCTAGACGTGGGTTAAGCCTAGTCTTGGACCACACTGCATTGACAGCAGATTGGCCCATACTGTACCAAAGTGGCTTTGTGTAAGTAAGAAGCTTGATGTAGACTGTTTGTAGCTGTTTGCTCTGCAGCCAGACTATACTACCTGTTGTCACTGATGTGTAGTGAACAGTGTGGATGTCTTCATGGGTTGTAGCCTTTTATGACAGGACCTGCACAACAACCATCTCTGTATAATAGGTGGATAATTGCCCGTTCCGTATCTGCAGTGGGGGTGGGCTTTCTTGTTGTGCCTGATTCAGATCAAAGTGCTGTCAGAGATTTATGTGGTACATCATAAACCTTAAAGCCCTGGCACGCTCCCAGATGTTTTGCATGTTTCCTCATTGCTCAAATAAAACCATGTAACTGAATCAGCTGTTAAACTGTAGTCGCACAGTGAGCGAAGCGAATGATCCATCCGTCGAACCTGTCTGAGGTTTGTATGTTTTGGACGCACTGTTGAATTGTTTTATTTTTTTATTTCCTGCTCATTGGCTGACAAGTCTCACCCCATTCATGAGCGGTGGTTTCCCCTAGCAACAAAGAGGCGAATAGAATAGGAAGAGGTGAAATGAATTCATTCTCACAAGCCAATTGAAAGCAAGGAGGGGCGGAGCCCATGCTGAAAAGATGGGTTGCCAATGTGTCAGCATTGACATGCATGCTTACTGTCAGGGTTTACATGGCAACCAGCTTGGAGTAGAGGAGGATTTTCAGGTTTGCTTATGTTGGTCACTGGCCCATAGTACCATGTGCCTTCATGGTGGCTGGGAAAATCAGAGTTCTTCATTCTGAATCTTCAAACTTTTGAAACCGTGCTGAAAATTGTGGTGGAAATAGAAACCGTTCAGAAGCCAAATGCTCCTGTTTGGTTGGTTGTTTGCAGTTACAGTATCTGTATATTCCAAGTCAGGCACAGAGGCTTGCAAATATCTAGAACATACACTGTGTATATGATGTAGCTGTTAAATCTAAATCTAGAGCTAGTAAAAAAATTAAAATTAAAAAAAAAAACCCTTAAAGGTATTTATTTCGTAAAAAGGGATAGTGTATTGGGTGGTATAGATGAAGAAATATTGTGATATGAAATTTTAAGTGCGTCATGATGTGAGATGATACTAAATTTGCAAAAAAAAATGGATAATCCTTCGATTCCTGTATATTTTCATTGGTCTTTTCTTTTTCTTCTTTTTCTTCTTTTTATCATTGCATCCATAAGTGGATTTGATGTAGTGCTTCTAGCAATAACCAGAAATAAAGTTTTAGATTAGTTAGTTACCTGGCTGCCTTTACATTTAAAGTAAGTGAACAGAATGTAAAACACATGTTTTTATTGTATTAACTTACTATTAGAATTCAAATTTCAGTTGGCTCAAAGTATTAGTGCAGTCAGACCTTCATTTTGCTAACTTGGGGGAAATAGTCACTGTGTGTATGTGCACTCTTCACTCATTTAACTCTCCTCACCTTCTCTTTTTAATACAGCAAGATGTTGAGAAGTTTACAGACATTGAAAAACTCTACCTCTACCTCAAGTTGCCTTCTGGTCCTAGCAGTGGAAATGACAAAAGGTGTGTACCTTTTTAAAGTCACTGTCTTGTTATAATTACTAGTACTTTTTACCCCTTTATTCATTCACTATTTTCTTTCTAGTTTACATTTTTAGCTTGTTTTGTTGTTCATCATATCCCATTTTGCACATACCACTGGCTTTATCATTGCCTATTAATGGTATGTTTGATCTTGTTCTTCTGTATCCACATAAAGTATGATGCAAAATCTCCAGGGATTAAATACCACCTGTCACGAATGCAGTGTTAATATTTTTGTGTTTACTGTTTCCCCTGTTGTCCCTGTGCATTTCCCATAATCGTATAGCCTACATGAGCGATCATGCCACTTTAAAGCAGTATTTTCACAGATTTCTGCCACTGCAATACCCAGCATCTTGTGTTTTGTCATTTGTTTCCCCATATCTATTCATCACTTCAACCCCTAATTCTCAACATGATGTCCAATAGAACTGAAAATCAGAGGGGGTCTGCAAGTCCTGCAACATGGTACTAAATTTTACAACTCTATTTAAGGCAGAAACAAACTAAAACATTTGTTTTATGATGATGTATAAAAGAGACCAACGAGCGGAGAACTCTAAACTACTGGATTTTGGAAAATCATTCTTTTTCCCTCCTTCTAGTGACCAGAATTCCATGTCGTCCAGCCGGACCCAACAGATGTACGCTTTCAACTGGATCAGAAATCACCTAGAGGAGCATCCTGAGACCTCACTGCCAAAACAAGAGGTGTATGATGAGTACAAGTGAGTGTGATGATTAACACACTTATTGCTTAGAAGTGATGTGACGGGTGCATATATTTGCTATAAAACTTTTTTTTATCAATGTTTTTTTCCATGTTCTATTAATGCAGGGTATTTAGTTGCCATATGTTTAAGCTCATAGGGCATGTTTGGGAATATTTCACACTTTCATTCATGTCTAGTTCAGCTGTTTAGAAGGATTTTTTCCAAGATGGAAATGTAAAGACCCATTTAACAGTTTTTCTTTACTTTGACACAGGAGTTATTGTGACAATCTTGGCTACCATCCTCTAAGTGCTGCTGATTTTGGAAAGATCATGAAAAATGTCTTTCCAAACATGAAGGCACGTCGTCTTGGAATGCGAGGAAAATCTAAATATCCTTTTTGTGTGAGAACTGCATGGTTCTCCTGGCTATCAGATATTAGATGTCAGTTTGTCCTACATTTATCTGCATTAGATCTGTGTTCTCTTGACATGTTTTTTTTGGTTTCTCGATTAGTTTGACCAAAATCATTTTTACATATTATTTAAAACTTAACAGCTTCCCACATACTGTTATAGTGGACTGAGGAAGAAAGCCTTTGTGCATATGCCATCATTGCCCAACCTGGACCTGCATAAATCAGGGGATGGGGTAAGTCTTCATTACTCTAACCACATCACCCAAGATCCACATTTTTGTAAATTCTTTTTGTCTAATCTGCAAATGCAAAAAGCCTTTTAGTGAAAACTCTCTATAAATAATACCAGTAGTAGTGCTAATAATATTAATATTAATAACTATTATTATTATTATTAATATTATTATTCTATAGATGTAGATGGGTGGCTGAGCCGTAGTTATTTCAAATAGCTAGCTAAATGTTTCTGGTAAAGACAACATGGTGACTGTATCTTTGCATAACAAAACATGCTTCTTATTACAGCAGCATTGTATTTTCATGGACATCCAAGTGAAATCTTATTGTTTTCCCCAGTGTGAACTCTTGGAGCCAGCTGCTCAGTCTCCCAGTGCTGAGGATGAGATGCGTTCTGCAGCCTGCGGCCTCGTGTGTGAATGGGCCCAGAAAGTACTGAGTCGTCAGTTTGACAGTGTGGAGGAGTTGGCGCGCTTTTTGCTCAACAGCCATTATATCGGCACCAAGTCCATGGCTGCCCTAACTGTAATGACCGGAGCCCCAACAGGCAAGCGCTAGAGTCTGACAAGCCACACCCAGATACCTCTTTAAAGCGTAACGACACCCCACCAGTTTCAAACAACTCTACACCTAGCTCTCCTTTGAAAATGCTTGAAAATGAGAGGGACATTTTAGGAGAGGTACTGCAATTAAAAAAAACAAGCGGAGAAAGGAACACTGCTTCATCTCTGTAATCTAAACTTCACTGTGACTCCAGAACCGTCTGTCTGCATAACCGCCATGCTTGTAAGCCTTTCCATGTAAACAAACAGAAAGAAGTAACTTTACAGTATGAAAACGAAGAGACACTGGTTATTTGAATATGTGAATTTAACTCCTCTTGCGTCTAAGCTAAAGCATTTTAAGTGCACCACCTCCAGTTTGGCCCATATCATTGGTAGAACATTTGAGATATTGAGGCCAACCAATCATTGAGGCTCTAGCTGAAAGTAGCCTTAATGTAGCTTTGTTAATCAAATAAACCAGTATGAAAATATATCACTTTGCCTTGTTTTTTCCAAATTGGTTGGGTCATCTTTAGTGACACTTGTTCACACAACTACCCTTAACATTAGGAAGGAGAAGGACAGTAACTTGTGTTCATAGTTGTTCTTGCTGTTGTTTTTCTCCCCCATTAATTAGCTTTCACGATTATGTTAATAATCACTTTATTTGAGCAGAATTTGGAGCAAAATATCACCATTTAAACTTGTTGTTTAGTAGTTTATTACAATTGCTGCAGTTACAAAAAGAAATATAAAAAAAGCAAAATCCTTAATTATTTCTATTGCAATTTGTCATCTGCTAAAATTGTGTGGTCCTGACAGGCCTACTTGCATTATGTTTTTAATTTTAAAGTCATATTCAAGTAATCTTGCATGGCACAAGAACAACCTCATCAGTGGGTTGTATCTTTGGTAGGATCACTTGCATAATGTTATGAGCATAGTGCTTCAGCTCTAAGCTATGCCATGTGTTCCTATAGCTGACTTGAACTAGACGTGTGCTGAACTGGCAGAAATAACCAGATACCAAACTGTTTTTAATGAGAAATTGGTTTTTAGAGTGTGATTACTCTTTAAACTGGTGTTTATGGATCTTATGTCATGTTTATTATTTAAATTAATTAATTCATCATGTTCATTTTACCAGGTGTGAAAACACCCACTCCCGCCTCTGCATTTGTGCCAACTGGTGAGGCCAACTCTTTTCAACCCCAAGTGAAGACTCTCCCTTCACCTTCTGTTGATGCAAAGCAGCAGCTACAGCGGAAGATTCAGAAGAAACAGCAGGAGCAGAAACTCACTTCTCCACTGCCCAGTGATGCTCAAGCCAGGAGAGCTGATGCAGGCACACCAGGTCCTGGGTCTGGTATCACATCTGGAAGCCCTGCTTTGTTGTCCCCACAGCCAACAATAGGCATTGTAGTGGCGGCAGTGCCAAGCCCCATCACGGTAACAATATAATACTTTTAATGTCATTTTAATGGCGCATTGGTGGCATGTTCACTTAGACACTATTAATATTTAAACTGCCTTTTGGGAATGTTTACGTTTATGTAATATTGCTTTATAGATCTCCAGTGTAGGCTTTTGAGGAGCTTTGCGACCACTTAGTTAATGTAGAACAAGTTACTGAGTTGTAGTATATGGGATAGCATGATGCTGTGCAGACAGATTGAAAATAATTTTTTCAAATAATTTTAAAAAGCAACTCATAATTTACATTTAGCATGCTTTAGTTAAAAGCTGATCAGTGTCAATATTGCTCTTGTGTTGTGCTGTACTCTTACTACTTCTACTTATTTCTGCAAATGTAGTAGCACCACAAAATGAGTGTGATAATTCATTGGTTGCCTTTTCACACTCATTCACACAATCTTAAAGATGCTGCGGAATTCTAAATGAACAGGAATGGCAGGATATTTGCATGCAATAAATTCATTCGTAGCTGTTTTTTTACTGTCTAGGGCAGTGCTACATTTTTTTACGATTTTTGAGTAGTTGGCTTACTACTTGTTTTCATCACTGGTATTTTGTTTGTCCATTGATGGCAAAAAAGTGAAGATTAGTTCAGTTAGATAAAAAACAAACCCTGTACCTGAAACTGATATTGGTGCGTTAAGGTGTGTATGTGTGTGTTTTTATTTATATATATATTCATAAATATTGCCTAAAACATTTAATTTTCACAAGGTCTAAAAGTAGGTAAACAGAACCCAGTTAAACAAATAAGACAAAATATTGTTGTTGTTGTTGTTTTTTTTTATTTAATGAAGACAATGATCCAGCATTACATATATGTGAGTGGCCAAAGTATGTGAATCTTTGCTTTCAGTATCAGGTGTGAACTTCCTATGCAGCATTAACTGCAACTCTGTGTTTCCAGTAACTGTTAATCAGTCCTGCACATTAGCTTGGAGGACCTTTAGCCCATTCCTCCTTATAGAACAGCTTAAATTCTGAGGTATTGATGGGCTTCCTCACACAAACTGTTCACTTCTTTTTTTTTTTTCTTTTTTTTTTTTTTTCCCCACAACAATTCTGTTCAGTGATTTTTGTGTGAAAGCATCCTCCCACTTTTGGTTGAGAATCAGTTCATATGCAGATATCCTGACATTGTTCATTGGGGTCCACTGGTATAATACAGAATTATTTGTCTATTAGTGATGCAGATGCTCCAGATGCAGCAAAGTTTTTTCTGGAATGCAGTGCTTTCCTTTCTCCATAAATTACACTTTCCATTTAAACCAAAAGGTTTTATTTTGGTTTCATCTGTCTGCTAATATTTTCTAGCGGCTTTCTGGATTGCCAACTTAATCTTTAGAAAACTGTAGGCAGAAATGTTCCTTTTGGAGACCAGTTCTCCTTACAAGCTTACAATGCATACTGTATTTGTTCATCGTTTTTCTTGTGGTGAAGTCCAAACGCTTTAGAGATGGTCAGCCTGATGATCATCAAATCAAAGGTTCCCAGACATCTCATTTGTTCGTGACATGAAGTTTGTTTTTTCCCTCTGTAGGTCCAAAGGAATAGGCAGCTGATGACATCCCCAAGTCCAGTGGCAGCAGCAGAGGGAAAGGTTCTACCAGTGAATTTCCAAGTGGTTACCCAGCCTGTTAAGCAGTCCCCTAAAACTCCTCAGAATGTTCCTGCCAGTCCTGTTGGTGACCGATTAGCCAGACACAGATATGCCCAGATCCTCCCCAAACCCTCTGCTACAGGCGCCATCACACTTCGATCACCCCCAACTCTTCTCATCACTCATAACAGCCCGATTAAAACAGTGATGCCCACTCAGCATGTCAGTTCAGTGAACGTTGTCAAGATGACCGCTATATCACTGACACCTAACAGTAGCAGTGGCAGCAGCACGCCAACACCATTACGACCTGCTTCAGCTGGTGTCAGTAGCACTCTTTCTCTGGAGGAGCCTAACCAAAACCAGCAATCTCAGAACGGTAGCTCAGCCACTCTTCAGTCATCTTTAGCTGGAAGATTTGGCCGCGCTACCATAACCCCGATTCCCTGCATTTCCTCCACTAGCGAAATCAAGGTGATATCTGAAACTGTGAATGACAGTAACTCATCTACTGGTGCTGAAAAGCAGAACACTGCACCAGGGACTAACGCTGGGCAAAAGAATGAGAGGGCCACTAAATATAGGGCTTCCAGTGAACCTCCACTTCTTGTCAAGGCATCCCCAGTGCCTGAAAGAGTTAGTAGGGCAAAAAGTGACTCTGCACCACCTCCCAGTACAATCATAGGGGCAGCTGCCCCAGACAGCAATAACAGCAGTGATCGTCAGGAGAGTACTTTGTATTTGACTGTAATGAATCAGAATGCTGATGTTGGGTTGTCAGCCAATGGTGCAGTTTTTTCAACTGGCCAGTTATCAAAAGATTCTGGTCTTGGTCCAAAAAGTCCTAGAAAGCGTTCTGCTTCTGTTTTGGAGACGCATGCAATCCCAGTTAAGAGGGTGTTCATATCTCAGCAGCCATTGGATGCTAGCAACAATCCTAAACTTGGTCTTGCAATAGCTGCAAAGAAAATACAGAGACCAGGAACTCCTGCAAGACCAGAAAGTGCTCCATGCAAAGTAACACTGAAACAATGTAACTCCCTTCCAACACAAATTTTGGCACTTTCAGATACTCCCATTGAAACCACCCCTCAGACTATTCTAACTCCTCAGAGCTCTTCACAAATTGAGCGTGAGGTCAGTTCTGCTGGAATAAGTCCAACTGAAATAGCCTCATGTAATAGCACAGCAACCGATCAAGCTTTATTGCAACAAATAGTGAGCCACCAAGTCACCACTGCCATTTCTCAGGAGGCATCTGCTGTGAGTGAGTTGAAGAGCTCGTTACAAGATTACTCGCAACAGATACAGGCAGAACAAAAGCAGGTAGCAGCTACCCATCTGCCATTGATGGCCCAAACACCTGAGGCATCTGCTCAGATGAATCTTCAGCAAGATATTGTTGACTTTGATGGAGCCCAAGCTAGCATGGACTACTTCCCTTTTAATGATGATGACATGACACAGGATAGTATAGTGGAAGAGTTGGTTCAGATGGAGGAGCAAATGAAACTGAATAGCAGTCTGCAGCCCTATCTTAATTCTCTTGATATACCTTTACAAGGCCAGTCAGTTGCTCAAAGCACTATACTTTCCCCGCACCAGAGCAGTACTCAGTTTTACCACTCTGCACACAGTAGCACCACCCCAGTTCACACTCCTACACCTACACCAACTCCAACACCCACCCCAACTCCAACCCCTACTTCTGAAATGTTGCCAGGGGGGCATAGTTTGACCAGAGAGAGTCCTTGTTCTAGAATGGCACCCATTACTCCAGTTGATGGCATTTTAGGTGGTCGACATACACCTATTAGCACTCCATTGTCCAACTGCAGCAGTAGTGTTCCGCCAAGTCCAGTTGAGTGTCGTAATCCTTTTGCGTTTACTCCCATAAACTCCAACATACCAGGTTACCATGATGGCAGCGTAGTGTCTAGTAGCCCAGTTAAACCCATGCAGAGACCCATGGCCACTCACCCGGACAAGGCTAAAATGGACTGGATTAACAACCGATACAACAGCACTTCAAGTTCCCCCTCAATTTCAAACAGTAATGCTATTGGGATTCTTCCAAGCTATCAGGACCTTGTTGAAGACCACTTCCGTAAACCCCATGCATTTGCGATACCAGGGCAGTCTTTTCAGTCTCAGTCCAGACACCAGGATGGACATTTGGGCCGATTGACAACTGTGTCACCTGTTCAACAAGGGCAGCAAACTGTAGAGAATAAGCAAGAAAGCTTTGCTGTGCCAGCTCCATTAGACAATAAAGCAACATCTGGCAATGGAGGCGGAACTTTCAGGTGTCGTAGTGTAAGCCCTGCTGTACGTCAGCGAAACCATAGTGGCACGACTGTGCAAACAAACCCTGCACCAAGGTCTGTTGTTTCACCATTCAATTCCCCTTTGACTTCTGAGGTTCTTAGCATTCTTTCCAACAACCAGTCAGTGGTAACTGCCAACAGCATGGCACAAAGGAGCCAATCGGTACCCCTAAGTATAATGATGCAGTCTGAGATGTTGCCCATCAGCCACCAGGGCCAGCAGAGCAACAGTGCCAAGATCACCAGTGTGCTTCTGAGCAAGATGGAGGCAGATGGGGATGACACAGTGCGTGGGTTAGGTGTCAATAACATGCCCTCCAATTACACCGCTCGTATGAACCTCACACAGATCCTGGAAACTACACAGGGTTTTCCTGGAGGCACAAACCATCAGACACAACCACTGCCTGTTTGCTCAAGTCCTTTACCATATGACTTCCAGAAACCTGGTTACCTTATAAACACCGGGGGTGAACAGATTACTTTCTCCAGTGATGGCCAAGCACAGTCAGGCGCTGGACTGCAGCAGCAAGACCAGCAGCTCCAGCTACAGGATCAACAGTTGGAACTACAGGATGAGCAACTGTTAGAGGATCAGCAGTTCCAGGACCAACAACTGGAATTGCAAGACCAACAGTTGCACCTCCAGGACCAGCAGCTAGAATTACAAGACCAACAGTTACAAATACAGGACCAACAACAGCTACAACATGATCCAGACCTCAGCCAGCAGCAACTGCTGCCTCAAACCTCACAACAGGATGAGGAGCAACAGCAGCAGGAGCAATTGGACTTCAACAGCACGGTCAAGGATCTCTTGGGGGAGGATGGACTCAATCCCAGCTCACAACTTGTTGGACAGGTGGCCTCAGAACTCAGTGCAGTTGCGTCAGACTTCTCCAACGAAATCCGCTTGACCTCTGATCTTTCTGGTAGCATCAACGACCTGAACACTTTAGACCCCAACCTTCTCTTTGACCCAAGTCAGCAACAGGACCAATATGAAGACACGACACTGGAAGAGCTGAAGAACGACCCATTATTTCAGCAGATATGCAGTGACACTGTGAACTCTGCTGGATTTGACTGGTTAGAGAACAAAGATCAGCCAACCGTGGAAATGTTGGGTTAAGTAGTGTTTCCTGTTCCTTTACTGTCATGGTTATCGCTGTTTTCCACTTTTTATGTTTACTGTTCATTGTTTTTGTTTTTGTTTGTGCGACTGTCTCTTTTATATACTTTTAAAATGTGATTAAGGTTTGTCACTGCAGCAACTGGACACATCGGTCAGTCCAGAGAGAAGTGCCAGCCTGACCTGAAGTGATCTTTTACAGGCTTGTGCTTTTTCTTTCTTTTTTTTTCTTTTTTTAACATTCCATCCAAGTCTCATCATCCTGAAGTTGATTCAAGGCTTTTGTCAGTAATCAGGCATTTTTCGCAGTGAAATGAACATGTTTCGTTTTAATTCACACCAATGTGCGAACATTCTTTTATTACATAAATACAACTACACATAACACACTTGACTATATCCATGATCTAAATCTTTAATGTTTAACCCCCATAAATCAGTCAGTGATCTGGAACTGCAATATTGCAATATTTTAATGGACCACTGAGCATTGATAACTGTATTGCAAAGGCGAAGAGCAGCTGTGCATTGCTTAATTTGCCTATAGTCAAGTTACTATGTTTACTTCATTTTTATTGTCACAACTGAAGTTTTTCCATGTCTTCATATCCTAACAAACTTGTCAGTCAAATTAACATAAAATTTTAGGTGCTAATAGGTGCTGAGTAAAAGTAACTAGCATCTGCCAAATCACTTTTTGGTCATCGTTGTGTTTTGCCTAATAAATAGTAAGTTAGCATATTTAATAATAGGATTTTACTTGTACTGTTAAATGAAAAGATGACGGAGAGGAGTCATTTTTAAAATAAATATATATATCTACACTGTTTTGAAAAAAAGTGATTACATGAGGGGGTTTGGTCTGCCTTATTTTCAAAGTCCAAGGCCTTATGTCATCTTAAGAAAGGCTTTAATGTATGGAATTTGAGGATTTCGAAATCTTGCTGCACTTCAGAAAACGCTTGGCTGTTTGTCTGTGAATTATTGTTTTAATTTTCAAACACATCCCCTCAAATGATGCTCACAAACTATTGTATCCACCACTTTGCCATGCCATGTAGCTCTTTTCCACATTACAATTGTTCATGGATAACAAGATGGACGTAGACAGTAGTAGAACGGTATGGTAGAAGGGTAGATATTCTGTCTAAGGCTAAGACTTGTGGTCAGATGTCCAACCTGGAATCGTTGTCAATGAGTTTCAGCCTTAATTCCGTACCAAAGAGAAGCTGTTGAAGAACAATACATTGAAAGAGATCAGTTCTATCCATCTCTAAGCGACCATCACTAGAAGGAATGTGGGTGGACTCATTAGCGAATTGAACAGGGTTTTCTGATGCTTGAGTTTCTGGTGGACTAATATTTGTGTATAGTATGTATATGGCAAACGTACCTGATGTACAGTTAATTATGGATGGGAAGCATGTCGTCCAACTTCATTACTTAATGGATTCATAAAAACTTGGCTATTTGTAGTCATTATATTAACACCGCCATTTGTTAAAAAAGGCATAGTCATGATAGAAAAGTCCATTTTATTAATACAGTGTACGGTGATGATTTTTAGATAGATCTGAGCGCCCTTGAGGAAAAAAAAAGAAATCATATTGAATCTATAGCCAGCACGATATGCTGTGTGTTCTGTTTTTGGCTTTATGTGTTGTGCAAGTAATGCTGTCTGTTTGGTCTCTAGCTTGCTGATGTGCCATTTTCCTTAAAAGAGTATATTGGTCTCTGCTTTTGCAGATGTGATGTGTACATTGAGAGAGGAAAAAATAGCATGGTTTATATAAAAAAAAATGAATAATGATATATAAAACGTTCATTTTATTGTGACAGTCAAATGTATTGCGCAGAGAACCTTGGCGTGGCAGGCACTGGAAATACAGTGGTTCATGATTCAGCAAACTTTGGAAGTTCACTTTATTGCACTAAAAAGTTTCCTTTTTTTTGTAAACCATGGCTTTTGCCAGAGATTTAAAGGACAAAATGGAACAATTGAGAAGCTGGCGAAAGCAGAATTTTTTTTTTTTTTCTCTCCAAAGGTAAATTACAAAAGGGGAATTACATATGACGTGTCAGAAAATTACAATGAATTATTGCCTTGTGTAGCAATGTGCACTAATCTCAATGAGATACGCATTTTACTCATTCTCATCCATGAGAATAAGAAAAAATAAAGCAAACAAAATTTAAGAGAACATTATCAAAAGTGAATAAAAAGAGAACATGCTTCACTATGTTATTCAATGATTGTATGTGCGCATGTATGTTGAAC
Organism: Arnoldichthys spilopterus; assembly: GCA_037974385.1. Classification (NCBI taxonomy): domain Eukaryota; kingdom Metazoa; phylum Chordata; class Actinopteri; order Characiformes; family Lepidarchidae; genus Arnoldichthys; species Arnoldichthys spilopterus. Next base: position 12,819,517 of record JBBPDA010000126.1, read on the forward strand.
TATCTATTGTAGTATACTTTGTGACCACTCCCTCAGGCAAAATTGAGGGCTGGTTGTGTTGACCAGATAGAAAAGAAAAAAAAATGTAGTTCTTCGGAAGTAAATATATATGTGTGATGTTTGCTAAGTTAATATTGTTCTTTATGTTTTAGTTCATGAGTCTGTTCTTTTTCAGTACATGCATCTTTCTTGTTTTTCTTTCATTTTTCTTTTTTTTTATACAAAAAAAAATGCCTTTGTGAAGAAAACTGTAAATAATTTTTTCTATGTTCTGGCATTTATCGAGGCACTGATTATTTACTTTTTTATTTTAAGAAGGAACGATTTAATCCTTACTTTTTTGATACACAAAAGATTCATCAAACCGTAAGTCCAATGCTGTATTTCAGACTGGTCTAGTAGAGAAAAATGTGTTTATTCTTTCTGTCTATTTGAAACAGTAGAATTGAACCCTTCTCTGTGCTGTTGTCTGGTGTACTGCTCAATGTACAGTAGCTTGTTAATATTGCAGAAGCGTTTTAGCGATGTTTCTTTTGATTTTTTTTTTTCAATGGAAAGTACTCACAGGTGAGATTTTTTTAAGTGGTTTTAAAAGCCAATAAACATTTTTAAATAAGTGAATTTCTCCTTTTTCAGTGTTTACACATGGAGGCTGCTTGTTTTCACCTTGACGTTTTAAGGGTCTGTTGAGTAATCCTGTAAAGTGGGATCACAGTGCCCTCTGTTGGTTATTACAGGACATGCACGTTCAAATGTCCTGAGATTACCACAGGACACAGCAACTATGGCCATGCATCAGTGCCAACCCACAGTAACCATCATTTCTTGACAATTGCTCAAGTCCACACTTAATGTAAAGGATGCTTTAAAGCGTTTGCCAGTGTACCAGCTTTTCCTCGAATGCCTGACATTTTGTAAAGAAAATCTTTTTTATTGTATTTTGCAAGCATCTACTGCCGCACTAAGCCATGGTAGTTATTGACTGGTGTTTTCAATTAGTACAGTTTAATATAGACAGGAGTGGACAGCATAAGGAACTGTGAGCTTTTCTCAGATAAAGATTTTAACAGCAAATTGACATAAATGGTTTGGAAAAATAAGTGCAAAGTGTCAAATCCCATGTGTTCGAGTTCAGTGCAAGGTGCAAACCTTCTCTTATAATGCTAAAAATATTACTTAAAGTGCAGTTAGAACATTCCCCTTTAATTTTAACCGTGAGAAAGGTTTTGGTTTCTGTAGGTCACTCTGTCCTAACAAAGGCTGAAGGCCTCTCCGGCTGTTCAGCTAACCCCCAGAGGTCATGGGGGCAGGGATTGACTCTGGCCTTGGCTCTGACCAATAGGAGATGCACTTGGGTGTAGTCCTCTTTCCTATTGCCTCAATGATATTCATAATATGTTAATGACTTTTGGCCTATTGATCTTGACCTCCTCTTCGCTGGCTTTTTGTTGCCAGAAACCCCCATCGTATGTTGGTCAGCAGGAAGGACATTAGGGTGAGGGTTGTTTTTCCTACAACAGAGGTTGTGCTTTCACCACTGGTGATCATCAGAAATTCAGTTAAGGTGTTTGCAGTCTGTTCCCACATTATTTTCTTCATTGTGCTCTGCATACATTTAACATCTCAGTTGTAGTTTACAGAACTGAACTGATATCATAGAAATAAAGCATTTCATACATTTACATTTACATTTATTCATTTGGCTGACGCTTTTATCCAAAGCGACTTCCAGGACATAGGAAACAATCAA
>JBBPDA010000126.1:12821366-12855626 GCA_037974385.1 Arnoldichthys spilopterus
AACTACTGCAATAAATAAACACGCCAAGATCCTAAACTACTGCAATAAATAAACACGCCAAGATCCTAAACTACTGCCATAAATAAACACGCCAAGATCCTAAACTACTGCCATAAATAAACACGCCAAGATCCTAAACTACTGTAATAAATAAACACACCAAGATATATAAGATACATAACTTTAATCACAACAAAAACGAGTCTGAGATTTTTTTTTTTTACTCATTTCAATCCAGGGACACCAATGCAAGGGTGTCCTGGGCAAGACCGGTAGCAGTACAGAAATAGACAGGACCTCGATTTAACCACTGATACAAATACAGAGTCATATTTATGTTTATCAAAATCAATCAGACAAAACATTTACAGCCAAATGTTTCTGCCTCCAAACCCTTCAGAAGCCCTGTGAAAATGTCCAGTAAGGACCAAATCCTTCATTTTAAGGACATTTTGCAAATTATTCCAGGCCTGAGGATATTTGAAAGCCTTTATTGACGCTGATGTAAATCGACAGTTTTCTTAGTAGAGATCCCTGCTCTGATAATGCTGAGTATGGTGATCAGGCCTTCAGCTGTGAGGGAGGAACGTCAATCAATGACCTGCACTGATCAATAACTGATTTAACCACATTCATGGCCGTTTGTTTGCTGATTGTGCACAAGTGCATTATTAGAGGTTGCTGGCGTTTACTTATCATGGTCGGTTATGAATGGGGAATTTTATGTGTAAAAAAAAAAAAACATTAAGACTATGGACTACTGTAATTAATCACTTTGAAGTCTGTCTCAAGTTTGTAGCTGAATGTGTCATCTCGGTGAGCAGTGGTGGTGGAGGCTAGAGTGTGATTTACAGAGAGCTGGTTTTGATAGGACTGCATGTGAATATGTTTGAACTTCTGGCAACTTTATAACAGTCCCTCTCTCATCTGTGAGGAAAAAGGAAGTGATTTATTAGGAAATACCAGGGTTAAAGTGTGGTTATTGACATCTGAAATGTTAAAGAGGGATATACACAATAGAAATCTAAGCAAACAGCCTAGCAGACCATTCACTTTCACATAAACGTGCCAAACTGCCACTGGGGTAGTGCCATCTACTAGGAAATACAACAGTAACACATTCTTTGTGGTTATATTTTTGTAAGATGCACTAAACATGTTTTTTGGCTCCAAACTTTTTATTAAGTTTATTGATTTATTTTTATAGACATTTGCATTTACATACAGATGTTTCCGTTTCCTTTAGTGAGGTAATGTAATTGGACCTTAAGAAAATTGTTTTATGCATAAAGGTGCAGTTATGTAGCTTTTAGCCTGGTGAACAAAAAAACGTACACAGTCCTGGGGAAAAGTATTTGCTCCCTACTGATTTTTTCATATCTTGCACATAGTTACTGTCAGAACAAAAATTTACATTATTATTTTTTAGACTTTTTTGCCATTATTTAAAAATGTTCAATACCATTTACACTGTTACACCATTTTATGATGAATGCACCAAAACAAATGGTCCAAAATGACTTCCAGTAAATTCACGTTACATTGACTGGCATTGACCTGTAAATGTCCTGTAAAGTTTCCTGTAAAATACTGTATGAGGTTTTGTTCTTTTATTTGTCACTAAATGGTTTCAGATCCTCATCCAAAAAATATAAGAACACAAAACAGTTTTTGAATGATTAGAAATAAAGAATAGCAACACCATATATGGACCGTGTGAAAAAGTAATTGCCCCATATAACTGATTGCTTGGTTGTGGTTGTTTCAGCTAAAGTGCCACAATTCTTTTAACTGGAGATCTGTCATTCGCTCTACTCTGGAAGAATCTGTCCGATTCTTCTATGCAGTTACTTTAATTCAGTCACATTAGAGGGCTTTAGTGCATGAACTTCAGACTTTAGGTCCTGCAGAGCAACTTAATGGGGTTTAAGTCAGGACTATGACTGAGCCACTCCAGAAGCTTCAATCATATTGTTTTCTTAGTTGCCAGACCAAACTGCAATTAAGCTTCTGATAACAGACTGATGATGGGACGATGTCATACTGGATTTTCTAGTAGAGAGCAGAATACATGGTTCCATCAATTACGGCAAGTCTTTCAAGCCCGAAACAGCAATACATCTTCATGTAATCACACTATCATGAGAATATTTAACTGTTTTTTTTGTGTCGAATACTTTATTGGTTAACATGAGATTTAATGTGTTTTTTATAAGGCTCCACTTTTAAATCAATGCAGCACTGAAAATTGCTCCAAAAGTCTTGGGGTCATCAAGGTGGGTTTTTGGCAAATGTAAGACATGATTTTATGTTCCTCTTTGTTAGCAGAAGTTTTTACATTTCAACTCAAATACTACTTTCTCCCTCTTTCAGATTGTTGAATCATAAATGGTTCAACCCTAAAAGCGAACAAAGCCCACAATTCCTAAAATGTTCGTCTGGATTCATTTTTGACAAAGAGAATGAGATGATACTGTTGCTGTTGGAGGAATTTTAATTGACTGGCTACTGCTGGGAAAACTCACCACTTCTACGTTTGGAGATGATGGCTCTCATTGTGGATCACTGGAGTCCCAGAGCCTTAGAAAACCTTCTTTCTCGTGTCTTGAAGTGAAAGGGACTATTTGTCATTGTGAACACCCTCAAGCACCACAATGAGCAGTGCAGTGGGACAGCACCTTGCTGTAGGATACCTCAGTAGTGCCCAGACCAGGACTTGAACTTGAAAGTCCCAAAGGCAATGTCCTAACCACTAGGCCACCACATCTTCTTCTTTTCATTACGGCGTTGTGTGCTGCATGTGGAGATAACTTGAGATTACTTCATATTGGGCAGTGGGCAGAGATTTGGACCTTTCACTTGTAAACAGAAGGTTGCTGGTTCAAGTCCTGGCCCGGGTACCACTGAGGCACCCTTGAGTAAGGTACTGCCCTGCTACATTGCTCCCTGGGTCCTTCTCATAGCGGCCCTCTGCGCCACATGTGCACATGTAGATGGGTTAAATGCATAAATCACATTTCATTTTGGTGGACATTTGTGTGAATCAGTCTGTTTACAATGACAAATAGTCACTTTCATTATTGCTGGAATTATTTATTCACTATTTAGATTCAGCTGGCCTGACAGTAACCATTTGCTGGGTGTGTCAACTCTAACTGATCCCAGTTTGGTTGCAGGGTTGATTGAGTAACTAAAGGGACAATTTCATTTATTACACAGAGCCAGTTGTTCTGGTGGGATCGTGATTGACTAGCTGGTGTAAGGGACAGATTTTCTCTGTCCACAACACAGCTGTGAATGTTACTCTGGATAAGAGCGTCTACCAGATTCAGTAACTATGAATGTGAATGTAACCCCAGTAAAAGTGAGAAGCCCCCAGAATGAGTAGGAAATGAATATTTCTGCATGACAGAACTGTCAGAACATCACTAGAGACAATTCCCAGCATAAGGTGATGACAAGGAGTCATAGACTATAGGCAGTAATCACGAAGGTATTTGCTATTCAGCATTAAACAAATGTATTTGCAATGATGTTAATTTGTCCAGTTATTCCCATGAAATGAAGATTTTTGTATGAAGGTTCTGATTCCTAAATCTGAAAATGTAATTTCCATTCTGCTGGAATACACGGCAAAGCTGTACAGACTAATTATTAAAAGGCAACAATTCTGCAGCAACACTGAGTAAAGGGGACGGTTTCTCTTATCTGTGCTCTTTTTCTGTCTTCTACATGTGTGAGTCTGAGGAGCTTTGATGCTCAGCTGACTTAACAGCTGTTCTTCCATTGTCCACACCCTGAATGGGCAGTTGTGCGTGCATGTGTGTGTGTTGGGTGAGGATCAAGAGGGGGTGGGGTCACTCTCTCAATACGTGCTCACTGGATCGATATCAGTGTTTATTGAGCAGCTGACGTGTGGCCATCAATATGTCCTTATAATTACCCAAAGTTCAATGTTTTTAGTCAGCTGGCCTAGCAGTGGGGGAGAGAATATGAGTGCACCTGAAAAAAAGCAGGTCTACACAACTCATATTTAGTGTTTATACCATGTGACCAGTGAAAAAATTCATGTACATTGATTCCATATAAATGATAACACCAACATTATTATTAGTAATAGTATTATTGTTATTATTGCCTTCCATTGACTTCTTCTTTTGTAGTGGTGTTACTGTTCTATATTGCAGTGTAGAGATTTGACCAATTTAAAGCACTTTTTTAACAGCGTAAATTGTCCTTTTATTTAAGCTCTGATTTCACCAGGACAAATTGTCGATGCAGGTATACTTGGCCTACAAAGTCATTCTGATTCTGATGTCCATAAAACATAACCCAGACACTCGAATACAGCTGAACTCTGTGGATGTGTTCTCCTCTCTCCTCTTCAGGCCTCTTTAACCTTTCTCATTGCTCAGTTCCAGTGGCTCAGTGGACATGCTCAGTCAGGTTTAGAGAGTTCAGAGTTTACTTTCATTTGCACCATTCTGAATATCCCAAAAAAGTCAAAGACTATCTGCAGTTACACAGTGCCTCATTATACACAGTAGCTGACAGTAGAAATAGAGACCTCACACTTGTGCAGTTCACAGGGACATCTCACCCTGATTTCTACCACACACACACACCCACACATTTCTGGGAAAGCTACTGTGATCAATGATCAAATTAAACCGACAGGTAACTCCTGCTTGTAGTTTCAGTAGTTAATGACAAACAAACTGGCAAAAAGTCATGTAACTGTTGAAATCTCTATGAAAAAATAAATGTTAGTTAAACTAACAGCGAGCTCCTGCACAATGTACCGTTTAAACTACACGTAGTTCACTGAAGTGGCGCTGACAATAAAACAGAATCAAATGAATCAAATAACAGAAATAATACCCATAAAATGCAGGTGAGATTCAGTGTTTCGGCCAGAAACCCTGAAATAAATCGCACTAACACTTCAATCTCACCGCTCTGTTGTTTATGATCACGGTGGGAAGCGTTAGGGAGGCACGAGCGCGGTGACGTCACGGCGCGTTGGGGGAGGGCGCGTGCAGCAGGAGCTCCGCTGTTGAAGTTTGTCCGCGAGGGTCGTTCATTAGGAGACGGACCACGGTGTGGACATGGCGCCCTGCGGACCCCGCTGCTGACAGAGGGATGTCAGGAAGCGGCCGATAAATGGCGGTGGTCGGGCGGAACGGGAGCCGGCGTCTGCTGGTTTTCAGCGGGATCCTTTTACTCTGCCCAGGTGAGAGACACGCGCTCCGCTGTGTTCACGGAGGAGGAGGAGGAGGAGGAGGAGGACAGGGTGCCTTCCTCCAGGAGGTCGGGAACCGGGGGTTAGCCGGTCACTGAGGATTGTTTAGCCGGAAAACGGAGCGCTGTAACCTCGCGTTTAAAGCCTCTTCTCTGTTATAGACGTTGACAGGATTCGTCTTACAGAGCGTTTTACAGTCCGGGGGTTCAGACTTGTTTCTGCGGCAGTCACACAGAAGGTGTTCGGGTTGAGTGGTACATGTGCTGCCAGCTTCACCGGAGTCACCACTTTCAGCTGACTGTGACTAACCGGATTAAACCTTCTACAGGCTTAGCGCAGCATGTCCAAACCATGACTCAGTTCAGGGGGAAAACAGAAAGAAAGAAAGAAAAAACGGATCATTATAGTTACCCTGATTTTCTGGTGCCCACCATCCTGCCCACAGCCTAATACAGACAGAGTTCAGCCTGTTCATCTGTCACTGTCCTGTAGCCAATGCTGCCAGAGGACTGACCGCTAGAACACTCTAGAGCCCAGTTCTGCCTCTGTTCATGTGCACTACTACATCTGCACTGTTGCTCATAGTTCTTCTATCATTGCACTGATCTTTGTTTATACAGTTCTTTCTGTAAACACTCAGCTGTTTTCACTGTTTACATATTAGTCCATTAATCCATTTGAATTTTTTTATTCTGTCTTAAAGCGTCTATAGGTTTTGCTCCAAATGACATCTCATTCTATTCGTACAGTGTCAGTAAAGCTGTCTTATCTAATAGCCTTAGTGTCTCAGACTGATGAAGTATTTAATGACCTTTCACACATTTGTTTCCTATTTTTTGCTTCATTTTCTCTTCTCTTCTCTTCTCTTCTCTTCTCTTCTCTTCTCTTTTCTTCTCTTTTCTTCTCTTTTCTTCTCTTCTCTTCTCTTCTCTTGTTCTCCTCTCCTCTACTCTCCTCTACTCTCCTTTACCCTCTTCTCCTTTTCTCTACCCTCTTCTCTTCTCTCCTCTCCTCTCCTCTCCTGCAGCTGTTTTGTGTTTCAGTGAGTTGTCTTTTGTCACTGAGCCCAGTGACAAGATGGTGTCTCACAGTGATCATGTAGTGATGGACTGCCTGGCCCAAGGAGAGCCACCCGTCGACGTCAGATGGCAGAAAGACGGGGCCAGACTTTTAGAGAGTGACCGGGTCCGTTTCTTGCCCAACGGATCCCTGTCTCTCTCGCTCGTAAGGAGAGGAGGAGAGCAATCCGATGAAGGCTTCTATCAGTGCCTCGCTCGCAACAAATATGGAGTCATCCTAAGCCAAAGAGCTCGTCTAACAATCTCAAGTGAGTATGAGAGGAAAAACTGTGATCGGGCCTGTTTCTGTACACTCACGTTCACACAGTAAGCAGTCAGAGGCTGTCACTGAACAGCCAGAGAGGTTTGGATGTGCAAGTCTGTTTCCACCTCATGACATGGCTGTTTGAATGACTTTCTATATGTTATATGTTTCATTTTGTGTTTATCTATTTGCACCCAATGACATTCAGTGTCAGGATGAATGTGGAAACCATTAGGCAGTAAAACCATGGGGTGTACGTATAAAACCTTAAAACTCTCTACAACGCTCTTTCATTCACATTTCTCTTGTAAGGTGGTGAATTTTAAGACATGACATCACTTTCCCTAAAACATTCCACTGGTCAAAACAGTTTTAATGGTGCCCTGTATCATTGATTGAAAGAGGTGTAATGTTTTGTGTAATCAGTTTTAAGGGCTGTTAAATCCTTCCAGTGTTTACTAGCTTGTTTTAAAAGGACAGTTAAGGAAGAGTGTAGAGTCTATCTGCAGCATCATAAAGGTTTCAGCTACCTGAGAAAGAATGAGGAAGAGAAACAAGTCCCACACACACACACACACACACACACTTTCATGCCCTATAGCTCCATGCATTTGCATGCAGTTGTGTTAGGTTTCAGCAGTGGTATTGTGGAGGCCACTGCCTCCCGCACTGTTGTTTTCTGGTTGGTTACACATAGGAATCTCTAAAAGGCCATTCTCTCTGGCCTCCTTTGTCCTTGTGGCCCTGGCCATACCCTAAAAGAAAAGAGCGCTGCTCTAGGGACCTTTGTTTGGCCATGGATCTGCGGACAGAGGACAGCTGTGCCTATTCAACCAGGCCAGCAATGGCCTTGACAAAGAGACAGAAAGCGGTCCAGCCTAATTTGGAGAATATTGCCTATGAGCAGTGTTATCTAAACAGTGTACCAGCAAGGTGAAGTCACAGATTAGATAAAGTAGAGGCATGGAGAGCAAGTTGTGTGTAGGTAAAGCACGATATTCCTGATGGTTTATTACAATATTACAGATGTGCTGTTATTTTAAATGGTGTTTTAATTTTACATTCAGTTAAACAGGTCTCATCACGTTGAGGGTCTCAGGTTAAAGGAATTTTTTAATGTCTTTTATTCAGTTTAGTGGTTTACATTCTACAATTGGGTCACACCATTTATTGATTGTTGACTGATACACAGATCCCAAATTTAAGAGGCACAAGTCCCTGCAGGTCTTTTAAAACCCAGCTGCTGTCTGATGGCTTTTCAAGTGACATTTGTTTCCTGAACGTAGATAAAAAAAAGAAACAACATGTAGCAGTATCTGCTGCATCTAAAGGGTTAAAAACTTTGTGTCGCCTAGGCAACCTCATGCTGGTTCAGTTTTTGGGGGATGGGGCTGGTCTGTTGGTCAGCTTTATTCCCAGTCTGTGCAAGGGCCCATGGGAGAGGCCTAGAGGTCAGCAGGGTTGTGGGACTGGCTTTGTCCCACCTCAGGGTGGTAGCCAGTGGGCTGCCACTGTGACCTGGGCTGCCTGCTGCCTGGGTCCAACCTGATTGATGCATCAGTGTTGTTCACAAAGTCTATTCTTTATTGCAACATTGAGTGTTTTGAGGAGTGCTTTTAAGGATTTAGACCTGTGTTTTTAGGGACATTTGTGGTTTCAGAAAACTGGCTGTAAGGACACCTCACTTGCTGTGAGATCCAGTCTCTATAGTATCAGTAAAAGGGTTTATCATCCATTTCTTAGCATTAGTGAGAATATTTTCAGATTTGCAAGGTTTTTGTTATAAAGCAATACGGTGCCTGAAAATGCAAATGATATTCTTTGAAAAGTGGGTTCAATCTACCTAAAATTACCATAGTACCAAGTACTTGATTATCGTGAATACGTTCGATTAGGGGGTTTCCCAATTCTGGCTGAAATTGAGTGGACAGACAGGCTCAGGTGACCCCTGACCTTTGGCAGGAAACCTTTGTCCTGTTTGACCTAGGCATTGATCCTCCTTTTATAACCCAGCCAGCCTCACAGAACTGGGTGGCTAGTCACACACACACACTCACGAAAGCCTACTTAAAGAGGCCTGATTTAAGGTTGGGGGGCGTTGTCTAATTACATCAAGCTTCTGTTCATATTCTTAGTCATAAAATTGTGTTGTTTTTATACGCCCTGTACAGCCACAGAGATCATTTTTAGTCTTCTCAGCAAGTTAACACAAGATGAGTATAGAAAAATACAAACCAGACTGTAGTGCAGACCAAACCACAGCAGTTCTGCTCATTGTAGCAGAAAGGATCATTGGTAGTACCGGGTATGTATAATTAAAATTTCAGGTCACCTCCAGGTTTAAAAAATGCATATAATGCAGAAAACTGAAGGGCTCTTCAAGGTTAGGTTTTGACTTTGGGTTCCACATACATGTATCCCATCCTTTGAAGACTTTCAGATGAACTACTGCTTTCTTCTCAGTGTTAGCAGCAACAGCTGTATAACTAGGACGGCTAATCCTGAGCAAGGATAAAATCTCTTTTAGCACAATACTGAGAGCTCTTGTGTCCATAGAATAACAAAAATGATCCCCCCAGGAATTTACACATCAAAGAAATCTAATCAAGATGGTTACTTGAGGAGATGCTGTGTAGACTTTTGTCTCATTGAACCTTGCACAGGTCAAGTTAATGACCAAGGTAAAGGCCAGTTCATTTCCCTGGGTGGTGGCCCATGTTGAGAGAGAACTACCAGGTTATTTGAATGTCACTTAACTGTAATTAATTGGCACATGTAAATAAAGGCCCTTTTAATTCGCTGCCTTCCTCCAATGTGATTTACATGAGGGATTATTAGCAGGAAATGAACATCCATTGATTTCCTTTATCACAGAGAGAGAGAGAGAGAGAGAGAGAGAGAGAGAGAGAGAGAGAGAGAGAGAGAGATTATAGACGACTGCTGGTTGTGTTGTGTTCTTTCAAACCTTCAGGTGTCTGTGTTTCTTTGTTTACTTCTTAAATATTACGCAAAATCATTTAAAATGCTGCTTTGGGATATGAGAGCTTGTTACCCAATGCTGCATTTAGGATAATTGGACTCTGCCACGGAATAGGACAATTCATTTGAGGCTGTGTTTGAATGTATTGACTCTCCTAGGGATTAGGGCAATTATTGATTAGTAGATGATCTATGAATGGTCATCATTCACTGCCATTGGCTCATTGATCCATTGATCAGAGCAGCTAGTAAGCAGAATTGGATACCATGTTTTTTGTATATGTGTTTGTTATGTGTTGCCTAAAAATTGCACAAGCATATTTATGTAATATAGCTGGAGGTAGGTTTGACTGTACAAACTGTTATTTGATTACAAATATTAAAAAAAAAAACTTCAATAAATAAGGAAGGACCATCATTGCGTTATTACATGATATGTAGTCTCTTCAGTGAATAATAGTCAACTCTCTGTCTCTCTGTCTTTCTCTCTTACTCTCTCTTACTCTCTCTTACTCTCTCTCTTTCTTCTCAGGCATCACATCTTTTTTGACACAGCCCTCATCTGTGGTAGTTACTGAGGGTTCTGTCGCTAGATTTGCCTGCAGTGTCAATGCCAGACCACCAGCCATTATAACATGGGAATTTAACCAAAGAGCCCTGCCCCTGGAGACAGAGAGGTATGCATATTCAGTCATTTGGTTTCTTTAGTGTGAAAATGATCAGATCTAAGAAGCTCTTGGTTTTAGACATTACAAATGCTGACGGACAACAGAGAATCCTTTAGATGAATGGAGAATGATTAAACATGCTAACAGTGATTTTAATGTCATTTTGTTGGTGTTTTCTAGAATCACAGTGTTACCAAATGGAGTGTTGCAGATTCATGAGGTTAAGCCAGAGGATGCAGGGGTTTACTGCTGTGTAGCCACTAATATTGCCAGTCGACTGAGAAGCAGAGAGGCCACACTTACTGTAAACCCAGGTGAGTGAGTGAGTGTGTGTGTGTGTGTGTGTGTGTGTGTGTGTGTGTGTGTGTGTGTGTGTGTGTGTGTATTATGTGAATCTGCAGGTTTAAGAAGAAATTGTGTTTACTGTTATGAGAAGAACTGATTTGTGAAACTTGTTTATGTATCATTGTTGAAAATATGACTATGGGGCAGAAGCTGAAGGACTATCTGGTAACGGTTTAAAGAAAGGAAGAGAAATGCACTTACCATACTCTCAGTAAAACCAACTCTCTCCTCTTTAGCACCTGGAGCCAGACCTCTCATGAAGCCCCAGATTATTGCAGGTCCTCAGAACATCAGTGCCAGCCTGCACCAGACTGTGGTTTTGGAGTGTGTAGCAGAGGGTAACCCTCGGCCCCTGGTGTCTTGGAGCAGGGCCGATTCTAAGCCTATAGATGTGTTTGGAGCTAGAGTGTTGGGGAACGGAAACCTGGTCATTTCCAGTGTGAAAGCCCAACACAGTGGAATTTACTTATGCAGAGCAACGACACCACGCACAAGGAACTACACCATCGCTGCTGCTAATCTCACCGTGCTTCGTAAGCAGATTTGCTTTTCATAATTAGCACTTTTTACAGAATAGCAACACTTATTTACAACATTACACAATGCAGTTACTGGTGAGGCTTTGATTGCTTATTTTTCAGTAAATAAACAAAAATTATAATAAAACACATGGATTATGTAGTTGTGAGAACTAAGGTAAAGGCAATTATACTTAATGGCTTAACACATACATACACATACACTCATTTTAAATCCACCTGGACTTAGGAAAAGATTTCACACTCTGGACCCGTGTCTGTTCTAGTGCCGTATGTAGTTGGTTTTGTTAATAGAGCAGTCTCCTGTTTAGGCCAGGGCTAAACACTCTATGTCTGAATGCGTTGGTTTACAGTGCCCCCATCTCTGGTGGAGAAGCCAGAGAGTCAGACACGCCCCAGAGCAGGGACAGCTCGCTTCAGCTGCCAAGCTGAGGGAGTCCCTTTTCCCCGTATCACCTGGCTGAAAAATGGGGAAGCTGTCCACTCTAATGGCAGGATTAAGATGTACAACAGGTAGGTGTTTTGAAATCAGACGTTTGGTCTAACTGGCTTTCAGTATTGCAGTTATTTGAGAGTTAAAGCTGAGTTCTATGTAGGGGCAACGGTTTGTTTAAAGTGTATGTTTGTTTAACATTAATACCACCTCCCTAATATTGGGTAGGTCCCCCTCATGCTGCTGAAACAGCTCTGACTGTGGTGCACTGTGTGTTCTGACACCTTTCTATTAGAGTCAGCAATCAATTTTTAAACCACAGAAGCTCTTCTTTGGCATCAGGCCTGTGCATCCTTAAGCACTGGGTGCCCAACACCCTCTCACCAATTCACTAGTTCTACTTCCTTATATCACTTTTGGTATTTACTAACTACTGCACACCTCGAAACGCCACAAGATCTGCTGTTTAGGAGATGCTCTAACTCCGTTGTCTAGATGTCATGATAATGCCCTTGTTGAAGTGACATTATGAGCAAACATTTTCCCTGTTTCCAGCACATCAACTTCAAGAACTAACTGATCACTCGCTGTTTAATATATCCCATCCCCTGACCAGTGCCATTGTAATGAAATAACAAGATAATCGATATTATTCACTTTACCTGTCAGTAATGTTAGTGTTAGTGTTTTAATAATGTTATAATGTCCTTGAAGCAAAGACTTGCTGTTGAAAAACTAGTGGGAATGATTCTTGAGAACACGGCTTAATGGGAATCTCAGTAACCAAACTGTAAAATAATGCCTATTCTAAAAGCTTTCCTTCTCTTCTAGTAAACTAGTGATAACCCAGATCATTCCTGAGGATGATGCCTTCTACCAGTGTCAGGCTGAAAACTCCCAGGGCTCAGTTTTGTCCATGGCAAGACTGATTGTGGTCATGTCTGAGGATCGTCCCAGTGCACCTCGAAATGTCCACGCTGAGACCATCTCCAGCTCAGCCATCCTACTTGCCTGGGAGAGGCCTCAGTACAACGCAGATAAAGTCATCGCTTACTCAGTGCACTACATGAAAGCAGAAGGTAATTCATGTTACTGGTTACCTGGACATCACATTTATTATATGTACTGGGACTATATGATATACACAAAGTCTGCAAATGTCTACACCGTCAGTCACTCAATTGCATTGGTAAACAGAGAAATCTGACATCATTGGTCTGCATTAGCTTAACCAAAGTAGTTGTACAACTGTAATTGTTTCATAGCAATGTGCTGACAGTACTCATTGTCATTTTTAGACATTTGTTTACATGTTACAACCTTCTTTCATACTAGCATTGCAAACACCAATATCAACATTGTTATAGCGGTTACCAGATTTCATTGTGCAGCCCTAATCTAGGCTTTCGCTTCCGCAGCAAGATTTATTGTACAGAATGAGGGGCAGAGAGCCACACAGAAATAACAGACTAGAACTGAATTTAAGTGTGACAAGGCTGAGGAGAACTCGGTTTGCAAAGGCTAGTGATGTGAAACCCAGTGTTGTGCAGTGTTAACCATCTGTTGTTGCCATATAACAGCGAGGTCAGGGCAGGGGAAGGGGGCAGACCTGCTTTTGTCCACTCTGAGACACAGATTCAGTTACTCTTAAAGGCACAAGAAACACTTTTGGGGCTGTGTCTTATATTTATATTTCTTCATCATTCTGGAAGAAAACCGTTTTATCTCGTATGTCTCAACCACAGTGATAAAAGTGATTTCCATATCTGCACATATGACATGGTTGATTTGAGATAAAGAATCAGTTATTGTTCCTAAATGATCTGCCCTCTGCATCACTGCTCCCATGCAGACATTTTATAGAGCATTAAATCATTCATTTTTTTAGCACTTCTAAAGAAGAGTAGATGTTTTTTTCTGTTCCAGTGATTCAACCCTTTTATTTCAAAAATGCATTTCGAGTGGATAAGCAAGAACTGGTTAGAATGTGTTATAATGCCCCTCTAGACTTCACCATAGCGCATTGTGCAATGTAGTAGTCTGTCCTCATCCTATAGTATTTTATCTGCTTTGCTGTGGAGAGGCCTGGGAGACAAAGGGGAGTTTAAGTGGAATGTACTCCTGTTCTGTATTAGCACAGATGTTTAAGAGGAGAAGGGAAGTGGGACAAGAGGACTTCAGTAAACAGAAGATATAACTTTACATTTCCCTCAGTGCATTTTTGAAACTGGACCCTCCTGGCTGCATCCAAGCAAGGCTGTTGGATTTGTTTTAAAGGAGCTTTATGTGAGATTGTGACATGTAAACATTGTGTAATTGCTGAAAACACTTTTCAACATGGTTTCAAAATTGAAATAGCCAAACTAATCTTTCACCTGGGCTCATCATATAGTTATCTTAATGCGTTTACTTTAGCTAGTCCACCTTTCACAGTTTATTCACCCGAATATAGTGAATCTGATATTAAAAATGTTTGCATTTATATATGTATTTTCGCACGTGGCAGAAAACATCTTGCTTTATATTTAATGCTTAAATGTTTGTTTGTTTTGGGATCACTTTTGAATCTTAAGATGTTCTTAGATGCAACACCAGTTGGACAGGGCTGAATTGACCTGTATATTCGAAAACGCAGGTCTGAACAACGAAGAGTACCAGGCAGTGATTGGGAACGACACAACTAGCCACATTGTGGATGATCTGGAGCCAGCGCGGAACTACACGTTTTATATAGTGGCTTACATGCCCATGGGAGCCAGTCGAATGTCTGAGCAAGTTACACAACACACACTGGAGGATGGTGAGTATAACACAGTGGATAATGGACTGTCAGTATGAACATGTTGACAAAAGTGCATGTAATAGAAATGTGTTCCCTGTATTCTGGGTTGATTGCTGCTCAGTTCCAGTACTGTTGGGGCTCAGAAGCTTTGTGTTTTCGCTCACTAACAGGATTCCACTCTTGAAAGTCTTGGTGAAAAGCTGATGAATTGAATCATGTGTTTAAAAACACTGAACTGTGTATTGCTGAGTCTCAGAGTTGTAGCCTCAGTGTATGCTGGCACATTGAAATATTTGTTATGAAGGACACTTCTACACTTCATTAGCTTTGTTCTGTTTTTTTCCACAGATTAATGAGCTTTTCACATATATCTGCCTATGTCTGATCAAAACAAAAATCTCTCTTTTTCCAGTGCCCCTCCGTACCCCCGAGCTCAGCCTGACCAGTCAGAGTCCTACCGATATTTTGGTATCTTGGCAGCCTCTCCCTGCAAAACTGAGCCGTGGGCGTGTCTCTGCCTATCGTCTATCCTACCGCACAGCCACTGAAGAACTGGTGAGCTCTGTGGAGCTGCCTGGAGAGGGCGAGAACTCTACCAAGCACCTGCTTCAAGGCCTGAATCCAGACACCATTTACCTGCTCCGCATAGCTGTTTCCACACGCATAGGCTGGAGCCAACCTTCAGCCTGGAGTTCGCACCGTACACCCAAAACCTCCAGCGCCACTGGTGAGAGCATAAACACAACTTCACAATATCAAATAAATGGTAAATTAACCAAAGTTAACTCCTTGTCATCTGTCGTCCCTGGTGAGATGCAGGGCACCTTGTTCAACAAAGCAGTAACAGTAACTTATGGATTTTTACAGCTTACTAATGCAAACTATCTGCTCTCTGTAAACTGACTCCACAAAGATAAGAGTGAACTATGGACATGTTAACGTTTGATTTTCTTGCTTTATTTCACTTTCATTGTCACTTTGTGTTTCATGTAGAGGCTAAAGCAACTGACTTCAGATGTTAATTATTAATGTATGGCTTTCATTTTGGAAAAAGCCTGTTCTAAAAGTGGAAGGATTGGTTGAGCAGAATGAATGAGAAGCCAGCTCAGAGCCTAACAGCTGCTTGCACACCCACATTGTTGAGGCATTGCGTTTGTTGCTCACTGACCTCTAACCTGGTCTGTCAGGAGCTGAGGTTAGGAGCTGAGGGCCGGCTCAGTCATGGGTCATAAAGGAAAGGGCCCCAGGCTGCACACAGCCATGGAGAAGAATAAGGCCGTTTTAGAGGCAGCGGTGATGAGTGTGGAAGGTAATGGGGGCCCCCGCTGCATTTATTTATCTCCCTTTAGAAGCTGTTTGGCCAAGCAAAAACTCATAGTTTTGTTTAGTCAGTGAAACACTGGATTGTTGGAAACAGTGGATTGTTGGCTTTGATATATGGTATGTATCATGAACATGCCAAAGGACTGTGGGTGGTATAATATTGTGTGACGTTAATGCTGTAGAAGCCATTTTATTGGCCTAAGAAGAGGAAATGAGCATGTCTTCTCTAAGAATGTGCAGAATATCAATCACAGGATGAATCCAAAACATGGCAAGATGATTTTACGCGCCTTTTGCCTGATTAATATATAATAATCACCAAAGTTGTTTATTTTGTCTAGTGGGCTGACCCTTATATACTGCTGTTGTTCTGTCCAACCATTGGTTGTGTCACTGAAGAAGTCACGATGCCTAAATAATAGAAAGTGATTGAATCAATGACTGAGATGCTACACTGGCTGATATATTTAGCTGAAACTCTTTATTCATTTACCATTGACTCCCTTGCCTTTAGCATTGTCTCTTATAGACAGATTGCTATTGATTCACCTCCTGGATGCTGTCCTCACAGGAAACAAAATCTAGTCTAATCTTCATTCATTCAATGACACAGAGCTAAGGTACAATACTGAGAACAGCCCACCATTCATTGTACACACCATGCCAATAGCACTAGTAGCTGTTCTGAACAGGATGGTAGATTTAACTGCAGGCCAGCAGGCTGAATGACTGAACAGAGAATCCCTGATTCATGATTGATTTACAGATTTTTTGTTCATTTTCTGGGCTATATTACAGTATTAATGAAGGTACAGTTGATAAACATTGTAAATCTAATCCAAATGTCCATCTATAGACCTTTAATTAGATAGCACAGTCACCGCTTTCATCATATTGCACTGGATGATCCTTGGATATGATTATATACAGTTGTACAATGTTGTTGTTATTATATTGATCGTTTCAATATTCTTGTTGTAGAAGGTTGAAATATGCAAATGAGGTCTCTAATTAGTCTCTGATTTTCTCTGTTTGATGTGACTATTATTTTTATAGGGTTTATATTATAATAATCGATAAAAAAAACTTATTTTGTCAGGCCAGTATTTAACCTTGTCCTAGTAGTGAATCAGCAGTGTACTGTTAATATACTGCAATCAAAATGTTCAGCAATATAGTCAAAATAATAGCGTTTTCCATATTGTACATACATTATTAAATATTATTTATATCATGATTATGATCTTCAAATGTTTCACTTTAATATGAGAAATTTGCTGCTGATTATACAGATTCCTCCTTCTCTCTCTCTCTCTGTTTCTCACTGTTCCAATCTTCAGTACCCCCTGCCCCTAATCTGGAGCTGGAGCCTCTCAACTGCACCTCCATTACTGTACGCTGGCACCCTGCATCCAGTGATGCTGTTGTCCAAGGTTATAAACTTTTGTTTCACCCTGATGGCCAGTCAGAGAGTCCCACTGTGCAGTTCCGCCCTCAGGACTATGAACACATCATTGCCGGACTTGGTGAGTGGTTTGTTTTAGGTTATGTTGTGCTTTGTTTGATGGGTTTCTGTTCACTACCACGTACATCGGAGCAGCTGTAGTTCATTACATCATCTAAACACTTGTGTGTCTGATGAAGATGAATTTGCCTGTTATTCTTATTGTGTGTCATCTTTAGGAATTTAGGTAACATTAACCCATTTGATTTGACAGTTTTATATCACAGTGTGCATTTGGACTGAAGGATGTTGTTAGTAGTGTTGTGCAGGGATTTGTGTTGATCATTTTTATCATTCTTGTTGCTATTTTTAGGATTTTTTAATCTTACCACTTTCAAATCATGATCTTCATTTTCTTCATGATCAATACATGGTCATTGGTCTGTTCTGCTCCTCATGTGTGATCCAACTGACCAGTCTGCTACTGGCTTTGTCTACTATTGCCTCTTGGTGTCAGAGGTCACAGCCCAGATGTCTCTTCCTTGATTTTTCCCATCCTTGTCCCTTGCTCTATCGTGGCCCTCTCTTTTGTGCCTTCTGCCGGTGAAAGCCTGTGAGACCCTACCTCCTCCCTCTCCAGCTGGACACTGCGGCTTGAACAAAGGCCTTGGCCTGAGCTTGACAGACAAAACAGAGAACTTGAGAATTAAAGAATAGATGCCCAATATACTAACAGATTCTTACAGCCCATTTCTGTAACTTTCTATAACATTTTAGTCAAAAAGTAGCCCCTCCCCCTTGAATTAGACATGTTTGTTTTAAGATTTTTATGCTACTACTTGTAGTAGTAGTAGTCTATTTTTTGGGGCAGTGGTGTTAAGTGCTGTAGTTTGCTGTTCCTTCTTTTGCTTTGATCATGTTTGTTTCATGCTAAAGGCATGTTGTTTTTAAGAGCGAGGCAGTTAGGCTAACTCGTTCTGCATGTCCGTGAACATGACGTTTTATCTCAGGCCGACCTTAAGACCTCAGGTCATAAGCCCTGTGCCCCAGGAGACGTGCCTTCCCAGCAGCTGAAAACGCCTGTGACGGTGCCCCATGACCTCTCACCTTTGCTACAGAAAGAAACACTCAAAACCCCCTAAACCCCCTAGACCCCTCCCTAAGATCTGCATCCACAGACCAGATTACTCACACATCAATAACTGGCAACATGTTTCTCTTTTTGGTTTGGTTAAACCTGTTTTATCTATTAAATAGCTTTTAATATCTGTTAAAATCAGATACAAATTTCATGTGAAAAATGTAAACATTTATAAGATTTTAAGATTAGAAAACTAAAATGTTTATCTTTTTCTGCTCTAAATATTAGTCTATGACTTTCCTGTTGACGTGATGAGGAGCAGGCTGTGAGAGCTTATATGGTTTCTACCTTTGAGCTAATGAGGCTTCATTAAAAAACAAAAAAAATCTTTTTTTCTTTCTCTGTGACATTTATTAGAACATATCCTCCAACATTTTCTGTTTAGATTTCAATTAGTGGTAACAGGCAGGTTTGATCATGTAAAGAAGTGCAAATCTAATTTGACGAGTGCATGTAGAATACTTCTGCCTTCTTGTGGCCATTTTGTATTGTGCGACTTTCTGAAGGGAGTAGCATTGACCGTAGCGCTGCTGACTGCTAATTATTGTCACATTGACTAATGACCTGTGGTGAGAGAGCAGACGTGAACAAAAGAGCAGAGCTGACCTGTGCAGAAACAGCAGCACAATCATTTGTACCTCAGTATCTGCTGGTTTATTTCTGGTTGGTCGTTTTTTTCAACCAAATATTCAGTCAGATAAAGATTAATGAATAATCTCCAATAGCATTTTTGTTGTTTAAGATCTTATTACTGAGACATGCAAACAAAAAATTCAACAAGATGTTTGTTTTTGCCACTGTGTAGATCCTAGAAGGAAGTACCATGTTAAACTGCTGGCCTTCAGTGCTCACGGTGATGGTTATCAGGCACATCAGATCGTCAGCACTCCTGGCTGCCCTTGTAAGTTCACCTAGAAAATATTACATGTTGAAGGTGCATTTTTTGAGCCTTGTTGTCCAAAGAAAAAAGTAATGGATTAAAGCTTTTAGAATTTGGTTTGGCTTCTAGACTTATGATTATTTCTGAGTTTCAATGCCAGTATTTCTGGCAGCTTTTTTCTCTTTGCTCTGATTAAAAAGCAGCTAGGCTCATCCATCTTTCTTTTCCAGCTGCTCCAAACCGGAGGCTGGCCACACTGCCTGCTCCAGACAATGTCCATGGTCAGACTAACAGCTCTTCAGTAGTGAGGCTTACCTGGGGACGTCCTGCCTTCAGCTCAGGAAAACCAGTGAGCTATTCAGTCCGCTATGGTCCTGTGGCTCCATACAATGCATCTGCTGTACGATACCTTCAAACGTGAGTCTGCTGCTACGAGAAGAGAAACACTTGTCACTTTGCAGATTTCAGCATCATGTTGAGCTGTTTAAGTTTTTTTGTTAGTAATACAATATAAAATAATTCAGCTTATGCTGGGTGAGCACAACATTACACATGTCCTCAACGGTGGTGATACTGTTTTTAGAGTGTCTGTGATTTTCTGTGCAGGACTGAACAGACAGTGATGGTGCAGGGACTGAGGTCCAACACACGTTACGAGTTTGCTGTGCGTTTACACATGGATCAGATGTCGAGCCCCTGGAGCTCTCCAATATATCAAAGAACTCTCTTGGAAGGTGATTAAACGGACCAAACCTTAAACACATTTCAGTCAGTTAATGGCTTCCCACCACACTACCGTAGTGTGCTTAAATAGTTTATTTATGTTTTGCACCGAAAAAGCTTTGATTTTGTTCTTAAATTCAAGGCATCGACTCAAGATGGTCAATTGAACTTTGTTTAAAATGTGTTTTCAGCTCCATCTTCTCCACCGCTGGCGGTGAGAGTGACTCTGATAGAGGACGACACAGCGCTGGTGTCCTGGAGGCAGCCAGAGCAGCCCAACCTGGCTGTGACCCACTATACTATCCTCTATGCCTCTCAGAGTGCATGGCTAACAGGAGAGTGGCAAGTTTTACAGAGAGAAGGTATGCAGGAGACGTAAAGTTATGTAAATGAGAGTTGTTGTATTAAACAGAGATTAGAATGAACACAAAAGGTTCAATCTTTACAATAAGGGCAGTGGTACTAGTAAGAAGAGGTTCGTTCTATTACAAAGATGCATCTTTCTCACAGAATTCATATACAGAATACAAGGCCTTGCACATTAACAGTCAATAATTGTGCCTTTCGTTTAAAAAGTCCACTGCAGTAATGATGTAGAATATAGATATTTCAGTTCTGTTTAGGAACAACATTTGTGAAAACTGACACTATACTCAGAGACGAATCTTTGCTTTACACCTCCATAGGAACCAACACTATGGCTCTGCTTGAGAAGCTAGAGTCAGGTAATGTCTACATGGTAAAAATCTCAGCCTCAAACCAGGCTGGTGATGGTCCTTTCTCTAACATGGTTGAACTTCCAGTACTCAGTGGGAAAACTCACCAGGGCAAAAATCCTCGCCATACCCACAGCCAGACTGAGACTGCAGGTAATAATGGAATAATCTTTCACTCTTGTTGTTTGCATGTCTTTGTCAGAGTGCAGAGTTTTTCTCAAAAAAATTTGATCATAAATATCATGACCGTTTTAGAATTGTGTATTTATTCACAGTGCTGTTTGAAAAAGTAGATCCTCTGAATTATAAACTGTAACACTGACAGAACCTGATGATGAGCATTGGCTTTCATGCACTGATGTAAGTGGATTTACTGGCTGAGAAAATTCAATGTGATCATTAAGTTCTTTTGTTATGTCCCAGTTTTTACAGATGGGCTGTATCACTTTGATGAGAAGTCTATGACTGGTATTGTTATCGGTGTGTGTATAGCGCTGGCCTGCATCGTTATCTGTATCTTCATCCTGATCACTAAAACCAAAGCAAGGTATGTGAACTGATATTATAGTGTTTCATACACATTTCTGTATGAAAAAACGTTTACGCTCATTGTGCTCGTCTTCTCAGGAAATCCTCATCGTCAAAGATTATTGGACAGGTGAATGGAGAGGTCATGCATAATGGCGTGCCCCCAGCCAATCAGCCCCAGGCAGGGAATGTTGAGGTTCTGGTACCAATGATGGGAAGCCATTTTATTGACACCAAGGTTTGAGCATGAAGATTATTTTAGACCAGCTAGTCTTAAGGTAATACTGCTCGTCAAAGACCCAGCATCTGACTTTAAATGGCATTTGTG
Organism: Arnoldichthys spilopterus; assembly: GCA_037974385.1. Taxonomy (NCBI): domain Eukaryota; kingdom Metazoa; phylum Chordata; class Actinopteri; order Characiformes; family Lepidarchidae; genus Arnoldichthys; species Arnoldichthys spilopterus. Next base: position 12,842,761 of record JBBPDA010000126.1, read on the forward strand.
AACTACATTTTCAGGGTGGGACAACTTTGATGATTAACAGTGGTGGACCCATCTTCAGTAGCAGTCGGAACAAGAGAAGGAAGTGGAACCTTTTCAGCAGTGCAGAAACGTGTATTCCAAAAAAGAACCAGGTGTGTTTAAATGACATATTAGTGAAAGTGACTAGTTGTCATTGTGAACACATTTCACCCATCACGCATGCACACATGGACATTTACATTTACATTTTTCCAGGACATCAAGCATTCTCATTGCATAGAGTAACACTGAGGGTGGTGCTACAAGGAAGACCAATGCATTGCTCGTAGTTGTAAAATAAATAACAGACGCAATTACTGAATACATACATACACCAATTTCTTGTATTACTACAGAGAGCAACTACAACAATAGATACGTGTGCCAGGTGCTTACGCAACTACTACAGTATAACTGTACTGTATATGTATAATTGACAAGTGCTAAAGTAAAAGCTACAATAAAAACTAAATGGATCATTATTTTCTGGATGACGTCTGGTCGGTTATCGGGAAGCAGTAGTTCATGTGTGACCACTAGGCTTACGTGCTGAGGTGGGTGCGGAACAGTTGAGTCATGAGTCGCTTCTTGAATGTTGAGAGAGACTCAGCTGATCTTGTGTAACTGGGCAGCTCATGGAGCATGGAGCAGTGGTCAGCTATCAACAGCACCTGGGGAGCAGTGTAGTGGGACGGTACCTTGTTCAAGGGTACCTCAGTGGTGCCTGGGGTGGGACTTGTGACCTTCAGATCCCCAAAGCAATGTCCTAACCACTAGGCCACCACTGCCCACCACAATGCTACTGCAGATTTATGTGCCTCTCAGTAGCAAATTTTAAACATGTACAAACCTCCCTGTCTTGCAGGTTGTGGAGCAAGGGTGTTTTTATGAGGTGGGCAAGACAGTGTTGCAGTATGAGGAGGACCAGGCAGTCTCCTCTCTTCAGCCCTCCTCCCTGCAGATCTTCTATCATCCACTAGGGGAGTCCGAGAGCTCTCAGACCAGTGAGGGCAGCAGAGAGACTGGAGATTCTGGAAACTTCTCTCATGATGAGGCAGAAACCAGCAGTCCTGACTTCTATCAGCAGCCTTTTGTGTGTGAAAACAAGAGAGGTCAATCAGAGAACGTTGTAGCAGAGAAAAATGGTGGAATATCTCAGAGAGAAGACAAATCAATTTGTGTTCTGAACATCTGTGGTCAGGCTTCAGCTTGAATCTACCTCATCATTACCTGTTCCTGTCAGTCCCACGTTATTCTATCTGCACTTCTCAAATACATGAAGCAACTGATAATGCTGAAAAGAGTTTGCACGTTCTTCCTCTCAGGATATGCTCACCCTCATGAAGCTGTGGTGGGAGCTCTTTCTGCCGGAGACCAGCATCGCCAGCAAGGGTTTGACAAATATGTCCATACAGCTTTAACAGAGCTTTGCACAGAGGCATCAAGGCTCAAGGGACTAAGCACACCTTCACAAATTCCCTCTTCCCTTGTAAACTTTCTGAGACCCACAAGAATTCCGAGGTGTACAGTGTTTGGGTCTGAGCCTTCTTCAGGATCTGCTTACGTCGAATGTACTTCCTACTAGTTTTGTTTTCCTCTGCTCGGGGAAAATGTCTCACCAAATGATGAATGTCTTTAAAGAATGTTTTAATGTTTTTTTTTTCTGTCAATTTTCGCACTAGAGGGGGCTGTGAAACCCTCTCTGCTGTCTACCTACCTCAGTTTTTTCTTTACGCTTATGTAAACTTACTGAGTTGGAGTGTCCTGCATTATTTATAAGCCATGTTTTGTATGTGTCGTATTTTACACTTTATTACTCAGTTTTTCTTATAAAACAGGTTAAGGTGCCTCGGGTTCTTAAAAAAAAGACTTAATTCTAACGAGAGCTGCTTAAAAAAGTAAAACTTGCAGGAAGGTCCCTGTGGACTAACTGCTAGATAATACTATATACCTCTCTCTGGCTTTAGCAGTATTTTTCTTTTCAGATTTTCTATTGCTTCCTTTTGCAGTACTACCTCCTCTGAACAGCATTTTGTTGTGTGAATATTTAGGAAGAATGATGTTCTGATTTTAAAAGGTGAAGGCTTTTGGGTTTTCTAATGGATCACATGGTCCATTTTTCTTTCCAAATAACGTATTTAAGCTAGATTTGATATTTTGTTCCATTTGACAGAATTATTTGTGATGTTGTTGAGCTCAGTTTGAGACTTAAGTTGTGTATGTATCTTCAGTGGAGGACTTCAGTTTCGGTATGATTTGGTTATCCTTATTTCTTTATTTCTTATCTCTTCATTTCTTAGATGATAAGTGAGAACCAAATATGAAATGCACTGGTGTTTTCAGTGCATCAAACCTTGAAAGCTTTAAAACGTAATGGCCTTTATGGTGGAAGAGCCATTTTGCAATATATGTTTATATAAGAAACCTGATCCAAAGAATGAATGCACGAATGCTACAGAGATGTGCCAAAAATACTGTTACCTCCAAAGATATATATATAAATATATTTCCGTATATTGTAAGTGCCACAAAGAATGCAGTTTCAGCTTTAACTCCTCGGTCTAGCAAGTTAGCTTTAGCGCTTATCTGTGGGATAAGCGCAGTGATTTTCTTTGACCTTATGTCTGTAGACTGTAGTTAAACAGCAGTGGTGACAGATGCTATTGTCCAAAGAGTTGTATACTTCTTTAACTGGGTTGGACACAAACATGCTGAGAGACACGTGGGTTGGATCGGGTTATATGCCTTTCTCATGTCCAGGAACCTGCGCTTATAGTGTGATTATGCGTGTGAATGACAAATGGCTGTGCAATTTTGAATTGTGTGTGTGTGCGTGTGCGATTGTGCCACAGTTTCAAATTCTGCGTTTGCAGCACTGGCTGACTTGGTGATATTTAGGATCAAGTGATATCATAGGGGGAAATAATGCGGAATGATGCAGTTTGGAGAAAACCCTTTTGAGTGAGGTGCAACAGAATCAGTTTTCTACGCCTTTTTAAGAAACAAATAATCTAAACCAAAGATTGCTATGGTCACCCTAGTGTACTAAGTAGACTGTGTTTTTAATTCACATGAATGTGCATCTTGTTTTGACTACTGCACCATATCCATCACAACAGAGCAAAGTCTTTTCCAGACACAAGCCATGCTGCAATCTTCATGCTATTTCAAGCAGTGGAAACCTCTCAGAATGTGAATCTAATGCTGAATGGATCGACTCACTAAGAAAACCAAATGTTTCGACTAAGAAAACCAAATGTTTCACGGGGGTGAAGGAATGTGTTGCTTTCTTTGGGTTAGTATTGTATGTATTTTTGTTTGCTTTTGGAAGTCATTTGTTTTGGTCAACCACAGCAAACGTGCAGAAGCAATGGAACTACTGTAGTTGGAGTTGACCCTCGATCTAAACGTTTCTCTTTTCTGAATGTTTTATTGTATAATTCTCTTGCTGTTTTATTTACTTTACATAGATGTGGCCCAATGCATCTGTCACTTGTTTGAATGCATCATTGTGTCTATACGATATGAATTAGCTTTATATTTCTGTGTTAATTTTATAAAGTGTTTGCTTCCCCCAAAGTGTTAACAGCACTCTTTAAAAAACAAAGTGAACGGCTCTTTTTACCAGTTTTATACATGACAAAGGTGGTCAGAACAATGCAGTTTAATAAAAATATTTCTTAACGTTGATGTGGTTGTCGTGTGTGTGTGTGTGTGTGTGCGCGTGCTACTGTCAGTTTCAGTCATTTAATTATGTACAATATGATTTGTTGCAAAACTGAGCAGTTTATATATATATATATATATATATATATGGAAGAAAATGGTTTACTTTTATTACAGAGGCTTGAACAAAGTTTCTCAGAGAAGCGTTCCTGCAGTATTAACATGGTCTAGATGAACAACACTAGACTCGGTTTCTCTATTGGCCCTATTGGCAACAGCTGTATTTCTACTATGAGTAGAACCATTTTTCTCCATAACCCTCATTTTACAAAACCCATTACATTACATTAAAGGTACCTAGCAGCTTTATGAATCCAGGTCAAAGGGAAACTTTGTCCTAATTAAAAATTCATGACGGCTACATATGCTACATGTTCTAAACAGGGTTGCTTGGAGCAGCAGTGCTGCAGCACACTCTAGAACCAGGGTTCCCAAACCTTTTTAGTTCAAGACCCAAAAAAGAAGTGTTTCCCAAGGATCCAAACTCAAAGAAAAACATTGTGAATTGCCCTAAAGTCTCAATTTACACTACCAGCTTTTCCAGTTTTTACTGAAGTTAAAGCACATTGATTACAGCGAATAACCTAAAATGCTACTGACTTTTCCAGCTTTATCCGCGCTGCTCAGAGGTGCAGTTCGTACTCCAGCTCTACAGAGGGCGGTGACACACACCGAGCACGACACACTCAACGCAGCGGATGTCGCTTCACTGTTTCCTTTTAGTGGCCACGCCGAGCCGTAAACACATGGAGTAATAACACAGAAAGCAGACCGTCAACATGCGTATCGAAAAGTGCTATTTTTGCTCTGGGCCGGTCTATCCTGGCCACGGGATGATGTTTGTCCGCAACGACTGTAAGGTACTGGTCCCTGTGTGTGGTGTAGAGTAGGTGTGCGGGCAGCTCGCTGCTCGGCGCACAGATGTAGCGCAGCTGCTCGGGCTAATGCGCCACTTCCAGCTGCAGTTCCGCTACTACGAGCTCGAACAGATTTTCACTCTTTAGAGGATTATCTTCTCGCCGCGGTGGGTTAGAGGTGCTCTCTGAAAACGGCCTAAAGTGCCGACTGTTTCTCGGTGCTGCGGGTAGGTTCTGGAGCTCGTTAAGGCCTCCAGTGCTAATTGTTAGCGTTAGGGAGCTCAGCTGCTCCCAGTTCCCCGCGGATCAGCAGCGCACACTGACCAACCTTCGGAATATATATATATAGCTCTTATCGTTTTTTTTTTTGTTGTTGTTGTTGTTGTCTTGTAAGTAGATGCCGTTGCATAGACATTAGAGTGGTTAGGGACCTATCAGTACACGTTGTACTAGTATAACTATGTGAGAAATAAAAAACCTTGAATCTAGTGTAGTATCATCAGTGCGATTACACACACACACACACACACACACACTAATGTGATCAGATCACTATATGTGGACAAGGCCTCAGTTTGACCAGTTGTAGTTGTGTGTTATGGGTGAAGAGAAAAATGTTTAATTTGATGAGAGTAAGAGTTACGAAGTCAGTGCATTGCTGTGTTTACAGGATAAATGTTTTATTCGTTTTTAGTAAGATTTTTATGTTCACCAAAATGACTAAAGAAAACGTCTTTGCTTTATACAAATTAGACACTTGTAACTTGTTGTGGGGACACTAAAAAAATCTGATGAAGAAATGAGCGTGAAATGAGAATGGAAGACAAAGGAAAAATGAGATATTGTACTAATTCATCATGATGTGAGCATACTCTTACTGAATATGGTGAAAGAAATGTCAGTATTTGGTAATGAAATGCTGGATTAAGTTTTCTAGCAGATGTATGTGCTGAGTAACTCTAGCCAGTTAAATAACCAATACTGCAGACGTCCGAGGTTGATCAAGCTCAACACAAAGCCGAGCAATGTGTAATACCAGCTAGATCTGTTATTTTCTTTAAGAAAAAGCACAAGCTGAATAAGGATCTTACAGCTTTTCTCATTTTGCTGCATGTGATCCTGTTTCTCACAGGTGTTTAGATTTTGCAAATCAAAATGTCACAAAAACTTCAAGAAGAAGCGCAATCCGAGGAAGACGAGGTGGACCAAAGCATTCAGAAAATCTGCAGGCAAGGAGTTGACCGTGGTAAGTGGCTTTGATGCCCAGCCATTTACGCAGTACAAGCACAATGTTGAATTTTGAATGAATTTTATTTTTGTTCTTATGTTAAGTGTTTTTCTAATCCCTTATGCTTAAAATCAATAAAGAATGGCTGTTGTTCCAAAAGAACTTTGCTTCTGTGCTCAGAACAATGACACAATGTATCTCCATTCTCCATTCACTTTAAATACTAAGTAGGCTTCCAGAATATTCTGGAACTGTCTAGAAGTTTCTAGGATTGTTGAGAATTTTCTAGAACTTTCTGGAATCTTTTAAAATATCAAAACATGCACCTGTTTTGCCACTATAAATACTGAACGTTTGTGGGCTATGATCATAGATGAAAGTGTGTGATGAATAGAGATGTTTCTACATGGGCTTTAGACATGAGCAGTTGAATTATAACACTTGGAAGCCAGAAACAATAAGTGTGTAACACTGTGTTATTAAAGGTTATAGGTATGTTTAATTAATAATGCCATCAATTCCCTCTCGCAGGATAACTCCCTGGAGTTTGAGAAGCGCAGAAGTATTCCAGTAAAATACAACAGGGAACTGTGGAACAAGACAGGTATTTATTCTGTGATTAAGAAACATATCCACACACAGTGCTGCTGAAGGAGGTAAACTGTGGTGTAATCATGGTTTGTTTTCCTTCTTTAGTGGAAGCCATGAAGAAGGTAGAGGCTATCAAACAGAAACGACAGGCTCTGTTTATTATAAACAGGTGAGATCGTTTTCTCATGAAACCTCTGACTTCGAAAAGGTGGAGGATTAGAAATGAAGACCCCTTTCTGTTTACATTTTTCATTGTTTGAGTTCTATTTTTTTATCTTTTTTTGTAAAGACTAAAGAAGGGCAAAGAGCTGGAGAAGGCAGAAGCCATCAACGAAGTCAAGAAAAACATCCACCTCATCAAAGCACCTCATGCAGGTAAGTGCCACTTACTGAACGTTCCCAAATCTATAATCTGTGATCTGTCCGTCAGAGAATATGATTGTGTTCTAATATAAACATGTGGAAAGAGGAGTTCTGAATACAGCAGACATTCCTAGCATAAAGGTGACTAGGCTATAAAGCCTAATCCAGACACCTTAGAAAATCTAGTCTTAAGAAACCAATTTCTCAATCCGATTGGATTCCCTGAACACACCCTGCTGAAATTCACTCTGCCTGTTCTTTAATAAATGTTGGAAATCAAAGTTTTACTTTACTAAGCTTTTACTTTCTTGTTAATAAAGCTTTAGTATATGTAAATGTTTGAATTTAGCAGTGGTATCCAGTATTCTGCCCTACAGGCTGGTGGGACAGCAGGTTTTCATAAAGACTCTAATTTCTATTTAAAAACGCAGCTTGGATTAGGCCTGTGAAAATACTTTGGTAGTTTGACTACAAAGCTGGTGAATGGATTGTCTTCATTTGTTACATTTCTACCCTATTGTAAGTTGGGTTGGGGCAGAAATGAGGATTGCTGGGGGTCCATTGGCAAACAAAATGTTTTTATATTAAATGTGCGATTTCTCAAATTTTACTTCATCTTCAGAAGTTTGACAATTTTCTACCAAGTATTATATATTCCATTACTCGTCTTATAGGAGGAGCCAAGAAGCTGGAGGAGAAGATGGTGCAAAAATTGGCAGAAGACGTGGAAATGGATGAATAAATGTTTCCTGGGTCAGATGAGCTCAAATCTAATTACTTTTAACAGAACACTTAGGCTTCTTTAAGAGAACCAACCTCAATAGATGTTCCTCCTCGAACCTGTAACTCGTTTTGAAACCACAGTTTTCAGCTCCCAAAGCCTGCTTATGTGGACATCTTTTGGAATGTAGGCAAGGTGGAAAACCTGGGTTTTGTTCTTCTTTTTTTTGGCATATTTGACTTAGAACCATCTCCAGTGTTTAGTTGAATTAAGAGTTTATGAAAAATGGCAGAAATTGCCAACCGTGAAGGAACATTTAATATTTTTAGTTGTCATGATGTCTGGCTAAATGGCATTAGTGTTTTTTCACGGTTATCGACATAAACATTGGCTTAAACATTCTTTTTCATTGAATGTTGTAAAATCGTTGCCTTTCCTGACTGTTGTATTTATCTTTTATAACCTCCTGTCAAATACAGTACAGTATGCATATACATTTAGAGTGTAAAAATGGGGTCAGATACCATGGTGTGGTAAGGCTGTTTAATATCATGTCACACTGCAGAAGTAAATGCTTAGTGAAACCTTGTGGAGTAGCTAATAAAATCAGATAAATACGGTCTTTACTCTCTAACTTGACTCTGATTTCCCTTTTGTTGTTCTAAGCCATTTTAAACGTTTAGAACTTTTTTGTGAAAGTGAGCACATCTGCTTTTTACCAGATGTCTTTACTTTGAAAATAATTAAAGAAAATGCCAGTTTCCTTTGTAACCACAGATTTGCACCTGCATGTAAGGTGAACTGAAAATAAAGGTTCATGATGGCAATCGAAACAACTCTTGTTGCATCAAACGCAAGATGGTGAATCTTCAGTACAAATTTGACAAATTACACAATTTGTTCATCTATACTTTAATCTACATTCTGTTTTACACAGTCCGTAACACAACAATCTGGATTGTACAGCAGAACCAGTCAACAGGAGCGGGTGCAAGACCAACATAAACATGTTTAAACACAAAAAGACTGACATTCATTCTGCCCAAATTGTAGGACCTGAGTGAAGAATTGCACTGCTCGTGGCATAGTTAAGCTACTTCATGATTGAGATGATTAAAGACACAGATACCGTTTGTGTGGTTCTACTATTCAGAGCTCTGCTTTAATCAGCTTTTTTTTTTTTCTTTTAAAGGAAAACAGTACAACACACTGAATAATTTACATATTGATCTGTTAAAAAACACAAGGACCAATCAGTTGTTATTTGATGTATTTGCTGAGTAAATGGAGTTCAGATCTAATTGAATCATTTAAAAAAACTACTTTTTCAAACCTTAAGTATGTGGTATACATAACTTTAAAAGTCTAGTTTACCACAGCTCAATAACCATATGCCCATTAGATTTTACCAGTTATGACTGATATCAATGTTCTGCACGATTCTTAGTTCTTTTACAACAAAGGAGGTTTAACTGTTTCAAAACATTGATATAAATGTCTTTCCTCCACGTCCAGTGTAATTGGACTATCTCTGCTATACACAAAAGTAGTAGTAGTTTCATCAGGGGTGCCAATTATTCTGCCTGATGTATGCTGTGGAAAAGATGAGCTTTTCCTGGGATGTGTGCAATGTTATGATCAGTCTTGTATCATGTGAAACAAGTGTGCGCAGGTGTTTGAGATGAACCGACATTTGATCATCAGATATGTTCTGACTCCCTATTTCTTTCCTAAACCACCAAGAAACAATCTCCTGTGTCTTCTAGAAGGTAAACGTATGCCATCTGACCAACTCTGTGCTTGGCTCCCACTCTCTGTACAGGTCCTGCAGTGCTTTTGCATCCTCAGTAGCATTGTGAGCTCCATAGTCCTTATTGAGGAAGTGGTGGACCAGGTAGGGCTGAGAGTACTTCGGTAGCCAAAACATCTGTTTACTCAGAGGCAGCGTGTCTATATATCTCAACACCACGCTGCGGAAGTTATCCAGCAGATAGAACTCCTGCAGGACTCGCCGCAGAATAGGGCAGTCAAACCGTTTGCAGTTGTGGCCCACCAGAACTGGTTTATTGAAGGTCTTCAGGAAAGCAAGGAACAACTCCAGAGCCTCTTTTATGTGGATGGTATTCACTGGCTGCCCATGCAGGAGAAGTTTGTGGCCGTCAGTGGTCAGGCCTGTGATTCGAGAGGCACCTTCAGTCATAGGGCAGCGAGGGAGCATGTAGACATTAAAAATCTTGTCTCCACTGATGGCGGACACCTGGACTATATCACATCTTGAGGTGTCTGGAGGAAAAAGAGAATGATCTTTTACTCAAACTGGCACTCAGAACCAATAAAACCTCACTGCTGCACCACTGGAGTTTTATTACACTGTTAATGATTTTTAGAAACATGTTTTAGTGACCACTATGACGAATAGTTACTTTCACTTAAATGAACACACTCCAGCACCACAAGGAAATGAGACCTTTGCATTTAACCCATCATCACGTGTACATGTGGAGCAGTGGGCAGCTATCAACAGTGCCCGGGGAGCAGTGTAGCAGGATGGTCTTTGCTCAAGGGAACCTCAGTAGTGCCCGGGCCGGGACTCGAACCTGCGACCTTCAGTTCACAGGGTCCTAACCACCCACTAAGGTAAATAATTAGAAAAGTAATAAGACATCAGGTATCACACAACACTTTTAAAACAGGTTCTTCACTGGTTTTTAGTGAACGCAGTTTCTGAATTGTCGCTGTCCAGAGAAAACCCCTTCTCTCCATTTCTGTTTTTCAGCACAGCAGCTGGACTCCACACCATGTGAAACCTTCATGATAAACAGACCAATAGAAATGCTCCAGAATCACTTGTTTTAGATCATTTCTCCATTAACGTACATAAGAACAAAGGGTTTTGCCTTCTACTGAAAAGTTACAGCTCTGGAGATTCTTTATTCTTGGACAGTGACAAAATACAGAACCATGATGACAAAAAAAAAATCATTTGAATATTTAAATGGTTCTTCTGTGATGGAAAACTGTATATGGTTCTTATAAGGAACTTGTAAAATGGTTCTGTGTGTCACTGAAAAAGGTTCCACTGTTGTTACAAATTACTACTACAATCCTCTCCTTACAGTGGTACCTGCCAAGGGCTGTGACATATTAGGCAGCATGTGAACAGTCAGTTCTTGAAGTTGATGTGCTGGAAAAAGGGAAACTGCCACACTGCAGAAATGGTTCAGAAATGGTTTGAGGAACATGCCAGAGTTCAAGGTGTTGCCATGGTGTCCAGAGCTGATTGAGCATCTGTGAGACATACTGGATAAACTAGTCCCATCTCTGGAGGCCCCACCCAGCAACTTACAGGTCTTAAAGGATCTGCTGCTGAAGTCTTAGTGCCAGATACCACAACAAACCTTCAGAGCTCATGTCTCAACAAGTCGGAAATATTCGTGTGGTACTAGAGAGACCTACCCAATATTAGACTGGTGGTTATAAAGTTCTGGCTGATCGGTTTCTATAGGACTCTATTGACTGTACTGTTAATGTTATTCATGTTAGGGATATAACTAAAGATAACAGTGACATTTAAAGTATGCCCCTCTGTCTCTTCCCACAGTCTCATATTTTCATCTTTTGTTCAAACCACTGCAGGACAAAACCAGGCCTGTGGGGACATCCTACAATGTCAAAAAGTATTTTAATTTTAAAAACGTATGTTATTGCGCCGCCATAAATTTTTGAGTTCGCTGAACTAATAGTAAGTTCACAATGACGAAGTTTAGTTTAAGACCTAGTCCACACGGACACTACCCTCACGTTCCTTAGCCTCTGTTGATCGCCAACCTGCAGCCCAGGCTGTAGTACTGTGTATTCACCTGTGGGGGCAGTAATCAGCCCAGGCTGTAGTACTGTGTGTTCACCCGCGGGGGCAGTAATCAGCCCAGGCTGTAGTACTGTGTGTTCACCTGTGGGGGCAGTAATCAGTGTTTTTTTAAATCTGTGGGGTTTGAGCTTCATTCTGCACTGTATTAGTGAAATATGGATCATTTGCTTTATTTAGACCTGAACATTGACGTTGTTGTGTTAAAAATCCTCCTAAAACGGCAAAAATATTGTCGCCACTACTGGAATCACACTCTGACTAAAGAATCATGGGAAGGCTGTAGTCCTCCAGAGCTAAACTAACGGCATGTAAACGCAATGAAAACATTTTCTTTGCGCTTATCAGGATTTCGGCAGAAATTGACGCCAAGAAAAAGCCATGAAAGCCCGTGTGGACAGTCTGATTCACTCCAATGTGCAGAAAAACATCAACGTTTGATCCACGCTCACAATTTCATAATTTATGTGCAGAAAGGAGCATATATGACAGTTTATGCAGTAAATTTACCATAACTGTCATAAACAGAACTTGAGCACAGCCACTTTATCCAGACGTCTCTGAACTGTGAATTACTACAGTAATTGCACTGTCCTGTCTGTCTGTCTTGTATTTGAACTGTCCTGTACATCTGTCCTGTAATTGCACTGTCCTGTACGTCTGTCCTGTAGCTGCACTGTCCTACACTGAAGGAAGTGTCTTTTTGTACTTTGCACTGTGTATATCTGTGCACTGTGTGTATATGTGCACTGTGGACTCTCAGCTTCCTCGGTTTCTCTCCGTATACGTGTATATGACTGAGATGACAATAAAGGTCACTTTGACTAGGACAATGTGTGAAATTAGGATGTTAAAGCAGCCTGAGATCTTATAAAACAGCAGTTCTGCTTCTTTCAGTGTATCAGAGTGTTGGTATATGGAGGATCATAAACACAAAGACTGAAAGTGCACAGATCTTTAAACCTTCAGTCCAGCGCTTACTGTTATCACATCGGTCAACTCAGCACTGAATGTCAGTTTACAGCTAGTGAAAATGTTTGTCTCCATGGCTTCACCATGACAAAATGTGATATATGTGATAATGTGACAAAATCTGCATTTAACTCTTTCACATGTGGAGCAGTGAGCATCTACCAGCAGTGCCCAGGCAGCAGGGCACCACTGAGGTACCCTTGAGTGAGGAACTGCCCTGATGCCCTGACTGGCAACCTTTGACCCTTAGATCACATGGAGAAATGTACTAGGCTTGCTTTCCAAATCACCAGGCCAGCTGTCAAAAGCATCTGGACAAATCTGTTTCAGATACAAATGCTGAGGATACAGGTGTTTAGGGATAAACTCTTTTTCACATCACTGCATACAGGTGAAAGAGGCTCCACTGGTCCAGGAAGGACCCAAACACAGTGACGGACAGTGGCAGTGTGTGTGTGTGTGTGTGTGTGTGTGTATGGGGGGGGGGGGGGTTTCCACCCACCCAATCCTGTAGTTCCCAAGTCA
>JBBPDA010000126.1:12855726-12868226 GCA_037974385.1 Arnoldichthys spilopterus
ACACACAGTACTACAGTCTGGACTGTCTGATTACTGCCCCCCACAGGTAAACACACAGTACTACAGTCTGGACTGTAGAGATCTGAACACTCATGTGGACTAGGCCTAATCCTGCATGTTTATTTAATTTTTTTTTAATGTTTAATGTATTATTTTTAGAGTGTGTGTGTAAAGTGTAATATTATATGAGATTATTTTATATTATAGCTTTGTATTGATTTGTTTTATCCGAGTTACAGTAACATGGTGCTGAAATGTGAAGTATTCTCCTGTTGCAGTGTGTTCAGCACTTGGTCGAACCGATAGTTGGTAACAGAGGCTAAAATTTAACTTTTTTTTGGGCTTTTGTTGTTGTTCTTTGCGAAAATCTCTTTCTCAAAGAATAGATTAAAGGGCAGAGCTGAAAATGTGTCTGGGGGGGGGGGGGTCGTCTACCTACCCAGTCCTGTAGTTTCCAGGTCAAAAAACACCAGCGTCTCTAGGCCGTGCGATGTCCCACCTGCGGGAAGACGCGGGATCGTTAGCGCGTTATTCAGTTTGGTCTCCATTGAAAAAGAGCAAGAGGCCTCAGCCACCCAGTACCAGCCTGTACCACCCGGTAAACTCGCTTTGAGCCACACTTTCGTTTCTGCTTCTGCCCCCGAGACACCGATCAGGCGCCGGGAGCAGCGCACAGCGCACACCCCGATGCTCAGGAGGAGTAAACCAATCACTGCCCTCATAAACAGATAACGCGCTCACGCGCAATCACACACCATTCCACTCATCACACGCACCACAGCGTAAAGACGGAGATGGGCTAAAGGTGGGATAAAGGCGGGGTCCCATACCGGCGGGGCGCAGGCCGAAGAGTCTCTGGAGCAGAGCGAGCGGAGACCAGAGGAAACACATATCTGCGCTCCAGCACCGATCGCCCTGCACTTCTCCTTCGAAGCTTTCGATTTCGATTCGCACCCTCCGAGGAGCATCTGTCATGTGACGCTGCCTCACAGGGATGACGCATTCAGGAGAAGCCCGTCTCTCCCCCCCCCCCCCTCTCTCTCTCTCTCACACACACACACACATACACTGTCAGTTTTGCTATCTTTGTGAGCACATGGTTTTGGCTTCTGTAACAGTGTATTTCAGTGACACCACAGCAACACCCAAACCTAACTCTAACCTTAAATGAACAAAAGACAATCTTTCTACTCTTTAGTTCTTCCTAAAAAGTTGAATTTGGGGAGAAAATAGCATGGTTTCGTGTAAGGACCAGCAAAATTTCCTCACTTCTACAGATTTCCCTGAATTCCTACCATTATGTAAGCATTTGGTCCTTACAAAGCATGGAATACGTGCGCGCGCGCACACACATACACAACAAGGGGAAGTGAGGCAACAGCTCGGATTTGGCCAGAACAGCTGAGAGACTGTAGCTGTGGTCACGAGGGGAAAACAAACACACACAGTAACAAATCAGCGCGTTCACGGCCTTTCTGGGAAATAGTTACTCAACTGGGGCGACATGATCATTAGCCACAGCAGGAAAACAGCTTTACTCACGGCGAGCCCTTCATACTTTAACCCTCTGATGCATGAATTATGAAATCCTGAGTAAACATTTTTTTCAAATTTGACTACACCAAGAACAAGCAATGACATTTTCTCTGCATTTCATATTCAATAATAATAATACAATAATAACAATGTTCATTTATTAATAAACCCATGGTCTTTTAAATATACACCTCTATCAAACAGTCAAGATGTAAAACTCTGATTACATACACAAATCAGTCAAAATTAAATACAACTCTCTACTACTGTGAGAGGACTAAAAATCTTCTTCAACTTTGTGTTAGTGCAACAGAACCAAATGCAACATGCCTTTGTCCAACTTTCGGTAAGGACACTCACTGAAAAGATCTACTAATTAAAGACGATAAACATTTTTTTACCATAGCTGCCCTAAATCAACTGTTAGAGACAGAACAGTCAGGTTACGTTCAGTTCATGTTTCTTTAAGATAAAGGGACTCGAAATGTGCTCGACTGAATCACTAACCAGATCACTGAAGGGTTAAAGGAGGACTTCTCATTTACACAGAATGTACATGTAGGTCCACATCTTCCTTTCTGGCCGAGCACGAAGCAGTGTAACCCAGCTGCTCTTTGGAAAAGGTCACTAATATACTAAACTGCTGTGCGGGTCAACTTATTACAACAATAAGACTGATTTTATTTGTCATTTTTGTTGTTATTTAAAGGCCATTTACTTGATGGTTCTCGGCTACTCTTCCTACCTGATGTTGCATTACTTCCAGTTCCAATCAGACCAGCCATAGTTTTCAGCATATCTCCTGCTGGTCACATCCTTCTGGAGCTCAATCAGATGTGTTAAAACTGAAAAGTATGCATGTGACACTAGAGTGGTAACACACACAAGAAAGACTCGTTTCTGAAGGTTTGGTCTATAAATTATAAAAATCTCAAAATTCTGGTGCCGTGTCATTTCCCTGAAGTCAAAACCAGAAATTAATTATTTATATATAAAATTAAAAAGTTTCACATACATACATATTAGTACTTATTGTATTTTAATGTAATTGTAGTTTCAGTATTGATTAAAGCAGTGATATGTTCTTTAGGGTAAGCAGTAGTCAAGTTCGCTCTCTTTTAACATCTCAAACTGTAACATAAGCAGTATAAAAGTGCACCCGCAGTTCCAAAAAGGTGTGTAAAATGTAAATAAAAACAAAATGAAATTATTTGCAAATCACACAAACCAGTATTTCATTATCAATAGAACATAACAATCAATGTCTGGAAACTGAGAAGACCAGTTGGTGGATTTTTGGGAGAGGAAGGATGTGCCATTCTTGTCTGATATAGGATTCTAGCTGCTCAACAATTCTGGGTCTTTGTCATATTTTATTTTTCATGATACACCAAATGTTTTCAGCTGGTGAAAGGTCTGGACTGCAGGCAGGCTGGTTTAGCACCAGGACTCTTTAACTATAAAGCCACGCTGTTGGAATAGATACAGTATGCAGTTCAGCATTGTCTTGTTGTTATATGCAGGGTCGTTCCTGTAAGGGACATTGTCTGGATGGAAGCATATGTTGCTCTAAAACCTCTATATACCTTTCAGCATTGATGGTGCCGTTCCAGATGTGAAAGCTCCCAATTCCATAGGCACTAATGCACCCCAATACCATCAGGGATGCAGACTTTTGAAGTCCAGTAACAAGCTGGATGGTGCAGTGTCCATGTTTTTCAAATTTTGATTCCTCTGACCACCATTCCTTTTCCACTTGCCTCAATCCATTTTAAATGAGCTTTGTCCCAGAGAAGACAGCAACGTTTTAGGATCGTGTTCACATATGGTTTCTTCTTTGCATGATAGAGTTTTACCCTGCATTTGCTAATGGCAACGTGAGCTGTGTTCCCAGACAGTGATTTCTGGAAGTGTTCCTGAGCCCATGCAGTGAAGTCCAAGACAGAATCATGCCTGCCTTTAATGCAACGCCCAAAGATCATGGGTATCTAATGCTGATGCAAAGAATTCTCCAGATTTTCTGAATTTTTTGATATTATGTACTGTAGATGAGGAGATAGTAAAACTCTTCACAATTTTATGTTGAGGAACATTATTCTAAAGTTGCTCAATTTGTAGACACTGTTTTTGCAGATTGGTGAACCTCTGCCCATCTTTACTTCTGACTTTGTCTCTAAGATGCACTTTTTAAATCATCAGTGTAGTTACTGACCTGTTGCCAATTAACCCAATTATTTGCTAAATGTTCCTCTTCTCATTTTTTTAGTACCACTCACTTTTGCTGCCCCAACCCAACTTTTTTGACACGTGTTGCTGACATCAAATTGAAAAAGAGCTAATATTTTTCACATAATAGTAATATGTCTTACTTTCAACATTGATGTTTTATGTGAATGAAGTATGGGTTTATGAGATTTGTTTTATGAGGTTGGCATCCTGTTAGATCCGGAGTAGTATCTAGTGTTCAGAGTGCGAGGAAACGGTGCGTGAAACACATCGAAATGCTACACTGAAACACACTGAATGTAATGTATGCTTTTGTTTATTTTGACTTTCAAGAGTCAATGTACACATGATTCATGTTCATTTTTGAAGAAGAGGATGTTCATTATATTCTTTTTACATCCGTAAACAGATTTGTAATTAAACAAATGCACCACAGGCAAATGTGCCCATACAAGCACACAAATAATAATAATAATAATAATAATAATAGTAATAATAGTAATAATAATAATAATAATAATAATAATAATAATAAAATTCAGAAAAAAAAAAACAATGCTCGAGCTGGTTCCTTCAGACTGTATCTAATCTGTCAAAACACAAATGGATCATTCAACATTTAGCATCACAAACAGGATAATATATCCTTTTAAACAGTGTTTTTTATGTACACTCTTCCTACACATGGTTTTAACTCTACAGATGTCAAAGAAAGAAGTGAAGAACAGAGTGAAGCATGCTGTCCAGTGACAAGTACATTCACTTATGAAGGATACAACACATGATGCCCATGGATGCCATTTTTTTTCTTTCTTGTTTTTGTGCTCAGATGTGTAGCTGTCTGTAAAGTGTTTGGAACTGTAAAGGTAGAACAGACACTCAGCTTTCAGATGGAGACACACTCAGTAAAGAGTAATAAAGAGAGTTTAGTAAATCCATAGTGTCATTTGGTGGGTCAAATGGAAAGGTCACCTATGTTCAGAACTGTCTAGTTTTTCAAAGGAAAAGTTACCATATGTTCAAGACAGAAAAATGTAGCTGCATGTAGTTTGACATTTTACACTGTAATGAATGTTTGTACAATATACTGACTGTCAGATTATGTGATAATTGTAACAGCTTTTGTAACAGTAACAACGTGAACAACTTCATTTGCACTCTTTCCAAGGGAATGATGGCAACACTCCTTAATCTACTACAGTATTTAATCTGAATTCACTGCCATAACGTGTGCTTGTATACAAGTACATGGTTTTGGATAAATACGATTCTGGCATACATTTCCATTTAGACTTGTACTAGTGCTGCAGCTAAATGATAAGTGCATGTTAAATTACTGGGAAATAATTTCATATTTTTAAGAGAACCATGAAGGTCTGCAGACAAGCAGTGATTGCAGATGGCCTGAACAAAACGTCATTATTGAAGCTCATAGAAAAAGTAATATATATTTATATATATTTATATATATAAGGCATAGCACACTAAAACAATATATTAGGACCAGTATTTAAAACAAAAAGAAAAAATAATATAAGATGGAAACAAATATTTCAAGTCCTGATTTGGTCACAAAAACAATTATGTAAGCAAGCGTTTAAACAAAACGAGAAAATGAAGAAGGCATGTTTTCAGCCAGAAGTATTAAAGCAGGAATATGGCTATGACTGGAAATAGCTACATCATGGCTATTCTGCTTGTGTGTCACACCTCGCTGTTGTATGTCCCTTTGTCCTTTTTTCCTTAAAAACATCTAAAACTGAAAAACAAAAAATAGCAAACACGTTTACAAGACACAACACTGACACGAAGACACCTAAAATTATAAAAAAAAAACAAAAAAACAGACAAGTAAACACTTTTCACATGGACCATCCAGCAGCACTGCATTTCTATGTACATTTTTCCCCTCTGAATAATACAATAATATTATCTTACATATTTAGCACATTAGCGATGCCTGAAACACTGACATCTCAGTACTGTGAAAAAAGTGGTAGCAAAGCATTTTGCAGTCTGTTGAAGTCAGAAGACTTCTAATTGGCTCAGTTTTGTAAACACGAGTATGGACAGCTAACAGTTAAGCAGTGAGAAAAGAACCAGTCCAGCAGGTCCTCTCTACAGCAGGGTGGCTCATGTAGATGTGCAGGGTTTTGCTTTGGCAGACTTACCTCAAGCATACCTCATGCTCTTTTTATCCCTCTTTTGCTCTTCTTCCTGCACTCAAACTATCACCCCTTTCAAACTGACCGACCAGCACCCACCTCAACATGTGTCTGTGGTCTAAAGGTGTCAATCATTCAGAGTCTCTATCTTTCAGTCTTTATCCCTAGGCCTCCTCGTCCAGACGTACTTCTCTCTTGATCTTTTCTGCAGAGTCGACCTGATTTGTCAGAAGAAAAGGCTTTTGCATCAGCAGGGCTCTGAATACCAGCTTCTGCCCATAGGCTGCTCCCTCTCCTCTTCATACCATAAACTCATTACTACCATACATCACCAGAGGTTGCACTGACCCAAACTCAGTGTCCCTATGTCGGCTACCTCCCTCCCCTGACTCGCGGGTCTTGGGTGGGCAGCTTCGGTTCCCCCTGCTCCTCGGCCGCGTCTTCTCTGAGCTGGAGGCACATCGAGTGGTCATCGTGGATTGCTCTGATGCCTCCTGCTCAGGGAGAAGGTGGTGGTTGCTCCCTGACGGGGAAGAAAAGAGAGGGCCGGAGGAAGAGGAGCGGAAACGGTAGTGAGGAGTGGAAGAGGTGGAGGAAAGGGAGGCCACAGCCGAGTCCACAGAGTCCAGAGACTCAGGCTGGCGTCGTAAAGGACGTCTGCTTTTGGACTCCAGTTTCTTAGAGTGCATTGTATAACAGTTTTTCTCTGCAAAAAAAGATGAAGAGCAGAGTGTCATGTAACAAAGACATGAAAAAGTAAACACACCCCATGCTGATTTTTTAACATATCTGAAGAAATTCTTCAGTCTCTTAATATAGTGCCTGCAGATAATGTGCTATACTCCAACAAATAACACATAAAATTCACATTTTATTGTCATTTTTTATAATTTAAATGGAAAAAAACCTAAACTGGTCAGTCACATGAAAAAAAGTGAGTACAGCCTTACATTTATCACACCTTCAAGTTATAAAATTACAATCAGGTGTCATGAATTAGATGCAGGTGGAACCTGTCTATTTAAACCTCGCATCTAGGGTCAATTGTTCTTTGCTATAGAAGTGTGTGGTGCCATCATGCCAAGATCAAAGATCTCTCTGAAGAAACGGTGGGTTATGAAATGGCCAAATCAAAGCCCAGATTTTAAAAGGGCAGAAAATACAAGAATCTTGTAAGTGAAAGAATTTTGGTCAGATATTTCAGCAAGCCAATGTCAGGGACAAGTAAACAGTTATGCAAACCACCTACAAAAGGTTATTTTTGCTAAGCGGGGGGACACACCATTTTTTAGGGAGAAGGGCTTACTTATTAAAATCAAAAATTCCATGGGGTGTACTTATTTTTTCACACACCTACATATATACGTACAGTACTTGTTACAAAAGGCAAAGTGCTCTTTGTTCTTCCTTTTCACTTGCCAGTCAGTTAATTTCCCTTACATTTTCTTTAAACATTCAACCAAATTTAGTGTAAAATAAAAAACTGCCAATAACTTTGGTAATTTGTCTTTTTATCAGGACTAGTGTTGTTAAAGCTTTACTTTATTTCAGTTCTTTAGTATGTTTTTTTTTCCTTTCAGTTAAGTAAACTTTCGGCTTCATAATTCCCGTTTAACTGAGCATAATTGTGCTAATGTTTTTTTCTGTACTCTTTATACCCTGGGAACATTTTTTTTCTTTTAAATTGTTAAAACATATTAAATATAGTAATGTATTTTACATAAAAATATGTATGTCATTAGAGCTTTGGCAGTTTTGATAGCCATTAATTTTAGGTTTTGTCCTGCATTACAATATTCAACATATCCTTGTACTTGGGGTTTAACGTAACTGGCTAACTGACAAATACTAATCAGTAAAATATTCCCCTGCAAACTATTTTACTGTGGACATAGTTATAGTTAACTGTCTGCTGTAGTTGTACCCCAGGCTTCATACGTTGCTCCTTCCTGTTCTGCCATTATGTTCTCTGAGCTGTCAGCTGTTCCTATAGAAGCTTCAGATTCCAGCATCTCATCATCAGATGCACGTGGCTCTAGTGCCAACATCTCGTATGTCAGCTCCTCCCTACAAAATCACAAACAGAAAGATCACAAACACGAACACACAATGCAACCAGACAGGCAAAGACATGTTCAAATACTCTATTGTATATTTTCTTTGGCAGAAAAACTCTGACAATTGACAGCTATGGAGGACAAACAAATAGTCATAGAAACACAGATGCTGACTGGCAGACAGACAAGCAAGCACACCCCCAAAACAAAACAAAATGTGGTGAAAGCGAGTGAGAGAGATGGATACTGACTTCTCTTTCTGTAGGCTTTCTATCTGCTGAGTCAGCACTTTCTCTTCTTGCTGCATTGCTGCCTGTTGTTGTTCATTCAGGCCTGAATCCACCCCCTCATCATCTGGACCCTCTACCTCAGTGACCATAGGAGACCTTGGGCTCATGGGTGGAGACGGGGTGTGATGACTGCTCCTGCGCAACCTGCCTTTACCCTGACAGACAAAGAAAGAGAAAACCCAAATATTTGTATCTAAACAGGGAAAATATGATACAAATGAACTTTGAGGGTAGAGTCCATCGATAAAATTGACACTTACCCCCTAGAATATAAAAAATGGAAAGACTGGAAGACACTGGACAGACGGTATGCTTGGGCAATATGGCAATAACACTTGGCAATGGCAGCCATCTTCCCAAACTCTGATACTGTTTTTTGATAATGAACAAATTTGCAGCTTAATGTGCTTGAAACTGCTAAATAATTATAATAATGAGTAAATGATATAAATAAATATTGTAGGAAAACTGGTGCATGACTTGGTACATGAACAATACCTTCTGCACTTTTTCCTATTATAAAGACCCTTAATTTGTATTTAAGCACTTAGCTTCAAACTGCTAATCTGTAGGGTACCATTAATAAGGTTACATGACATGTACATAAGCCTTTTATGACAACTGACCTTAACCTACATAGACATTTATAAAGGTTTAGTCCAACAAGCGTCACCTGTTATTACCCTTTCTGGGGTGAAACTGATTAGAAATCCCTTAATGACAGGTGACGCTTGCTGGAGTACACCTTTATAAATGTCTATGTAGGTTAATGTCAGTTCTCATAAAAAGCCTATAAACATGTCATGTAGCCTTAGAAACGCTACCCTACAGTAAAGTGTTACTGTAATTTTTTAAGTCCATTTTTGGTGACATTATTAGTCAAGACTTAAAAAACACTGATAACACCATGAACCTATCAGTAACGTATTGACGCATTGATTTTGAAAAGTTGCCCAGTCGTACTTTAATTACTGATGAAGATTTCAGTAAAGACAAACAGTACTCGGACTGACCTGCACAAGGCAAAACACTAAACAAAGACAAACCTACACACACAGGGCTTTACCTTTTTAACTGTGCTTGGCTGCACATTATTGAGCCGAGAAGCAAAAGCAAGAAAAGATATGAGAAACAAACAAAATAGTTAGAAGATTTGGGCTGCATGCACACAAGTCCTACTGAGAGTTCTCCAAAGTTGGATTCATTAGTCAGGAAGCTATCTGGGCTCAACTTCATGTAAATAGTCTACTCAAATTTACTTTCCTCTGCTAAGAACATCACAGTGTAGAATTTAATAAAAGGTCAATAACTCAAATGATATTGGCCTCTGTCAGAATTACATATGCATCTGCAATATACAGTGGTGTTTGAAAGTTTGTGACCCTTTAAAATGACCTAAAGCAACAGTGGTTGGAGGAATTTTAGCCCATTCCTCTTTACAGAACAGCTTAAACTTGATGGCTTTCCTCACATGAACAGCTCACTTCAGGTCCTTTCTCAGTATTTATACTGGGTTACAGTCAAGACTTTGACTTTACCATATCAAATCATTTACTTTATTGTCTTTTACAGTTTCATCCGTCTACAAAAAAATTCCAAAATCTACAAGATCTTTAGCAAACTGTAGATGAGCAGAAACCTTCTTTTTGGAGAGCTGCAACATTCTCCTTGCCATGCAAACAATTGTTAAGTTTCTTCTGAAACTTCAGATGAACATTAATATTAGCTGACATTACAAAGGGTTTTAGCTGCTAAAAGTTAACCTAGAATCCTCTGTGACCTCATGTTTCATGCCTTGCTCTTGGAGTGAGCTTTGTTGGTCAAGCACTTCTGGGGAGGGTAACAATGGACTCAGATTTCCTCCTTTTGTATGGCTGATTGTGAGTCCAATCCAAGTCCAAGTCCAGCTCATCTCCTTTGTCTTTATCATACTCAGCCACATATGTTTTGAAGATCAGAATTAGATAGATTCCAGTTTCATAATAATCCTTCACATACCTATTTTGCTACTAACATATAGTCAAGTCAAGTCAAGTTTATTATGCAATATTAAATCATTTCCTCAATAAGAAAATGGCCAAGTATATATATTTTTGTCTTATATCAACTTTTAGTTTATAAATCAGATGATGGTATAGGCCATATTTATGCAGAAATGCAGATGATTCTAAATTGTTCACAAATTTTCAAGCATCACTGTAGTGGCAAATTATTGAGACAATAAAGTGTTCTTTACTGTACTTTAGTGTACTTCTTTGTGTATGCATACTTCTAGGGCTACCTTAAGTTGAACTCATATTTAAGCCTGCTAACACATGAACCCAGCTTTGTACTCAACGCTACTGCAGCAAGACAAGCCACAGGACAAGGACAATCGCCTTGCTCAGCAACATAATGCCTAGTGGACAAAAGACAGTCATTAGATTCACGCTTTTCAGTCTTCACATCTTCTATGGACTAGACAGGCAACAAGACAATGAATGACTGACAAGATTGGCAACAATGCTGCACTGATGTTGACTACAAAGACTACACAGAGCCTAGAGATCAGAACGCTCTTGCATACATACCGGGGTGGCAGTTCGGGCTATGCTCATAAACCTAACAGCAATTAGTACTGGTTTCTGAAGGAGGGGAAGTTGAGGAGAGGGATGGGGAGAGGGGAGAGAAGGGTTAGTGGGGTGGCTATTACTTTAACCATTTGAAAAAACTGATTATTTAGTACCCGACACAATCTGTAACCTCAAAGCTGTTTCTTGAACAATTCTGAAGTTAGGATTTTGGACTATGATCAGTATGATGGTAGGATGGGAGCTGATCCTAGATCTGCATTATGACTCTGACATTCTGAGAGTTTTACTATCAGTGCTCTTACCATAGACCTTCTGATGTGTGTGAGGCGGCTTTTGGCTTTGCTCTCGGCAAACTCCAGAGTGCTGATGTCTTTCAGTCTCGCCTTGTACTTGTTCATTTGCTCACAGATGATTAGCTCCACACAGCTAAAGAGCAAATCGACAATGTGTTAGGCAGTAGTTATATACAGGACATACATAACACATATGTAAACACACAGACATATGGCACTGTGCAGAAGTCAGAGACCACTCAAATGTATTTAATTCAAAACACTTTTTCAGAAAATTACATATAAGCCTGGACTTCCTGTGTCGTTACGTTTCCCCTGAGCGAAATTACACCAATGAAGGCTGGTCTCTGACTTTAGCATAGTTTTGTATGTGTTCCCTATGGATGTAGATATCTTACGCAGTGGTCTTGCTTATGTCCTGTACACTCTGCAGAGGGTCTATGCTGTCTGGACAGCGCAGAATACAGGGAGCAAACACAATGGCTAAAGCATTAGCAGACATCCGGTTAGTTTCCTCCTGCAGTGAGATCCTAAAAAAGACCCATATGAATCAAGATATGATATGAAATATGTCACATATACTTTTGAATGTACACAGTGCTACCGTTTTATCATGAGAGAAGACCACCAGAAAAACACATAGAAAAACTTATTTTACTGTTTTATTGTTCTGTGATTCTGTTGTATTTACACATATGTTCTGTGGTATATGCACTGCAACACACAAAACAAAGGGTAAAGAAATTACTTTGCCCTAACTATCATTAAAATGACGTTTTCTCTGTTTTACCTGACCAAGTGGAAGATGAGTCTCTCCAGGGTGCTGAGGTGTGTCCTGCTGAGCTGATCAATGACTGTGTACACACCTTTCACCACTTCCCTTTGATCCTGCAAGCCTGCAACAACCAACAAGGCAATAAGTGCTAACGGAATTATTAATGGAGGCAGTACACAGATTACACAGTACAGATTAATCATACCTGTTGCCCTGAGGAACTCCTCATACAGTTCAAATGTCATGAGAGGGTTAGGCAGGTCCCTTAGCCACTGCTTCAACACACTGGCTATGACATGGATGTTATAGTCATCCAGATTTACGCTGTTTGCATCTGTAATAGAGGTCAAAATATAGATTGATTACTGGACAATGTTTTTTTCTGTTGTATACACTTGTTTTATCTAAAACACTCTATCTAATACTAGATAAAGCCAAACTCCAGGATTAGGACAACAAAACCATTATCAGCAGCAGCTACAATGTCCTATGACCACTTAGATGTGTAGCCATGTTCACCATGGCTCTCACTGGCCTTAAAAATAGCTAAATGCATTGTAACTCTTAAATAATATGTGCACTCAT
>JBBPDA010000126.1:12870124-12886540 GCA_037974385.1 Arnoldichthys spilopterus
AGAGAGAGAGAGAGAGAGAGAGAGAGAGAGAGAAAGAGAGAGAGAGAGAAAGAGAGAGAGAGAGAAAGAGAGAGAGAAAGAGAGAGAGAAAGAGAGAAAGTGAAAGAGTGAGTAACTGGTAACTCTAAGAAGGAAGCTGATTATTGCATGATTTTGGAGAAAACCAATCTGATTACAGTGCTGTTACACCAGTGGGCAAATATCCTAAGTGAGAGTTAGAGGCAGTAAGAAAGGTTTAATGGTTTTTGATACATGAGTGGAGTTATCTGTGGCACCAAATACAAAAATAAGAACCCGAGAAAGTGGGAATCTGAAAATAGGTAGAAAAAATAAAAGCAACAAACTGGAATGAGGTGGATAGTAAATTTTTTTTTTTAAACTCACATTTGCAGACACATGCCCTGTCCATCATCCAAATGAGAGAAGAGCAGTACTCGCAGTAAGTAGGAATGCTGTACTGCGTGGACTTGAAAATATGGCCCAAATGCTCCTCCACCTACAGGGGGCAGTAGAGAATTAGGCTAGGCACTAGTGTTCAGAGGGCAGTAGATCTACACTGTGTTTGGCTTTTAATCCAGCGTCTTTTGCTAATTTTGTTTATAATGGCTTAAATTAAGCTGCCTGGAAAACACTGTTAAAGCTGATCAAGCTACACACAAACACTGTGACAGAGAACAGCAGCTAAAGAGCAGCACTAATGAACAGCAGAAAAGATCTCACAATATCCGTCTCTTTTTTCCTTCTCTTCTTGCGTTCTGGTTTAGGAGCCTGTGACAGAGACAAAGTGTTAAACAAACAGAAAACTGAGATAATGACCAGATAGGAGAACAAGAGTTGCAGGTTTACCTTGCCAATGGTGCCATCCATGGGTTTGTACTCGGTCATGAACTCATCTAGGAAGACTTTGAAGGTGTTGACCCAGACTTTAACAGGTGACTCAGACCAGTCTCTCTGCTCTAGACGCATGCTCTTTTCCAGAATGTGCTCAAAGAGTGCGTACAGGTCCTTATACCTGATACTCCTACCATCATCCATCTGGGACAGAGAGAGAGTGAGAGAGAGAGAGAGAGAGAGAGAGAGATAGTAAACACAGTACAGTACAGTACTGCAGGAGTCTGCAGCAAGGTATAAAATCCAAGAACAGGTTTGTATAAAGTTTGCTCAGATGTGGCTGGATTAAAAAGAACATTTCTTGGGTAAAAGGGTGGCGCTCACAGCTAGGGCGGTGGAGTAGGAGTTGAAGATGTTGAGGCGGAATTCTTTCAGAGCCTTTTTAAACACTACGTCCACAGGAGTGTCCTTCTTACTGTCCTCTGTCTCCAGATCATTTATCTATGAGACAGAAATTGAGTAACAGTGACTGAGAGAAACAACACTGAATAGAGACAGCACTTGGGCTCCAAAATGACACACACATCAAGAGTATTGCGATATGACACAACCAGGGAAACCTGAAGCTACCTTCTTCATGAGGAAGTCATTCATGCTGCGGTAATCTGCTGTGCAGGTGAGGATATGGAGAGAGTCATTCTGCCAAGCTGTATGTTCTTGGGCCACGCTGCTGATCTTTACACTGCGCCTCCGCCTCATTGTCATCGTCATCATCATCATCTTCGCTTCTGGTTCCCGATTCTCCTTGCTGTCCCGACCAAGCTCACGTGGTCCACTCTGCTCTGGACTGCCAGAGGTGGAGTCTGTACACACACACACGCACACGCAAATACACACAGAGTACATAGTGAAACATGCAGAAAACACCTGAGAAATGTAAAAAATCTTTTACTTGCGACGTTTAGAGTCGTTCTTTTTCTATTCTTACCACTGCGTATGAGATCTCCATCTACAGAGCGCCCCCTGGTGGACATCTTCTTTTCACTATGCTTTCCCTTTCCCCAGAAGCGCATCTTCCCCTTTACCCTGCTGAGAAAAACACTCTATGACTGTCTATGGAGAAGACATCTAAATCTGAGCATTGCAGGACAAAATGATCACTGACCTGCCATCTGAATGTGATGAGGATTTCCTCAATGAGTCCATCTTCCCCAGATCTCCTGAGGACATGGTCTTCTGCAGACGCTTTTGTTCTTTCTGAGAAGACTAGACCAACATGTGGAAACAGGTAGAGGGAGAGAGAGACTGAAAACCAGAACACAGCATCATAAACAAAATGTAGTGATACCCACAGGTGTCAGGGAGGTTTGGAATGTACTCGGAACTAAACTGATTGTGTTTATTTTTGAGGGTGGGCTTGGGTGGTTGGTGGGCTGTTGTGTCTGTTGACAGCTGAGGGAATAGTGGTGAATGTAACAATAAAGGTTAGGGGCCAATTTATCAACAAAAGTGTCCCCAGCATAAATGACACCTATGAATATCTCCTTTATTACCTGTGACTTACAACATAAGTGACTGTACATATGTGATAGATGAGTGGACGAGAGGGGCAGATGGTAAAAGAATGCATGGAAGCAAGATGGGAAATCTGAAATTTCAGACATTAATTTTAAGGTAATTCTAAGGAAATTGTAATTAATGGCTACACCATGCAGGTTATCAACTTCAAAATTTTTTTAAACTATTTGGGAATCTAAAAACAGAACATAGAGAGGTTAGGTCTTTTCTGAAGAGTCCATGTCTTCATTTTCCACAAAACAAGACATGTCAGAGGTGGAAAACCACTGGAAGAAGTGGATGTTAAACAGTCAGTATGGGTTAGCCATATTCTTTGTTGAAAGAGATCAGAAACACCCCTATAGAGCCAGTAACCAGAGCAGGGAGAACAACCTGGACGAAGCTACAAGCAGGGAAAACCAACATTCTTCATATAAAGCCAACCATGATATGGTTAGATTAAACATTTCTGCCCTTGTAGGTCATTTTGCACAAACATTGCAATCATGATTGGCTGATTGATGATTTCACTAGATTAGATGTGTTACTTGATCAGTTAGGTTCCTTTTGTTAATATTACAAGGCTCCAAAACACAATCTGTTGTGGCCTGTGTTGAGGATGCTGAGTTAGTTATAAAGCTTCCTTTGGTGTGAATTTCAAATCGAGCCATTAGCACCCATTTGTTAGAACCAGTGGACAGAGAACGTGCACTGGGCAAAGAACGGTTAGAAGGGAAATTACGGTCATCGCTATGGCTGAGTTTACCATCTCGGAGTCGCTGTGGAAGACCTGGTCAGTGGTGGGAGAGCCAGCGGGCTCTGGGAGGGGCAGTGTGTGAGAGAGCACAGGGGTGTACTCATAATCCTCATCATCCTCATCATCAGAATCGGCCTCAGTGCTACAGGCACGGGTCAGGAAGTCGGAGCGAGTCCGAGCCATGCGGGCTTTCTTTGGGCGGCCAGCTCTGACCACCTGATCATTTAAAGCGATTAATCACATCAAAACCAACTACAGATGCTTATGTGACCAAATATGTGAAAAGACAGAATTTTGGTATTTGAACTAAACTGTATTTGGAAGTTTATTGTAATCATTAGATGCTTTGTGGGATCTTGAGCATGTAAAGCCCTTGCTTTTAATGCACTTGTGAAAAGTTAGTTTGTGTATATTACTCTTACATATAGTTTACTCATTATCTGTGTTTAGGTTGGACACCAGTGCTCACAGTTGTGAATGTATTAAACTGCAGTTCAAACACTAAGCATTATTCGGAAAACTCCCAGGACAGTCTTCCGGAGCCAAAAGCTGCTTCGTAAATAGTAGCTTTTCAATACTGTAGCACCTGAACAGGATTTAAGATTTAAGAATTTCAAACTATATAAACATATATAAGATAATCAAAACTTGGTTCATAATCATTCACATTCTATTACGAAAAAATTGCATAAACTTCATATATATATATATATATATATATATATTTATATGAAATTATTGGTCCTCACCTCTCTGCTCTTCAGTGATCTGAAACCTGATGTTCTCTCTCTCTGCAAGGCCAAAGAGCGTTCCTGATTCGCCAAGTCTTTATCAGATCTGAGGAATAAACAACAGACCATTGAGTTAAACATTTGTATTTGATCAACAGTATTTTAGCTAGTAGTATACTGTAATATACCTATATACATACACATACATATACATACATACATATAAACATTTACACACATATAAACATTTACACACACACACACACACACACACACAAATATATATATATATTTATATATAGGTTTTCTTTAATTATTTTTTTAAAATAGTTAAAACAGTGAGGCCATAAAATTATTTTTTATAAAACTAGTAAATTAGTTTTATAAGTGATGTGTGACAGTATTGTGCCTGTGGAACTCTATTATGTAAGTAAGTGCATATGGTCTCACTCACTTGGAGAAGGTCAGTCTGCTGCGTTTGGGAGAGATGGCCAAGTTAGTGGCTTTTTCCTTCATGCTGATACTGATACTGTGAGTAACTGCCTTCTTCTGAGCTTGCATTTTGCCCATGCTTTCTTCTGTTCTGGGTCCTGAGGTGGCTGTCCCAGATGAAAGACCAAGACTCAGCGGTAAGTCCAAAGGTGCCTGAGATGGTGGGACGGTAGGACGATTTAAGATTTCCTGTCCATGTTGGATGCTTGAGGAAATGCTCTCGTGCTGGGCTGAGTGTGGCCTGGACTCTGTCTCTTGCTCTAGTCTCTCCAGGGCTTCCTGGCTGCTCTGGTCTATAGGACTCTCCTTTTGCATACTTATGAGAACCACTACAGACTCCTTTTTGTCTCTGACAAGCTTAGATCTAGACGGTGTCTGTGGCTCAGGATGGACAGCACTACACCCCTCATCTGGTATGTAGAACAGAGGCTTTGAGGTCCTTTGGCCTGCCTGACCTGGACTAGAGGGCTCTAGCTTTTTCCCTGGTGTCATCTCTGATTCAGACCCCATTTTGCGATCACTCCTGTTCACCTCCAGTGGTTTGGACGGACTTATATTGGACAGATCAGGATGATGGTGAAGATCAGCTTCCTCCAGCTCCACATCGTCTACACTAAGGAGCTCAAAGCTGCAATGGCTGTCTAGGGAATTCTGAGGAGAGGAGTGGAGGGGAACAGCCTCAGAGGACGCTGCGTTTTCAGTGGAGGGCGCTGGTTGGTCAGAAAGAGGAACATTATTAGATCGTACCTTCAGCAGCTCCAGACTAAATGTTGCCTGTTCCAGCTCTCGCTTCCTTCTACTCTCTCGCTTGGCTCGGCTCTTAAGAGTACTGTCATCCAGAGTTCTGGAGTGTTCCCCGTTCTCCGTGACCCCCACTCTCCGCTCCTCCTGTGATGTCTCTGAGCCATGTTGTGATGCTTGTAAGTCTTGGTCAGTTCTTTGGAGATCAGTGAGGTTTTGAAGGTTATGTAAACTTTCTGTTGTATTCTGCTCCTCACTGACCTCACTGGTTCTCTTTGGCTCTTCTCTCAAACGCCTACACCTAAGGAGGGTAAAGATAATGATAACACATCACTGTGAATTTCACCGCTTAAAAAAAGAACATTGCACTGTGTTCTTAGCACCAAAACAAATATGTAATTCTACAGTGAAAGAGTACACTTTGCAACGTTAAAAATGAGCAACAGAATCTCTCTCATTTTCATTTTATACCCTTTAATAATAGTCTGTTACCTCTGGCGGGCCTGGTGCCCCCTACAGGCAGCCTGCAGCGTGATGACGGCTCTGCACAACTGCAGATATCTCTGCCTTTGTCTGTGTGCTCTCCATGTTGCCTGAATAAGGCCTGCAGCTCTCTGTCTCCACTGCAAACACCGTCTCCAGCCTCTCTGGAGCAGCAGGAGCGCATCTCTCTGTAGGAGATACAGTCTTCTCTCCCTGTAGCCTCGCCAAGCAGCCTGCAGGCACACAGCTGCACTATGCTGGATATCAGAGACACTGTCTGACTGTCTGCTGTGGGTTAGCATACACTGACGCCACCAGTCCTGTGTGAAAAAAATATAATATTATATATATATATATATATATATATATATATATATATAATACACACACAGCACAAACATTTTACATTTTCTAGTCATTTTCTTAAAATTTAAATAAACATAAAAACATCAGTCATACAGAAGAAGTAAGTGCATCCTAACATTTATCACATGATTCAAATTCTTAAATTTAAAATCAGGTGTTTCAGATCATGTGCCATTAATTAAAACATCCTGCAGGTGGAGCTTGGCTTATTTAAGACCAGACATCTGGGGTCCATTTGCTACTGAATTGTGTGGCACAATCATGCCAACATTCAAAAACTCTGTAAGGCCTTCAGAAAAAAGGTTGTGGATGTCTATTGGTCTGGCAAGGGATTTAAAAATATCTCTAAATTATTTTAAATAAATCATTCCACTGTAAGGAAAATAATCTAGACCATCTGATGTGAAAAGAAGCTGTTTGGCAACATTCATCTGTCAGAGCAGTAGAACAGTTTGTCAAAGAACATATCAACATTTACATAACAGATACATATATAGAGTTGTTTAGCAACAGTAACAGTGTGGCGTAGACCAAAGACAGCTCTTCAGGAGAAGAACTCAATGCCAACTGTGAAGCATGGTGGTGGAGATTATATGGTTTGGGGATGCTGTGCTGCTTCAGGGACTGGGCAGGTTGCAGTCACTGATTCGGACATGGATTCTCCATATCAAAAGAAAGTGCGGCCATAAGAAATTTTGAGTGTTGAGTACATTTTTGTTTTAAAAAATCCAGTAAAAACATATATTACAGCCCCTCAGTAAACACCTTTAACTTAACTCAGAATCACCAAATAATACACTGGACTCTTGTACCTCACAACAGATCTACATGTTCCTGAGGCTCTAAAAAGTTGTTGGCAGTAGAACAATAAAAGGGTCAGAAAATGAGAAGACCAGAACAGAAACAGGCTCTCTCCTTCTGTGTGACAGAATTATACAAACCAGTCATAAAATATTAATGTCAATTTGGAAACACTTTTGAAGTTTTTTTCAGCACATTTTATAAGTCGTTATGTCTGTTTCTGAGGGCAGAGCAGTAGATGAAATAACCAGTTGTGGGAAAAACACATACACTTGTGCATTTACAAACACAGAAAATATTTACATTTTATGAATTAAAAGTTAAGATTAATTTAGTCAGACACACACACACACACACACACACACACACACACACACACACACACAAACGAATGTTTGCTTAGCCAAAGGAAGGAAAATTTACACTTCAAAAAGAGTAGAGTAGCCAGTGAAAGTCTTTTTTTTAATTTTCTATCCAACTGAAAGCATTAAACAGTTTATTTCTGGGTCACTATAACCTTTTTGTTAGCAGCTACAAACAAAGAAAAAATGTATTTACACTACACAACAGCCTGAATTTTCTAAACTAATTACAAAAAAAAATTTAAATGATTTGCTCAGTTTTTCAAATGCTTTAAACAAGCTTTGCTGGGAATTAAGCAGCATGTTGTACTAAAAGGAATGAGCTTTGAGGGCAGAGCTCCTGCTTACCTGTATGACGCGTGCAGCACGTCTCTGGTTTATGAATTGCTGCCTCTGCAGCAGGGCTCTAAACCTTCTTTGAAGATCCACAATCCTCCTCAGCACCTCCTGATGGAGCAGATCCTGTAACATCTGCCTCTGCGCCTCCCGCAAAAATACCTTGAGGCAGAGAGGCAACAAAGAAAAGGTAAAAAACGGAGGAATTTCAAACATTAATTCAGGCGTTATTGTCTAAATCAAAGTGTACAGCAAGTAAAAGTCCTCCAGTCCAGCTACACACCACTACAGTATGTCGTTTTAAAAACTCAGGAACATGTGTTTCACTGAGTACATATAATTCACACTAAAACACAATAACAACAAAGAAACATGGTACCATGGTTTTGCCCACTTGATACCCATCTGGGTCAAGGTCGAGACTCTGCAGGAAATCTTGAATGCCAACCTGACTGGCAGCCAAGCCATCTGGCAACAGCACATGGAAATGATGAGCAAAGTCCTACAAAGACAGGCAAAAACACAATGAACACAGCTCAGAACACATTGTCCCTTTAACAGGTTTTTCATATACACCACAATACCAGAAATTCTACAAAATAGATTTTTTGGAGCTGAGACGATCATACCCCTTTGATAGTGTGTGTGTGTGTGTGTGTGTGCACATACCTGAAAAGTGTACTTGACACTGTATCCAGACTGACGTATTCTCACGGTCTCCAGCATGCCGGTGTATCGCAGCTGCCTCAGTACTAATGCGTCATTAAAACGTAGAGGAAGCTGAAAGACAGTAAGAAACAGATTTGTTCATACTGTCCATAACGTCTTTATTTCACACAAGTCATCACTGTTACAATTATAATAAAATGTACCTTTTCGGCATTTGAGCGGATGCATTTCACAAAGTAAGGCTCGGACTGGCCCAGAGTTTCCATCAGTTTGCTGAGGGAGGCCTGCAACACAGGAGACACAGAAAACACGTGTGACATCGCTTGCACAGCGACTTTCTTCAGCAAAGTCAGACTAGAGATATTCAGGATTCAGCCTAGGTGTTACACAGTGTTGGAATTCTGGATCTTGGATCTTCAGCCACTAGAGTGCCAATCAAGAATTAAGTGAAAGTGACTATTTGTCATTGTGAACACACTCAAGCATCATTACTCCATTAGGCCATTTTTCTTTCATGTCTTAATGAATTTTGATATGCAGAAAATTCAGGCTGATGTTAGTGGCCTAACCTGAAACTGTGCACTGATGCTGGGAGGCTTCTTCTTCTTGTGCAGGTGCAGAAGGGATTTGGTGATGCGGTCATGAAGTGCCAAGCTGCTCAGGTACTTCAGGGACTTCACATCTAGCAGATGCTGTATGAATAGCAAAAGGCAGCAAATAAAGAAACAAACACAACAGTTCACTACTTCAGAAAAAAATCCTCATAAGCAAAGCTAAGTTTATGGTAAATTGCAATTATTATTTGTTGATTGAAATATTTAATGTTGCAGTTAGGTTTGCTTGTATGTGCTAATGTTGTACCTTGGGAAGGCAAAGTTTGGTCTTGTAGTTCTTGTTCCGCCTGTGAAGAAGAAACTCAGCATTAATAAACATAAATATGCATGAATATGATGTTTTTTTACATAAAAAGTAAACAATTGTGACTCACATCAGAATGCCTTGTGCTCGCTCCAGCAACTTGCTGCTCATGGCATTGACAAATATACCGTCCTCTTCATGAGAGAAGCCAGTGGAGCCCAGACGACCAGGCCTTGAGCTACGGCCGTTGGAACCAGAGAACCCGTCTCTGAGAAAAGTGTAGAAGATGACAATATATTATGAGTGTTTGTCAGTGTGGAATAATCATTATCTAGTTCTCTTTATCACGTTGAATGTAACGGATTTATAATATGAAGAGCCCATGTGACGACACAGAGAGCTTAGCTTGTGTGTATGACTTACCTGGTTGATTTCTCATTGATAGCGTTTGTACCCTGTAAGTCTGAGAGTGGGCTGCGTGGGTTCCTCCGTGTGACGCAGGAATCTGTTTTAAAAGAGCCATTCAGAGGTTGTTAGTGCCTCACCAAAGTCACTTAAAAGCCTAACAGAACAGCCAGTGCAGCTCAGATCCAGTTCAATTATCATAGCCACCAATAAGAAGCCTACAGAGAATTTTCAAGGAGACTAATGAAAAATCTGAAATCTGAACACATGGGTGAGACCTACTGTTTGGAGGAAATAGCTCCAGACAGTGCATGGCCTTAGAGTTTCAGGGGCTGATCTGCATTGTGTCCATTGCCATAGAACACATAAGTCATTTCCTGTAAAAAATTCCTGCCTAGATCTAGCAGCAGATATAGTGCAGAAATTCATTCAAACACGGTGTGTGGCCACTGGCCTAAATACTGATAAATGTCAGATATTACAGTGACTCCTTTCTGCATGACACTGACAGCTACCGTATGCTCGTTAACGGTCACAAATCCACACTGAAGAAAAAAGGAAATGAAAAAAAGGGGTGTGGCCAAATTAAACCCAGTTCACAACAATAGTTCATATAAATAACACGTTGGCAGGGTAACAATAGATTCATAATCAGTGCCATTCAGAGAAGATAAAGGCGAATAACGAGAAGCCCATTAGATAATGAGAATTTCATCAATGTTTGTCCCTTTGCATGAAGTTCAGTAAATGCTTCTTTTGTCCTTCTAACTAAAAAAAAGACCATAGGATGATTAGACGATCATCAAAAAAGAGCAGCTTTTAGGCGTCAGTCCTCCCATTTTCCACCAGCGGCCCAATGATTTTGAAAAGAGAAAATGAATGAAGACTTACTGTATTTATCATCTTTGCATCTTTGAAGGATCTCAAGGCTTCTCTGGTGCACTGGGTGATGCAGGAAACTAAAGCTATCCACACTTTTAATGACCGTACATTGTACTGCAGAATTAGAGCCTGGCAGCAAAAAGGAATATCAAATGAGTGAGACATTTTAGAAAAGCTGTTCAGCCATCTAAACAAAACGTGATTCTATATAATGACTTCTGCTATCCCAGATGTGGCATGAAGTGTGCTATTTGCCATCTTAGCTCCATGTTTTTTCTGTGAGCCAGAAGTGCAGGCAACACAGCACATCCACAGTTACCTTAGCTGTTCTTTACGTATTTAAACACTTCAGAAAATATTCACATCTTCATCTCCCTGACCATGAATAATGGACGAGAACTGCACTGCTGGCCATAAAGTGAAACTCATGCAATCACGAAAGAGCATTTGGGATGTGTTACGTGAAAGAATTGTTTCTCTTCTGATGCCAAGGGGGCTAGAACTACATTAGAGCTTCTATTTTTGCCAGTCAGCATCAGGAAGCACATGTTGTAGCTCTGAGCATAGAAATGCAAAACTGTGCTGCGGCAATGTGTCGGTGCCTATATGTATGTATGCATATATCTCACCACTTTTCCTCTCCTTGTGTCGTTTGCCAGCTCCTCTAAATGCCACCACTGCTCTGAAGTATGCTCTAAGCACGGCCCAGCGGAAGGTGGCCACAGGGTCGATTCCCATCAGGCCGCAGATAAAGGCGCTTTTGCTGCTCTTCAGCAGGGCTACGATATCCGGACGCATGTGGTCTGTGTTCTTCTCCCTGAAGTCCTGCACAGGAAGAGAGGAACAGAGAGGAAAGATAGAGATTAGATTATGAGTTCTCAAAGGACTCTCCTTCGCACCACTGTGATTGTGCACATTCTTATTGCCTTTCACAGATAAAAACAGGTGCTACAAAGCAATCCAAACATCCACATCACTGACACACACACACGCACTGGTACACACAAACACACACACACATTCTGTTGACAGAAGCTGAACTGGATTAAATGAATTAATCTTCATTCTCATTGTGATTTTATGTCCAACATCTGTGTGCATGGCTAATGCTGCTACTGACTGCTTATGACACATCTGGCATAAAACTCTGCATAAATGGCAAACAAACAAACAAACAAATATAAAAACAGGAATATGCATGTAAAGGCATAAAGAGATCGGGCCTGGCGCCATGCCTTTGTGTGTGAGAGAGGAGAAATGGTGTGTGAGGGTGTGAGCATATTTTAATGCAGACATATTAGAGGTGTTGCTAGGAAAGGGGGTAGCCTATGAATTAGACCCCCCTCTGCCAAACATGTGCTTCAAATAAAATCGCAGCTAGTGGCAAATCCAACCAATCAGATTAGAAGACAGAATTAGGTCAGTGGAGGCATGTGTGCATGTGTGTGTGTTCGTTTCCTTTCGCTCTTACATGAACTCAAAAACAATTTCAAAAGCATATACAATCCCATTAATCCAAATCCAGTTAACAGTAATTAGGATTAGCACAGTAGTAGGAAAATAACTCGTGGATCAGCGGATTCTCACCTTGACGCTGTATTTGACCTTCCCAGCGTAGTGATGTATGATGAAAGCTGGCTCCATGACCGCAGGGAACTCAATGTAGCAGTTCCCCTCGTGCTGCCTTTTAAACTTATCCAGCAGGGTCTGGTTAGTCGCCTGGGGGAAGCTACAGAGGCGGGAAAGACTTTGTCAATGTCTTTTACAAATGTGTCAGTAAAATGCAGCGTGTTGCCATTTCTGGTGTTCATGTTCCTTTCAGTGCTGATATGGTGTCCGTTCTTCTGGCGCTCACGTTGATCTGACCACGTGCCAAAGAATAAAACAGATCTAGGCAAATACTGCAAGGACAGACTCCTCTACAGAGCTTGGTCAGTGTCTGCTCAAGACAGCCTACTTATGATGAAATCCCTTCTGAAATATAGCTCCAGCTCCACAAACACGGCCACAGTGGGGCCCAGGGAGCTGTGCTGTAATGCGATGGCTGATAAGCGGCAAATACGTTAAGCACCTGTCTTTTAAATGGCTCTAAAAGGTCCCAGTCTTGGTTCTGAAGTACCACTCCCCTGTATGTTGTAGCGCTTTCCTGCCCCACACCCAATTCACCTCAAGAAGGGATTCAATAAGTCACTAGTTGTAAAATGAATGTTTATGTCTAAAATGTGCAGGGAGCCGTTAATCCAGTACCATTGCTCTAGCACTGTTAACGAACAAGGCTGAGACTCACTTGCACTCCTCGTCCAGTA
Source organism: Arnoldichthys spilopterus (assembly GCA_037974385.1). Lineage (NCBI taxonomy): Eukaryota > Metazoa > Chordata > Actinopteri > Characiformes > Lepidarchidae > Arnoldichthys > Arnoldichthys spilopterus. Next base: position 12,882,702 of record JBBPDA010000126.1, read on the forward strand.
GGTGGAGCAGTGCTGTGGGTTTCTTGCTGATGAGGTTTATGCAGCTTGTGTTGTCAATATAGTCGATCATATGCCAGCTGATGCCCTCCGTACGGTACTCCTCCTGTACAAACAGAATGAAGCGTACTTGCCTGTTAACAGGAGACTCATAAGAAAGTGATATAAGACTTTCAAGTTGGCCAGAGCCTCTGAATTGCCATGTGCCTTGGGTAAAATAGGTTGCTGTGAGGCTCAGCGGGTGATTCTTCCCATAGTTTATCAGTTCTGCGAGTCCTGCTTGATGATCAAAAGGTACGTGAAGCAACATGATCACAGTGACATAAGAAACACTCAATTCAAGCACCTTCCTTTCAAAACTGACAGACCCGCACTATCCTGTACAACCTTTTGTATAAATGATGAGGAAACAGCTGCTGTTACTGACAAATAGTGTTTGTAACAAAGACACACTCCTCAGAGGTTTGTCAGTCCTCCCAGATAACACAGAGGAAAAAGGCTCCAAATCGTAACTTTCAGCATGTCAGTCTATGGGTAATGCTCTGCACTGAAGCGTGGGGGGAAAAAAAGCCAAATTAAGGAGCGATTGGCACTGGGAGTGTAAACACTAGACTAAGGCCATGCAGCCTGCGGCAGGGAGTTCTGTGTATTTGCTTTGGCGAGTGTACAAAGTGTACATGCTGTCTTAGTTAAGAGAGAAAGAGTGTTTGTATGTATGTGTGCATGTGTGTGTGCGAGAGAGAGAGAGAGAGAGAGAGCGAGAGAGAGTGAGAGAGTGAGAAAGAGAGAGAGAGAGTAGGAAAAACAGCGATGTTCACTCCTCTACTGAGCTTCACACATTGCCTACTAAAACCATTATACACCTTACATACCTCCTCAAGACAAGAACAGACCTGTGCAGATTTATCAAAACCATTATGTTATTACGCTTACAAATAATAGAAAGTGACTATTTGTCATTGTGAACACACCACAATGAAATGTGACTTTTGTATTTAACCCATCACATGTGCACATGTGGCACAGTGGGCAGTGCCCAGGGAGCAAGATGGTACCTTGCTCAATGGTACCTCAGTAGTGCCCAGGCTGGGACTTGCAACCTGCAACCTTTAGGTGCCAAGGGAAATGTCCTAACCACTAGGCCTCCACTGCCCAACAGCAACACAACGAACAGAGGCAACACAATGAACAGGGAAGCTAACCTGCTGAAGGCTAAACAGCCAGATATATGTAAATGCAGTGTTTTCATGACATCACACAAACAATGAATTTAAACAGGGCTTTGTTATGTAGCTTAGTTCCTAAATTTGTACTGTATGGAAGTGAACGGTACATTCTAAAGCTTGAACAGTGTTTTTGCATCATCAAACTCAATTAAACAAAAAGTGAGTAAAATGTGATTTCCTGTGACATGGTCTCTTTAAAACATCTAAGTATCTTTAATCCAATTTCAACTGTCTGAATGTGAACTGAGAAACACTCACTACATGCTCCACATCCTTTTTCAGTGATGTTTGGAATGAAAGCAGAGGAAGCTGAGCGGAGATCACAGTGCAGGTGGAAACACTGTCATATACGACAAAAAGCATCACTGGTAAGTGGCAACACTGCTGGCAGAGTGTGTGATCCTCTTTGACTGTTAAACCACACACACGCATGTGTACACTCAATTATGCCACATACTACAGCTAATAGGACAATAAAACAGTCTTCAGGCCTCAAAGGCTCAGGACTATAGTTCTATAATATAGTGTTTGTGTGTATAGTGTAGTGTATAGCTTGAAGAAGCCGCAGGCTGGTGGTGGTAGTGATAAGTGTCTAATTAGAGCCTTTTGAGGGAATCTCCTCATTCATTTATGCTTGATTGAACCACTGACACTTGCACTAATGAGGCGAATGCTGGAGTAACAGTGGAACTACAAGACTCATTATACCAAACGTGTCACTGAAATAATCTAATCACATGGTAAACGCAACGTCTTCATGATCTGGAGAATACGTGTTTAAATTGCTATGTGCTGTGGCTACAATACCCCTTGCCATATTTTAAACACACTGTGGAACACTTAACATGTCACGATCAAAAATAGCTCTGCATCATTTTGCAGGCATTGTAAATTGGTTCTCCAGGAAAGTGTGGAGTTAATCATGGAAACACTCACATACACAGAAAATGTATTATGTGTGGTTTAATACTTAAAGTGCCCATAAAGACAGCTTAAGACTTCATGGAGAGACCACAACAGTTATGACAAAGCAGCAGTTTCTCACACCAAGTGAGAGAAGGCAAGATGTTAAGTGTGTATAAAAGTTTTTAAGAAGAACCGATGCAGCAATAAAGCTTGAGCTTCTGAACAAAAACAATGTGTCTACACAGACCTACTGCTCGTGATGTAAAACTGCACAAATTAAGTGAGTTAAAAACAAAAACCATCATGTCTGGCTGATGCAATGAGCTACATAGAACAGCGTAGTGCCATCGGGTGGGTGCCTTGGATGAAACTATTGTCCACAAGCACAGGGAGAGGAAGAAAAACAAGCAAAAATTCAAAAGCAATGTCAACGTGGCACATCAGGGCTTAGCCCCAATGAGCCAGAGACAAGTGGGCAGTGGTGGCCTAGTGGTTAGGGACCTGTCCTTGGGATGGGAGGGTTGCAGGTTCAAGTGACAGCCCAGGTACCTACCCTTGAGCAAGGTACTGTCCCCCTACACTGCTCCCTGGGCGGTGCTGAGAGCTGCCCACTGCTGCACGTGTGGATAGGTTCTATGCAGAGGTCACATTCTGTTGTGGGGCCTTTTGTGTGATTGGGTGTGTTCACAATGACAGATTTTCACTTCACATAAGCATTATTACATACAACCTTTAACTAGAAGCTACGGGCCACTGCATTAGGGAAGCTCAGAGACAGGCTGCGTCAGAGAGAGGTGTGTGGCAGTTCTCTGCATGACAAGAACACTTGTGTGAAAAATCTGAGACCAGAAACACAAAAAGGGCTGAGTTCTGCTGCCTCTGCTTCCCATGAATTACATACCTCAGCCATGATGATCCACAGAGAGAGGGATAGAGGGAGAGAGGGTCACACACCTGCTCTAGTTTAAAGATGTGTTGGTTGAAGTAGTGCTGTAGTCTCTCATTGGCAAAGTTGATGCAGAACTGCTCAAAGCTGTTGTTCTCATAGTCCTCAAAGCCAAAGATATCCAGCACCCCAATGGACAAAATCTGAAACAGAAACCAAACTGGAAACTTCCAATACTGTTGAAAAATGAACACAGCAAATACAATCAAATGCAAAGCAAACATAATTAGTAATAATTAAGTGAATAATGTGCAATGAAGCCATTTTTACTGCAGCTCAAGATGCTTCGAGACCAGCTTCAAGATGCAGATAAATTATGTGAATGTAAGATCACATATACCATTAGTAACAGCTTTTAGTTTTCACAGCATCCCCACGTAGAACAAAGGAAATATTACTTCCTCTAAAATTAAAAAATTTAATAGAAGTACTTGACTAATAAAACAGCTGCAGACAGACTGATGTAAAGTCATGTCTAGTACAGTCCTTCCTTTACCCACGCCCATGCCTTCTCTTTCATAAAAGTGAAATCATAAGGCTGAGCTCTGTAGTGTAAATACAGAAACAAAAGAGGGCACAATGCCCACTCCACAGAAAGACAAACAACCACAACGCCACCCTTTTAGGGGAGGAGCAATAGTTTAATCCACTGGATACCCACTAGGCATAACTCGCCAGCTGCCACAGTACACACACACACACACACATACACACACACACACACACACACACACACACACACACACACACACACACACACACAC
>JBBPDA010000126.1:12893034-12915242 GCA_037974385.1 Arnoldichthys spilopterus
ACACACACACACACACACACACACACACACACACACACACACACACACACACACACACACACACACACACATCTGCTTAGGATGAACTCAAAATTCACTGGTGTGTGAGACAAAGGAAAGAGGGAGAAAAAAGGCTACATTTTAAAGTTATGGTTCTGGAATGAAATTATGAAAATTAATTACATTTAAATTAAAACTAATTCATTTTAAAACATACCTTGAGTTAAGGCACTATGCCAACATTCTTCTACTGAACACTGTACTAACTTGTTAAAATCTTAGTTTATGATAATGGCCACCAGATATCTAACATCCTAACCAGGCTGGTGTTGTAAAACAGCTCATGCTGCTAGTTCAGAAATGAGTGAAGGTTTAAAGAGTGGGTGGTGACCACAAAGGTCTTACCTTGGCAGAGTCCTCCAGGTCTTTGTTGTTGAGGAGCGCATGGTTGGTGCGGAAGACTATCCAATCAAAGAGAGCACCATAGAGAGATTTAGCCATGGAGTCTCTCACTGTCCCAGCCTAGAGGAACAGAGACATGTGTCAACATGGTCCAATAAAAAGGCTAAGTTGCTACTTAATCTGGCAAGTGTGCTTAGGTTGTCTGATGGCACAGAAAAGTACATGATAAAAAGTGGAGAAAGTAAATACACCCTTGGCCTGAGAAGCTAGTATCAGCCTCTTTAGCGGAATCAGTACCCTGTATCATTTTGCATAACTGTACAACAGTCTCCGACATTGGCTGAAACCTTTGATCACTGTTTCATGCAAAATTCCTTCTGTCACAAGATATTTCCTTTTTTTATTGCATGTACTGCCTTTTTCAAATAGCCCCACAACATTTCATTTGAGTTTAAATCTGAACTTTGACTAGACAGCAAAGTATCCCCAAAAGAATACTCCACCACCATGCTTCATAGCTAGTATGAGGTTCTTCTCCCGAAAAGCTGTCTTTGGTCTATGCTGCATGTTTAAACTTACATGTAATTCCCAAAGTCCTAGTCTTTGTCCATATGTTCTCTGACAAACCGTAGTCTTCATCTAATGTTCTTTTTGTAAAGCAGATATTTCTTTCTGACATTCCTCCCATGCAGGTCAAACCTGTCCACTGTGTTTCTAAATGTAGACATATGCGCTTCTAAATCAACAGCTGCAAAAGTTACCTAAAGATCCTGTGATGAAATTTCAGGGTCAGCTTTCAGGTTGATTTTGCTGGGACAGCCAGTCTGAGACAAACTAGCACTCATTTCAATGTCACATGTAGATGATGTAGTGGAATGCTTTATTTCAAATGTTGTAGAGATCTTTTACATCCCTTGTAACCGATCATTGATATTTTTTTCAAAATGATCTTTTTAGGGTGTTTTATTACAACAATAAATAGTGTTTTACAATTAAATGTGACTGATAACATGAAGTACCTCAGGACTAGTTTATGTGAAATGCTGTGTTGTGAATATGCTAAATACGCAGTTTTTAGTTGCTTTAAAATGCTTAAAGAACACTGTTTTGTCTCTCAGTCTTGAACACACTTTTACTGATAATAGCAATTATAATAGAGAAATGAAGAAAGTTGTGCTGTAAAATGTTTCTTTGATGCTTTTGCCAAGACTTGTGACAGAAATGCTTGGTAGTGTATATTGTACATTTTTCTGTGGCAGCCTACTTGTGCCAAGTGGCAAAAATAGACATGTGTGGCTGGATTTTTTTATTAAAAGCAGGCTAGCTCAAACACAACAGTTAAACAACAATAGTTATTTTCAGTTCTCTGTATGTAACCTACATCCCTGTTGTAAGTGTCCACTCCTGTGACAGTGGTACAGATGGATGGATAGATAGATTTATAGATATATAGATAGATAGACAGACAGATAGACCTTTAAAACAGCCTATTCCTGATATCAGGCATAGTCTACATCTGAAAGCTCTTTCATAGTTGTGATAGCAGGAAACCTTAACTTGGGTGTCAAAAGCAACAACTCTGAGTTGCCAAAGGTTTCTGTGAGCTAATGCACACCTCTCCTCTGCAGAAACACCATGAGGTTAGCAAGTGGATTAGCCATTACCTCACAATACAGCAAAAATAAAATTTAGACCAATTTCCTGCCATCAGAACTACTACCGTGATTCTAACACTAACTATGCCCAGGGCCTAAAACGACATCTGGACATTGGTTTTCTGATAGCAGATCTAACTAAAGCATTAGCATTATTTCCTCTTGCCTGCTGTTATGATGCCAGATTCCTGACCAGGACTGGATTTGATGCCAGATACTTTAAGTGCATCCAGACACACAAATCACTTTTTGGACTGCTGATTGATCCATAAAGCATGGCCTGCCAAGCAAGCCGCTTACTGAACTTTAACATGCCAAAGTAAAACATACCCTTCCTTTATACAGAGGACAAAACGTGTGCTAAAAATGGAGCTTAGACTAAAAGAGAGCTTAGACACATACTGTAGCAGTGCCTGGCAGGTCATGGTGAAAGGACGATGATCAGTTAAAGATTTAGGTTAATTCAAGTAGGAACAGTTCTGGCATTGCACAGCCTCTGCAGTTCTGTATTGTGCTGTGATGTACTACGTGTGTGCTTCTGTCTGTGTATTCTGAAGTGTAATGGCATTAATAAGAATAAAGAATTAAGAATGAGACAGGCATTTTAACAGTCAGCTTTGCAGATGTGCCGAATGAAGATTCCCTAAAGCTCAAGCAGGGGTAAAAACATGCCATCATGCCTTCTGCATTATTGATTCTTCTCTTATTTTCAGCTGAACTCTGGGACTGAGATGCACCACATCCACCCACCAACATTACATAAAACGCCCTCTCGCTCTGTGATGCATTATTTAAAGCTTGTTAACATTTAAATCCAGATTAAAAACACTTCTATTAAAAGTTAAGCACTTTGGATGAACTCATAGGGAAAAAAACGAACACAAATGAAGTTTCACGACGCAAAACAAAAGTAAACACTTAAACTAGAATACAATTAAATTCAGGAAAAGATCACCCGAGATGCTGGTACAAGTGTTATGGTGACATATCTAAGTGTCTCACAAACACCTATGGTGTGGTATGTGGACCAAGTAGGTGAACTGTAATGAAACAGGCTTTGTGGAACTGAAGAGAGTCAGGTTCTCACAAAAGGCTGAACTACAGGAACCACTGGAGTTGTTAAGATTAACCAGCATGGGAGCACAAACACACACGAAGACCAGAACAGCAACCCTTGGACACACTGTGAGTCATATCGAGTTCAGGGTGGGTGTATGCGTGTTTATAAGCAATGTGAATTTAATCCTCTAAAATAATTAGTGTGTGTAAGTATGGGACTCTTAACCACAGCTGCACATTTAAAAGATTCTGCAACTGTTACTGTGTTTTCCTTCACAATTTACTAAACTGTGTGTCTCCATGTGTCTGTGCACTGAATAGATTGCTAATTATAGGACTGCATTACAGAGATCACTGTACCCACATGCAGAGAAAAAGTCTCTCAGTCTGACCAGCTTCAAAAGATTGGACCAGACAGGACAGAAGTCTGTCCTTAGTCCAGAGAGAAGTGCTTTAGACTAATGCGACTGTTGCCAAGCCCTTTTCTTGTATAAAATCTAAGCTAAAGAGCTGAAATCCGTCCGTTCTTTGTTCCATGATCAGACAGTATAAACCAAAAGTTCTAGGATTGTCAGCTGCTTCCTGAATGTTCAGAGACATAAAATAAAAAAGATATTTTATACTAAAGGATCCAAAACATCTAACGCTAAAACAGGATGACAGGAAGTGGACAACAAAAAACATATGGGAGTGTCCCTTCCTTTAAGTCAAATGAAGAGGTACATACAGCAGCAAACACTATAAAAAGTGAAAAACGTGGGATCAACAAACGAAAAAAGTATCTTATTCAAAGAATGTGACTCTAGACAGACAGACAGACAGACAGACAGACAGACAGACAGACAGACAGACACAGAGACAGAGACAGAGACAGAGACAGAGACAGAGACAGAGACAGAGACAGACAGACAGACAGACAGACAGACAGACAGACAGATAGACAGATAGATAGATAGATAGATAGATAGATAATTTATTGATCCAGAGGGAAATTTTTTATAGCAAAGCTTACCCAATACGCCTAAAATGTTTAGGCATATTTTTCCTACTTGACACCTCTGACCCAGTTTACACAGTGTTAGGTGGAGTTAGAGTGGTTTACACATTTAATCATTTTAGAGGTGTAGGTGAATGTGTCAAGACTTTTGGTGAAGTATGCTCCACTTGCCCAGATCAAACCCCAAACCCCAAAAACGTTAACCACTACACATGTTAAAAAGTGTGAAGATGACAGAGCAGGAAATGTAAAAAAAGTATAGATTTTGTACCTCAGACAGTTTATATGGCACAATAAGTCTCTCTCCTACGGTCACTGTCTTCCGTGTGGTCAGGGCTTCAAAGAGCATCTCTTCCTTAACCTGTTATAAAAAGGCAAACTGGATATTATGGAACAGCTGAAACCACATACACCCTGGAAGAGCATTCTGGTAAGTACCATATTACATCAGCTAGAACTTGGATTGACCTGAAATTAGCTATGTGTATTCAAATGGTAACCACCTGATGTCAGGAGGGAGGAATGGAAAAACCTCTTTAGAGTAGGCAAGGTAAAATTGATAAAAAAACACAGTAATGGTCTGGTTCTTCACTCCATCACAAGGTTACTGTGGAAGTGATTTCGAGTTTGTCTGTGGCCCAGATAGCACCTCTTCATTCAGAGAGAGAATTTAAGGGTAAAAGGCTTGGTGAAATTCACAGTCACACTGGCAGTGGCATCAAAGAATACTGGCTCAACAAGACGGGAGCAAAATGTTCAGGAATGTTCCATTTATCTATAAGGGTACAGATGTGTAAGCCATAAATACCACTTTGGCTTGAACTGTCTACCGTGAAAAGCATGAATGCCAAAATACATTAACAATCCTGCCTGTGGTGAATTTACAAATGATGTGTTGCTCTATAAATGTCTCAAAAGAATATTCACATTCATTCTGCTCCATTATGTTAAACAAATCCATACATTTTATTGCCATGACATTGCAAAACCCTGTGTAAACAGGATCCTTCAGTGAAATTACTGACTAACCCACATCTCAGCATCAATAAACTGACATTGCTTTAGAACTCCAAAACCAAAGCCAAATGCATTATAAAATTACATGTTGCATGTAAAGCAGTCATTCCCTATAAATTCAGCTGTAACTAAAAGCTGAACAAACAGAACTGAGAGGGCCTGAAAAATGGACACGCTGTGGGAATTTGCTAGTGTGGACTGAGGGGTGGCTTTCCTGGAATTTAGCTAAACCCCAGAGTGGTTTTTATCAGATGAGCTACATTAATTGCTACACGGCCTGTCCACATCATCACAGTGAAATACCACAAAACACAGTGTTTTAGCCCTTTCTTCCACACACAACAGCTTCTGGGTTGGTGGGTTTCCTCACATGACCTCACTTCAGGTCCTTACACAGCATTTCTATTAGGTGAAGGAATTAGACCTTGTCATTGCAAAACATGAACTTTATCCTTTAAACATTCTTTGGTTATTCTTGTACTCTTCAAGTCATTGTCTTGCTGCATGAGCCACTTTCTCTTGAGATTTAGTTCAAAGACAAATGTCCTGACATGCACATGCCTACCATTGTTGTTCAGTGTTCTCTTGATTGTGGACTCATGACCTTTAACATTAGCCATTGTGAGAGAGGAAATAAGTGGCTTAGAAGTTATCCTGGGTTCCTTTGTGACCTCGTGAACTTTTGCACACCTTGTTCTTGAAGTGATCTTAGTTGGTCAAGCACTCCTGAGGAGGATTTGAATTTCCTGTAGTTCTACACAATATGTCTGACTGTAGATTGGTCCATACATTTAATGAGCATCACCACTTTCCTTTGTTCATGGCATAATAAAACTTTGATAAGTTCTTGTTGAGTCAAATCTTACCTTACTGCTCATCTAACTAACTAGAGGTTACTTTTGCCACTCACATGTATGTAATTCTGTAATTTTCCTCAATTGTTTAATTTGGTCTACTTTAAAGACTATAACATTTTGATGATAATTCTGTTCATTTCTATGCAAATATAAAAAATAAAAACATTTAAAAGATTCACAGACTTTCAAGAATCACTGTAAACAGGCATCATTCGATCCTAGTTCATACCTCCAGCAGTTCAGAAATAGTAGGAAGCACTTCTGGATTACAGATATCAATGGAGTCATCCCTGTATGTTTTCTTCTTGTATCGTATATTCCCCAGGAGCAAAATGGCAGAAAGGAGAGAGAAGATTCTGCCAAAGACATTAGAGAGAGTCAATGAATAAATGTGGATGAACATTTCTACATATTTTTACATACAGACTTCCAAAAAAAGAAGACATTTCCATAATCATTTACTAAAATTCAGAATTAGTACAAATAAATAAATACTTGACTGATTTTGACAAAAGTCAAAGACAAAGCTGTACAATGTGTGTTTAATGCTAGAAACAGTAGTTGTGCCTACTGTTTACGAGTGGCTGGCAGGAATCCCACCATCTCCATGGCCAGTTGAAGTCTCTCAAAGTCATGCTTCAGGTCTTCTCCTTCTACAGTGAAACAATCCTAAAAGGGCAAAGGAAGGTAGAATGACCTTGTCAGAAGAACCTTTGAAAACTTCACTCACTTGTTGCACAAGATAATGAGTTTCTCATGGTTAGCGCCTCTCACAGCAACAAAGCACAGCATCCTTCTTTATCTAGGGCATGTTTAAGACAGCTGTCTCAACTCTCACCAGCATCAGTATGAAATATTACACTAAATCTCAGTCTGTACACAGCTGATATGGGTTACATATGCACTACGATGGCTACTATTCCTAGTGCCATATGAAAGGTCACGTTTACAGCCAAAAGACAGGACACATCTCTAGAAAAGATCCTTGTTGTGCATGAATGTGTGTTGGTGTGTGTATGTATGTGTATGACACTACAGCCTATAGCTTGAGCACAAAATGCAAACTGACAACAATAACAGTTGTTCTTCATGTTTAAGTCAGTGTATGGGTACATACACTGCATGAACCTTTGCTTTACAGAAGGTATTAATGAGTGCCCCTCAGGCATCTTGTCTTACTGCCCAGTTTATCATTATCACAGACCAAAGTTCCTGCTAAAACCTTCAGGTCTCCAGGACCTTCTTTACACCTCATCAAGACCCACTCGTTTCCTTTGAGGGCTCGACAAATCACCACAGAGGAAAATGCCAGTTCTGTAAGTTTACACATACTCTTGTTCCAATTAAAACAACACTTTACACTTTAAAGAAGCAGAGAAAAGAGTTAAATGCTGACTTGCTGCTTTTCACCAGCCAACCGACAATATTTGATACATTGAAAAACACTAGAAAAACAAAGCCTGTGCTGCTGGCAAAGGTGCAGGAGCCACTGGCGAAACACCAAACCCCTAACACTAGCGTATTGAAAAAGAACCAGCAAGGTTCCTGCTGGCTAGTTAAGCATGGTACACTCCGTTCTTCCAAACTGTCTTTTCTTTTCACTAAGCAGCTGCCAAGACCTGAAACTGATCTCAGTGAACTGGTTTCGAATATGAGCCATTGCTGCTTTGATAAAGAAATAATACACAATACAGAACTAATATGTGCATAAACACCTGTACACAGCGATAAAACTTACCTTACCCATCACACAGATGTCCATGTGCAAGACACACACAGTGTGTAACCATTAAAGCAGCCCTGACACAAAGCCCACAGCAGAAACCACACAACACTGAAGCAGCTGTTGCACCAGTAAATATGTGCTGATGAGCAGAAAAGACCCCAGGAGCCACACAGGACTGCACAGACGTCTGCACAGACAGAGGCAGGCCGGTGAGCTCAGCCAGTGCCTGGCTTACGACACACAGAGCTAACCAGAAGCAAATCATAGAAAAGAGATAAGCAGGGAGATGAGGAAGCTTAATGTTCAGTACAGCAGGGCACTGTATTTACACTCAGATACCCGACAAAGACAGGGCACACGCGCGCACACACACACACACACACACACACACACACACACACACATTCAGACAATACTAACCAGCTCGCTCTCATAGTAATTTTCCCAGTGTGGTCTGTGGGCTTTCTTTGTCATCTGGAAGTAAGTTAAAAGGGGTTAGGGCTCACAGATACACGTTCTCTCTCACACCCACCCACACACACACACACACACGCACTCTCAAACAGATGATGATAAAATACATACGGTTAGACATGGGATGTGATGAAGGAAAAAAGACAAACCAACACATTTACTGATAAATGCCCACGTGAACATTCAGACACTTCACTGACGTATTATTGAATACATGACCTGAGAGCAGGGTCACATATTCTTAAGAGGAACGTTTGCTCACGCTGGCCGAGATTTACCTACATTGTATGGAAGTGTCACTTTGCAAAAATTCAAAACACTTGTCAATGCTAATAGCAATCGCAACAGCATCAAACGTCTTTCCTGTGTTACTGACAGGACGTAAAGGAACTGGTGGCTGTAAATGCTTATTCAGACACAGGTTAAGAGCAGGTTCCCATATAATATGATATGATATATGATATATATTATTCATTGGTGTTGTTTACATTTGTTGTACTGTGTTCTTACTACTGTTTACACTATACTTAAGAGACACCATCGTGCGGAAACAAATTCCTTGTATATGTTCACACACTTGGCCAATAAACATGATTCTGATTCTGATAACGTAAGAGATCATTTAATCTACTGGTGCTATGCAACATGCGTAGCTGAAGCAACATATGTTAGAGGTACTGTACTGTTAGAGGAGGTTCATTCCACTACTTAGGTGCCAAAACTGAAAAGAGTCTTGATGTTTGTCTTCGATTTTTGAGAAAGAGGGTGTCCAGTCTGGATGAGGATGATACTCTAAGAGGGCGAGCTGTTATCCAAGGTTTGATTGTAGACGGGTAAACAGGGGCTCATTTTTAATCATTTTTGGCTTTGTACGCAAGCACCAGTGTTTTGAACCTGATGCGGGGCAGCCACAGGAAGCCAGAGAAGGGTTTGCAGCAGTGCAGCAGTGTGTTAGAACTATTTCATTAGACCAATAGTTACTTTCATTCACGTGGATTATTGCATTAAATAAATTATTTCAGAGGCATTTTACTCCTGTATATGTGATTTAAAGACAAAAATAAGTTACTTTGGGGCATTCTTGTCAATTTAGCCTTTGAAATGTTTTTTCACCGCCCATTTTTTTAGACACTGCCTTTTTTTTCCGACCATAAGTTTCTGTTCACTTAATTTCCATTACTAGTTTGTTGTGAAATTCTAACAAACTGCTCAGTAGATAAACACAGCCACTGAACTATAGGGTGCTGCTTCTCACCTACAGGATCTGGGGCTGACAAAGACTTAGCCTCACTTACGCCAGCAAGGAGCTGGCGGCCATATTCAGACTGGACACAGTGTTGTCTGCCTAGGCTGGCAGTAAGAAGGTGACAGGCTGCCATAGCACTGCTGTCTTCAATGAAACAGTGGAAGGGGGATAGACCACTGGGAACAGCTTGGCTGCTGGAGTGGGTGGTGATGGTGGGGGGAGCTCCGCAAGTACGTAGATGTCTGTCAATGCCGAGCGACCATTTAAACAGGCAGCACGCGACCGGCCGCCTGCCCCCAACTAACGCTGGTTCTGCCCCTGCTGCCGACGATGACTATCGCCATGGCAACAGCAGCACCCAGCAACAGGGAGCGTCATCCAGTTCTTTGTGTGAAAGGGATTATGGGGTGTGCGCTATAGGGACAAACATCTGAGGGAGAAAAAATGGGTTGTGTTTCTCTACCGTCTTCTTTAGGAAAGAGCCAAAAAAGGAGGGGATGAAAGAACAAAGGCGTTTAATCCACTCTGGGTTTTGCATTAGAGTGATGCACACACAGTGCATGTGTGGGTGTCTATGATGTGCCTGTGTGTGTGTGTGTGTGTAGACTTCTCAGCAGAGGTAAAGTATTTTAAGAGAAACACTGTACTAATATGTTTCTACAGAAAACGAAAATAATATTTTCTCAAGGGACGCATATAATATTCTGTTCCACACTCAGAAACAGCTCTGTTCGGTCCTGTGGTGTAGAAGAAGCTCAGAGGAGGAGAGAGGAGAGAGAGGCTCACCTGATTGAGATAATGGTACTCCTCTGGTTTGAGTAGATGAAAAGCTTTTCTCTCCTCCTCACTTGCTCCAGCCAAAAGGTAATAAAACACATGGTAGTTCCTGCGGAGGGAGAGGGGAAAGAATGGACATGACTGTACAAATGTGCATAACCTAGAAGAACATTCAGTAAAGCAGTTCAGAGTGAAGTGGAACATTTTCGATCCAGTTTTTTTCACTGAAAGATCGTAGGTGAATTTTTACTGTCTGGAATGAAAGATGCTGATATATCTGCATATTTACATGCGATCGATAAGCATCTTTAAGACTAATTAGACCCAGTACGCACCCAGTCACAGTGTGTTCCCACTCCTAGTCCTCTCTGCCCTGCACTTTTCCTTAAATTATATATTTTAAAGAAATTGTATAAATATAAATATAATATTAAATATAAATAATAATATTTATTAATTTCATACACAAACGAATGTTCTGGGACATTTATAAAACAAATAAAGTCAGTGTTTCCCAAAACATCAGCTGCATGTATAATAGAGCAGCACATTGCAATTTGCACCACGGGTCAGTTTGCACTCTGCCTCTTCACATATTTTCTATATTTTCTGTATTTAAAATTCAACTGCACATTATCGTACTGTTTTATCTCTTTTTCTCTCTAACTACTTAAGTCATTGCACAGTCATAGAAGTGGTCAGGGGTACATTTCACTACACGTTGTACTAGTATAACTGTGTATGTGAGAAACATCTTGAATTTTAAACATATTTCCATTAACAAAATCCCTTGTAATGAAGGCAGTTAGTTATCAAACAAACAAACAAAAACTGCGGCACTGAACTGAACGAGACTCTCAGATCACAACAACTATTTCAAAAGTTTTTTCATTGAAAATAGCAAGAAATCAAACAGCTGCTTTATTTGAATTTGTATCTGACAGATTCATGCACTGATGTGTATTTGGCTGCCGTTGAAGAAAGTAACCTCCCTCAATCTCATAGAGCCTGGGAGCATATGAAAAAATATGAGACACTATGACTTTATGACACTGCATGATCAAAGATTAGCTAGAATTAATGAATTCATCACTGACACTAATACTAATTTCACCGCTTTCGTAATGAGGGGCTATCGATGGGTGAAGATGTCTGTAAGGTTGCACTTCCTTTGCCACTTTTTCCCTAAACTGCTCCATTTTAATGTTGCGCTAGTTCTTTGTGTCGAGTAGTGTTTGGGTCACTTCGCTCCCAGTGCTTCTAGACAGCCAGTCAGTAGTGGCTTGACGCACAGCTAAACAGAATAACACAACATGGATTTTGGACATGTTCACACTCTGAACTGAGTCTCTGCAAGCCATGCTTACTCATAATCCCAGGTATGTTGAGAGGCAAGGGGGTTTTGTGTTGATCTCCACAAAACTATAAATCAGCCTTTAGTTTCTGCAGGCAAACACAGAGCAGGAGAGTAATGCTGCTCCGTCTTACCTCTCATTGTGCTCCTGATAGACCAGTCTGGACTTCTCTAGCAGATACTTCTCGACATATGCCCTAAAACACAACAAATTCATATTAGCAACATCTGGTCACAGTATGTACAATACACAATTTACAGTGTAAAATGGTAAAAGGAGAGAGACAGATACAAGTGGGAATTCATAATGAGAGCCAAGGTAAAGGGCTGTGTGCTGTCCTACCCTCTCACTGTGCCACTCTCTTGGTAGTTGACTTGAATGAACTTGCCAAAGCGGCTGGAGTTGTTGTTGTGGGCAGTTTTGGCGTTCCCGAATGCCTGAGGATGAGAAGGGAACAGGTATTTAGAAAAGACACAGAATCAAAAAGAATATTTTGGATTTTTTTTTTGTGGACATGGGTATTGCGGCTGTGGAGTCCTGTACTGTCCTGTCCTGTGTGTTCTGCACACAGTTGTTACTAATATGAAAAGCAGTTGTTATTGTTATAACAGCTGTGAAAATAAAATAGCATCAAAAAATCAAGTTGTGTGTAAAATGCCCAGGACATCCTGGCAAGCCGTCGCAGCAGGACAGTTATGGCACCGTAACCACATGACCAGACGGATAGAGCCTGACAGACAACACACACAAAAACACACACACACACACAACACACACACAGACACACACACGCAAAAACAGCTTTAAAGATTAAAAAATTGGAAAATGCACCAACCATGCAGACATTTGAGGCAGTTCTCGTCTTTTTCTTTGCCAAAACCAGAAACTTATCTGTTAGTATAAAATAAGCTAACACCATGGCTTAAGGAATTAGGATGCAGTTGCACACTAATAACAAGATTAACACTTCTGCGAACAAACATCTCAAGACATGTGCCCACTCAGCCAAGAAAAACACACACTGGCTCCTCAGATCCTTAGTATTCTGTATGCCTGGCGTCCTCTGCTGTGGTCAGAAACATTTTTTAAAAATCCCTTAAAAACACTTCCCTCTCCCTCTCCCTCTCCCTCTCTCCCTCTCTCTCTCTGAAAAAAGACCTCTCGTCGTTATTCTTTTCTTGTACTGCCAGTGAGCAGTGAGCTTATCCACTCAGCTTCAGCAAACCCATTTCAATTAACACTTTATGGTGTGGAACCATGGGGCCCTTTTACAGCAGAGACCTGCTACAACACTTAAGTTACTACTTCTCTGTTTATTCTGCAGCTCATGTCGAAACACACACACCTGATCACAGTTTATGTACCTCTGGAGACATAAAATATTGGCATGTACCATAAATGTGTATCCAAATCATTAGAAGCCCAATCTCATGCAGAGAGCAAAGCAAAAAACATCTCAATGTGTTTGTGACCTTAACCGTAACAAACCACTTGTAACTTCGAAGTCTATCCATCACACCTTTCTGTAGAAGAGCATCCCGACTGCCTGCGACCACCAGCTTGGGGTGAAACACAGGGGTGAGAACATGTGGTAGAGGTAACTCTTGTGTAAACACAGTGCAGAACACACACGAGTTCCCCAACAAGAGACGGAGTTGATTCATTGCAGAGAACATCTGAGCATGATGCAATGGACCTGAACAGAGCTGTGAATTCTCCAGAACCTTCCAGATGCAGGGAGCCTGCTGGGACACATTAGGGCAGGAGCAGGAGGTCAACACCACCCCACTGTATAATATTATACTACACTGTGCTGTAATGGCTTCTGGTATGTTAAATTGTGCACTTGGGACAAAAAATTCCAGACAGTCAGTACAACAAAAAACGAGGTGAACTCCACATACAGTACTAGGTGAAAGGGTTGGGGCAACCTTACTGCTGTATGCTCACTAACAGAGAAATGACCTTAAAAGGTCACCTGAGCAGTGGTGGCCTAGTGGTTCTTACCTTGTGAACAGAGCTTACTGAGTTACCCTTGAGCAAGGTACCATCCCGCACTTCTCCCCAGGTACTTGTCAAAGCTGCCCGGTGTTCCACGTGTGCACATTTGATGGGTCAGATGCAGAGGTCACGTTTCATTGTGGTGAACTTTTGTGTGTGATTGAGTGTGTTCACAATGATAAATGAGTCACTTTCACTCAACAGAACCCAGTGAAAAGCCTGGAGATATTGTGATATTGTTCTAGGATGGAGCAACAATACACTGAGCCCACAATTCAGTACTATTCACAACACGACGTTCACAATTTAATATTCTCTAAATATTTAACATAGTATGTTTGTAGCATTTCTGAAAATGAGGTTCCACATGTTCTTATTAACGTATCAGATACAAGAAAAAAATAAAACAATTGTAGCATTTACCAGCCCTGCTCAACTAATTTCCCAGGATTCATACTCGAGTTCTATTTTATTTTTGTTCCTGGGTACAAAGTGTGTTTTCCCAGTCCCTTATGCCTAAAATAAATAGAAAATGGCTGTTACGTTTCAAAATGTCATTGTCCTGACCACAGTTTTTGTGTATCTGGTTCCAAGAACATTCTCCTTTCACTTTAAATGATAAGAAGACTTCCAGAATTTTCTAGACTTTTTAGAACTTTCTGGGACTGTCCAGAAAAGATAAAAAATGTGCCTGTTTTGCCACTATAAATATGAATCTGACACCAACTGAATGGCTAAACGATGCTCCAGAGCGGATAAAGTAGTCAGCTGTTCTGTCTAGTAGAAAGTGATGAGGGCTGTATGTAGTCTGCTCAGCCGGGCCAGCTGATCCATAGGCCAGCAGGCATTTTACACGCTGTCACTTGTTGTTAGCATGTACGCTAATTTAGAAAAGCACAATTTCACACCCTCATGGTCAGACAAAGCTGGGACTGGTCTAATGCTGGCTCAAGCAGGATTTAGTGACAGCTCAGAGCAGCAGAGAGGACGAACACTGACTCGTCGAATTAACATGTCACAGTTTTGTAGACCAGAGGTCAGGCCTTTGTGAGTGTGATTTTCTCTGCCTCTTCCGCTCTCGCTCTCCCTTTTATTTTTATGCATATTTACACCAATCAGCCACAACATTAAAATCACGGACAGGTGAAGTGAGGTACACTATCATGTTACAAAGACAATTGTCACTGGGTGGGATATATTAGGGATATACATTAGGGGGCTAAATTAAGCAATAAGCCAACAGTGAATTTTTCACGTTGGTATGTTGGAGGCAGGAAATTGTAAAGATCCAAGTGAGTCTGACATGGGCAAAATTGTGATGGCTAGACAATTGGGTTAAAGCATGTCCAACAAGGTTACCCAGTGGTTAGTACCTACCAAACGTTGCACAAGTGAGCCACCAAACCAGTGTCACTAGGCAGGTGATTTTACTGTTATGGCTGTTGCATCTATGGGAAAAGGGTTGTTGTGCCAAGCTACAAGCCAAAACCCAGCTTTTCTTAAATAGAATGAAGGAAAGCAAAAAGGACTTTCCAAAGCAATCAGTGGTGTTTGTATCGAGTGGCAGAGAAGCGAATACTAATCAATACTAATCAAACTAAAGTACAGATTATTTGGGCAGTGGTGGCCTAGTGGTTAGGACAATGCTCCGGGGACCTGAAGGTCGCAGGTTCAAGTCCCGGCCTGGGCACTGCAGAGGTACCTTTGACACTGCGTCCTGGGTGCTGGTAATAGCTGCCCACTGCTCCAAATGTCTAGTGTGATGGATTAAATGCAGAGGTCCAAGCAATGTCCTACGGGATCAATAAAGATATTTAAAAAAATATTTAATTTTAAAGTTAAAATGTTAAACTCTGCTCCCCTGAATACAGTGTACATTCTTATATGTCTGGTCACAAAGTGCCACTCTTAACAACTACCTAGAAAGCTTAAAACTGGCTCAGCATTAAAGGACATCTTCTAGACACACCCATTTTTCTAGAACTTAGGAGGGCGATGAACTGCTCCACAAGCACAGCACAAAATAGGTCAGAGAGACACAGAGTGAGTCACTCTTTGACCCTGGCAGTTCAGAAATGATGGGCTGAGACTAATTCCAGCACTGTGCCATAAGTTATTCAAAGGAGCAGAAATATGCAGCGCGGATCGTGTAGGCCGAGTCATTCTCTCCCAGTGGGCAGGAGACAGCGGTAAGGAGCTCAAGGACGATTGGAGGGAGGGTGCCAGAGATTTTTCTCTTTTTCTGTCTCCTACACTCATGCAGAACAGTGAAACTCACTGGGCATGAGGCAAATGAATATTGGAATTAAGAGATGTATGAAAATGTCCTGATGATAGTGACTGAAATTATCATGGTCATTAAGGGTGTAAATCATGAGTTTCATCATGATCCGATCAGATTATTTTAGCCAATGATCTGATACATTTTTGATGCCTCCAAATTTGCAACGATGCGATTTGATTCGATACTGAGGTCCACAGTCAGTGTGAAATATTTTACACAGTTTACTACATGATTCACATATGCAAACAATAATATTGTGAACATTTTATTATTAAAGGCCATTTGTATGGGTTACATTGATACTTCAGATTGTATGTTATTTTTGGGTGATGCATCAATACAGACTGATTCATTTTTACACCTCTTATATTAATTCGTTTTCTTGTGCTATTGTTAAAATGTAATGAGATGGAGAGATGGAAATATGAGGAGAAAATGATTGTTCCCTGAAAAACGTGGCATAGAAAGAGACTGCAAAGATTGTTGGTACAGTGAGAGGTTGCCCTACCTTTAGCTGGCCTACCTCATTTCACAGCTATATCCCAGTCAGGTCAGGGTATGGGTTTGATTAAGATTGTGCCATTGCCTGTGCCATATCATCACAGCTGACTTCACAAGCTAGCTGAATAGCCTGTTAGCTAGCTAGTTTGCCAGTCTGCTACATCACAGCACCACAGCTACACTTACTGCTTACCAAACGTGCCTGCTGTTTTCTCACCCATGTCACCAGAATGAAATTCGTAAGGTGTTTCACTGTTTGGAGGCCTGGGAGCCTAAAAATCTCTGGACCACTTTCACTGACACAAACTAAACTCACGCTGCCTGTTGCACCTGCACAACTGAGCCTGGAGACTGCTGCTAACTCTGGTTGATGGTTTCAATCCACTGTGATCAATTCATGATAATTTAAGAGTGAAACCAACCTTCAGGAAGTTTACTGTGGTTTATGAAGAAACCAGTCACCATTTCATCTCTGACTGGAACAGAGATAAGGATGCAGAAAACAACTGAGCTGAACTTTTTAAAGAAACAGTAATGAAACGTTAAGAACATAAAGATGCATCAACTTTTATTTACGAAACTTGCTGCAATTATGCAGGGAAACCATGGTGGTCATTACTCCCCAAATACCACACTTGGCCATGGATGTTATTACAGGAAAACAGTGTGTCAGGCATTCAGAATAAGTGTAGAGTGAATAAGATGTGGTTTGGTGTCGTGCCGCGCAACAACAGGTGCATGTATAAGGCAGGTAGCAGCAGGCAGCAGGGTGGTGAAGTACAGCCCTGAACCTCTGGAGTTCAGCTTGGCTTGGTGCCCATGCCACAATTTCAGGCTGTGACAAGGCCAGAATTGAAAAAACAACCAACAGCACTCAAGTGCGCACACACACACACACACACACACACACACACACACACACACACACATTAACAAGAAGTGCTTCTATAAGGAGCTATGCCCTATGGCAGTTTCACTTTCATCTTTGCTGTGAAGTGTTTGCATGTGAGTCGGTCTTTGTTCATGGTTAAAGCAACAGCATTTGTTGCATTAGTTGTTAGTATAATTAGGGTCTAATAGCACAATACAAACATCAATAATGGCTGTATCCCAAATCTGTTTCAGCCCCTGCTAGGGGTCAAGCAATAAAAATATATTTATTGTTATCACAATAAAATGTGTGCACTGTATGAGAATACTGTTGATATCAGCGTGTAAAGAACACTAACCAACTGCATGATTCATTACAAGTGAAAGTGAAGTGGAAGTGACTATTTGTCATTGTGAACACACTCAAGCACCATAACATTTTACAGTTAACCCATCACATGTGGAGCAGCGGGCAGCTATAGCACCCGGAGAGTGGTGTAGCAGTACAGTAACTTGCTCAAGGGTACCTCAGTGGTGCCTGGGCTTGGATTTGAACCTGCGACCTTCAGTTCACAAAGCCCAAGGTCCACCACTGTGGCACTACGGATTCTTTTCCATCAAAACATATTAATCCACAGAAAACTAAATATTGTAAAAATGTCTTAATGCACTGTGATATTTCTGCCGCACCACCCGCCCCGTCCTCTACACTCTGCTTAGAACAGGAGTTTGTTTCCTATCACTTCAGATATGTTCATCTATTGTTGCAAAGCTGTGTGGTCCGGGGTGTAACTGGACGGCTCAGTCTTAGCCTCCTGTCTTACATAAGGCCTTGTTTACTTTGAGGGGAGGTCATGAGGAAGGAACTGATGCAATACGGAGGCCTCTTTTGCGCTCAGGCTCTTGGGAGCCACCCATAGTAAAAACTCCCAGATTACACCACTGTCTAAAATGATACAGGATTAATTTTTTTTTTTCCAGCATTACAATTAATAGCTTCCACATCAGAGTGAACGAAGGAGCTTATTAGCTTGACACTGTGATGGGACCAGAAGAGAGAAGCAGAATGTCTCAGAACACTCCTTAAGCAGCCTCTCTCACCACATTCCTCAGGCCAACAATAGTTCTAGTGTTTCCTGTCTACAAAGTAAACAGATCAAGTACACAGAGAGAGAGAGAGAGAGAGAGAGAGAGAGAGAGAGAGAGAGAGAGAGGGGGAGAAAAAGAGATAAAGAGAGAGAAAAAGAGAGAGAAAAAGAGAGAGAAAAAGAGAGAGCGAGAGAGAAAGAAAGAGAGGGGGGGAGAGAGAGAGCACGCTCAGGACACATCCTCTTGCTTCAGTAGCTCACTTCAAAGGCCAAAGATGACTGCTTTTTTTTTTTTTTCTCCTCTTCCTTTTCTCTTTAAAGGGGACACACTGAAGTTGAGATGCCTGACTAAGGTAGCACAGGAGGCAGCTGCCAAGCAAGGTGTGTGAGCTTAGATAGTAATAAAAAAGGCTAACCAGCATGGCGCCAAATACAATGGCTCGGCAGTTTAATGCAGTGCACAGAAGGATAAGGATAAGACAGCTGCATAGAGCTGATCTGGGATCAGCTTTCTTTCTTAACCACAGTGCTCATACGAATGACAAATCTGATCCCAGATCAGGATCCTCACAGCACAAGTTAAAACAATCAACGATTAGTTAAAGACTCTGGTTTGCATGTTGCAGACGAAAGTGATGGCAGGATGGTGAAGCCCTGATTCGCTGGAAGACTGGACAAGAGGTCAGCATCTTATATTATTATACTACATACAAAACGCCACATCATTGTGGATGGGGATGGTGGATGGGTGGGATTATACTTTATTGTTTATTATACGTTTTTGATCCAGAGGGAAATTTTTCGATAGATACTAGATAGATATTTGAACAAAAAACATGTGCTACAATTATTCACAGCCCTGCATTTAATACTTTGTACAACCTCCTTTGCCAATAAAACACAGAGTCTTGACCTATTACATTTTCTAAAGTTGGAGAACACAGAGCAGTGCATCTGAGACCATTCCTCTATACTGAACCTCTCCAGATCATCCAGGGTTCTAAGCTGTGTCTTGTGCACTCTGCTCTTCAGCTCACCCCACAGGTTCACTGGGGTTCGGGTCAGGGGACTGAGATGGCCATGCCAGAAGGTCAATTTTGCAGTCAGGTAACTCTTACAGTTAGTCTTTGTGTTGATTTGGACATACGCTTTGGTTCTGTGTCCTGCTGGAGGATCCAATGATGATTTCCTGGCAGGTTTTGATTTATAACGCAACTCTCAATATTTTCAGTTTCAAATTCTTTTTTGTACATAACCTTAATTTTCCAATTAATATAATCTTCTTATTATAATTATCCCAATATTTAAATATCTATATGAATATTTAAAAAAAAAATCACAAACCACTTCACTTCACTGAAAACTGAAGTTCAGTAGTAAATGTGTCAGTTTATCATTTTTCAGTTGTTTTGAACATTTTAATTACTGAATTTGGTGAATATTGTTGAATGCCTGTTGCAACTCCAACCTTGAGAAGTCCTTCTGCTTCCCCTTACACTCCTGCATTTCCTGTCTTTTTCCTTAATATCACATGAGTTAATCACCAGCCCTGTACTGCCCTCAGCTGCTTTCCTGTGGTCAGAATAAAGGGAAGTCACAAGGAATGTCCAGGAAGTTCAAGGCTTACAGCCAAACTCTATATGGAGCTAAGAACCTGATAAAAGCACCTGTACAACCGTGTCTCACCACAGCTACAAGTGAACAACTACAAGAGAAACTCGAAGTTTGTAAACACTTTGTGCCTTTCTGTCCAGCCCATTGCCACAGAGCGAGGAGCTGCTGAGAGGAGAGTAGGATTCAAATGTGTGTTTTTGAGTGACTGTACACTATAAGTGGTGTTTAAAAATGGACAGATCAGCAGCTCTATCAGTGTATTCTTATATGCCCCTTATGGGCAAAAGTGTGGGGATGCTTGACCATCATAGCTATATGAGCATGTTGGATGTCCTATTCCAAACCATTAAGATTAATATGGTACATTCCTCAGTTTTTAGGGAATAGTTTGTGTTTGACCAGGTGTTTTGCCAGGTTAGATGCATTGCCAAGGCAACTTCATTATTTCACTTTACAAATATTGCAAAGTATTAAAAAACGCAACCGCACAAGCCTACGCCCAGGTACATTCCTTCTTATCTAAACAAACATGTATGTAAACACAATTTGACTATATCAAGGTCAGGTAAAATCAAGATCAAGGTCATGTACATAGTGAAATCTGCCACAGATGAATTTAACCTGACTGTGTACTCTGGGCTAACGATGTAATTCAGCCAGTGTCCTTAAAAGTATAGAGTTCTGTAGTGAGTGATGCCGGGGGTATTTGCTATAGTCTTTATCGCCTGGCAGCCCCAGTCTGTGTGTTTGGAGAGTCTAGAGCTTTGTGGCTGAGCTGTCATGGATCCTAGATCCTTCCATTTCACAACACTAGCACATACAGTTGGCCAGGGCAGATCGAACAAGGCAGAGGACTCACAAACTGACTTGTGGCAAAAGTGGAAGGCTATGACTGTGCCATGTTTACAGTAACTAAACTCGCCAGTATGACACATTCTTCTACCAGTGTTTGTTAGTGGAGACTGCATGGCTGTGTGCTTGCATTTATACACCTTTAAGGAATGGGTGTGGCTTAAAGACCTTTGACCATATAGTGTAGTTAGGCAACAGGGTAAAAGGTTTCAAGGTCCTGAAATAACTGGTGTGGTTAGACACAACAGGAAGCCTAAGATAAGGCTCTAAAAGGCACCACAAGCTCTGGTGATGAGAGATGGAAGAAACTAGCAAAAACAACAATAAGGTCATTTTTAGTAAACTAGAGATTGCATGTGAGTAACACCTCATGGAAAAGGGCTTTTTGAACAGGATTTCTGACAAAAACAAGATATTTTCAGTCAATATACTACAAATACTCTCAGTCATGAAGAAAAACAGTTGCCAAAACAAGACTCCAGTGTCTTGTATAAGCATACTTTTTGGCACAGCTGTAGCTTAATGGATAGAGAAGCAGGTTTGTGACCGATGGGCTGCTGGTTCGAATCCTCAAACCAGCAGGAACACCCATTGTGGAAGTGTCCCTGACCCAAACCTCCATGTGCTCCATGACACCATAAATAAATAGAAAAATAGAAAGTGGCAGTTGTTGTACAAAAACTTCTGTGCTCAGGACATTAACATTTCGAGACTGATCTGTTTTAAGAATATCCTCCATTCACTTTAAATGCTAAGTAGACTTCTAGAATATTCTGGAACAGTGAGAACTGTCCGAAAGTTTCTGGAATTTTTTTAGATCTTTTTAGAACTTTCTGGGACTGTTCAGAAAAGATAAAAAATTTTAATAAAATAAAATATTTGCCTGTTTTGCCGCTATACATATGAACGTTTTCTGGGCTGTGGTCATCAAATTAAGGTTTGTGGTGAATAGAGCTGTTTTTACACAGACTTTAGATATAAGCAGTTGAAAAATAACAGTTAGAAGCCAGAAACCAAAACTGTGTAACACTGTGCGGCTAACATAAATAAGTAAACAAGTAAATACATGTTAAAGTGAAGGTGATTAGGCTTTTCCCTAATTATAGTTGAGCCTTTCATATATTTTTTAATTATAAAAAGCAGAAATCGTTCCACTGTAAGTCTCGTGGTATCGGGAAAATATAATATAAATATGCATGAAACCATTAAACACATTAATCACTGTCTAATGACACTTCATGCTGAAACAGCACTACTGGGCCTATAGAACACTTTTGCGATGTACAACTGTGAAAGGTTGCTCCAGTGGCAGTGACTCTTCTCTCTGTTCTAATAAACTCCATGTAACCAGCAGTGCTGCTTACACACACACACACACACACACACACACACACACACACACACACACACACACACACACACACACACACACA
>JBBPDA010000126.1:12936049-12950700 GCA_037974385.1 Arnoldichthys spilopterus
CAGAGAGAGGGAGGGAGAGAGAGAGAGAGAGAGAGAGAGAGAGAGAGAGAGAGAGAGACATACTGGCTTTGATGCATTTGCTTCTGATCTACAGAAGGCAGGGTTCACTTTTGCTCTTTCAACCAAGACAGTTCATTTGCATTTTAATTGTGTGATCATCTGTAGGAGGATCTTTAAAAAGAACGAGGTAGAGCTGAACTGGGACACATCAGGCTTCAGCAACTGGTGTTTGAATCAGCTCAGCTGGGAGGATTATACCTTTAAAACTGTAAAGCCAATTTACAGTTTCAGCTGACTAACACAGTGGTTTCAGCTGACTAACACACACACACACAAAGACAGACAGACAGACACACAGACACACGCAAAGACACACATGCACACATGCACAGACACAGAGACAGACACACACACGCACAGACACACAGACAGACAGACAGACAGACATCGCTGCAGATCTTGAGGTATCGAAACAATCGGATCAGGCCAGTTTGTGATGAAACTCATGATTTTCACCCCAACGTGTATCTGACGTTTTTGGTGCTGATAAATCACTCCATGATCGAACACTCTAATCGATGGTTAGTTCGAAAATGTATCCAATAAAAAAGACTGCACTTAATAAAAGGCCGTACAACTAGTACATCAATCAATCAAGGTCACGTGTAATTATACGAAACGAACGACATGTGGGAATATCACAAAGAAACTGTGTTCTGTGTTCAACTCAATAAACAAGATGATGTTCCTGAATCGGTGCAGAACCACTGAGCTGGCCTGGTCGTCTGCCCACAGCTATGACCAGTCCTGAGTGTGTTGAGGGAGGGAGAGCAAAAGGCAGGGCAGGAAGGACAGTACTGCAGTGGAGGAGAGAAAGAGACAGCAACCCCACCCTGTCTGTCCCACTGTCCATGTAATCAACCTCTCTGTCCAGCGCGGGTTTGTGTACACGTGTGTGTGTTTGAGAAACACAGCAAGACAGCAGACAGTACAATCACAGCTTGGCAAAAGAAGAAAAATGGTGTCAGTGGTGTTGAAGAAAAGAAACAGACACCACAAGTGAAACAGACAGTGCAAGCTCTTTGTGACGGATGCGTCACAATCCAGCGACATTCACTATTAATGTTAGAACGTTTATTAGGAGGATGAAACAGAGAATGTGTGAGAGAGGGAAAGATGGATAATGATAAGAAACAAGTGAGAGAGAGAGAGAGAGAGAGAGAGAGAGAGAGGGAAAGGATGAGAGAGACAAAGCGAGAGCGAGAGACAGAGAGAGAGAGAGACAGAGAGAGACAGAGAGAGTCAGGTGGGGACAGCAGAGTTAATCAGTTGATGCACAAGGGACAAAGAGAGCAAGAGAGGGTAAGGGAGAAATCCAGAGAGACAGAAAGAGAGGATAAGAGAGAGAGAA
Organism: Arnoldichthys spilopterus; assembly: GCA_037974385.1. Lineage (NCBI taxonomy): Eukaryota > Metazoa > Chordata > Actinopteri > Characiformes > Lepidarchidae > Arnoldichthys > Arnoldichthys spilopterus. The sequence goes on from JBBPDA010000126.1 coordinate 12,937,461, forward strand.
AGAGAGAAAGGGTGAGGAAAAGTGAAAAAGAGAGCGAGAGAGATGGAGAGAGACTGAAAGAGAGAGAGAAGGATAGAGAAAGACAGATTGAGAGAGACAGAGAGAGAACCAAGAGAGGGGGAGAGAGTTAGAGAGACAGGAAAGAGAGACAGTGAGAGAGGGAGAGAGAATGAGAGAGAGAGCACAAGGGAGAGAGGGCGAGAGCAAGAGAGAGTAAGAGAGAGAGGGAGAGGGGGAGAGAGTGAGAAAGAGAGTGAGCGAGCGATCGAGAGAGAGAGAGAGAGAGAGAGAGAGAGGGAGAGACCACTACGGAACAGGCAAACAGATGGTGAGAAAGAACACAGACTCACAATCAGACAGACAGACACACCTGCAGTCACCTGAGTCACTGTTTAAACAGTAATGTGATCTTGATCATGACTCAGCAGTTTAATGCAGTATTGTAATTACAGGTTGGACTCAGTTGGTCTGACAGGATTTCGCTGATGCATCAGTTCAGGGAGTTAATCTTTAGACCCGAGAAAGACAAAGCCAATCTGCTTTATTTTAGGATTTAAAATTTTATCTTCTAACTCCAGGATTACCATTCATCACCTTCTTCAACCAGTCGTCCTTTAAAGACGGCTTTACGTTGGGCCTGACCTCACCCAGCCGTTCGGTGACTCAAACCACAATGTGGGTGCAAAGCAGCCGTCTCAGACAGAGACATGACAGTACACCGGCTGGGACACGGCATGCTAGAAACTCCAGGATCATCTCTGAAATCCTCATCAGCAAACTGCACACAGTTCCTTTATTGTGATGGGGCAAAAACATGTAAAAGAAGCAGCTCACACAGTTCACAGTCACTCTTCAACATATACGAAAGAGCAATTGCAGGCTGACAGGGACGGTAATGCATTCTGCTGACGGTTCTTCATCTCAACTGGCTACGTTACAGACTGAGCCACTTTGCTCGGCTGATGAGGACATTTAGACGGGATTTAATTCTCGCTCATCTGAAAAAACCACACTTATGGGATGTTCTTGGTTAAATGAGCAACCCTAATGACACGGTGCTAATTCGAAGCGGAGTATTCTTCCACCGAACAGCCCACAGGTTTTTTACAGCAAGACCATTTATCCTGCTGATACTGCCCTGCTATACTTTAACTGTCAAGTCAACAAATAGCTCCATCAATCACGGAGAGCTGAGAGGTTTGAACATGAACCTGCATGGATTTCTGCGTGGACAGTGTTTGTGGAGGTGGACAAGGTAACGCTGACCTAAATTCAAATCTCCACAGCAACACTTCTTCGGCATACGTCGAGTCAAAGCCTCCAACAGAAGCCACTGTAGCCATAACAAGATGACTGATATCAATATCAGCATAGTGATGTAGCTTTACCCCCCGGTTCACCAGTGTCCAGCCTTGCACAACGTAAATAATGCTTTGCCATGTTATTTACACACACCTTTCCACTTAACTAGGCCATATCTTTATATTTATTATTAGATTAAGCATTGCGCTGCCTCCTTCTTCCTACTCCCTTGCTCATGTCGCATCTTTGCACAACCTGCTACTTTGCATCTGTAAGACTCCAGAACTGTGTACTGGTCTCTGCTGCACTGTCTTCATTTGCACAGCTGTCTGTCTTTGCACTGTCCTGTGATGCCTGCAAATTTTGCACCAGAACACTTATGTTGTACAGTACTGTGCAAAAGTCTAGGCACCTATGTTAATAGTTTAAAGCCATTTATCTGAGTGGTGAGCTTTTTCCTGCAGCAAAAACACAAGTGAACATTAGAATAAGTGCAAACAAACAGAAAAACAGTGAAAAGAATGAAGATTTGTCTTGTGTGTAAACAGTAATTGATGGTGTGAGCTGGTTAGAAGAACAGGTTTGGCTCCAGGTTTCTTCTCCAGGTTTCTTCTCCAAGCCTTTAGTCATTACAAGTATGTGTCCATACTTGATTACATCAAATGAAGGGGTGACAAATTACAAGAGAAATCTACAGTATCTCAAGAGTGTGTGAAAAAAAAAGGCGTTGGACCAGCACAAACCACCAAAACAGCTTTAATGAGGTCTGACAGAGTCAACAGATCTCTGGAGCTGTAAAGTAGGAATGAAACAATCAATGAAGGTGGTGGACAGCACTGTCCAACACATCTGTCCAAAACCTCCCATAGATGTTCCGCTAGGTCTGCCACAACATCGACCGTGAAGGCCACAAAATAAAATGTACATCTTTTTCATACTCATCAGTCCGAAGTCTGTGTTTAAGACATGGTCATCCTGGAAGAGACCCCTCCCTTCAAGACATGTTTCATCATAAGAGGAAGTAGTCAAATGTAGTAATGGCTTGGTGTCACAACGCCTCACCCTATCCCTTTCTCTTAGTTTATGCCACACTTGCATTTTCCGTCTTATAGAGAATATTGCGAAGGATGACTCATCGGACATCTGACCATATGTCATATTTTCCGCATCTCTGTAGACCAATGCAGACAGTTTCTACCCTGATGAAAACTCAGACTGTCTGAGAGGTCTCTGCACTGTGACCCCACTGTAACCCTAATATATTTAGCCCAGACTGCTTCCTTGCGGTATCTGCTAGAGTGCATTTAGAGCGTGCGTAGTAGAGTCTTCTGCACTGCAGCATTAAAAACCTGATAAAGTGAAAGTTTAAACTCGGAGAGGGGTTGAAATTTAAAACTGTACCACCACTACACTCCTATTTCAACTGTCTCTCATTTGTCATTTTTGGTGGATACTGCTGTCAACAGTCACGTCTGGGCATCCAATCAGAGTAAAATGTGTGAAGAGGGTGACCAGGGCTTATGTTATGTATGAAACCACATGAGACGACTAGGTTGTCTGTCAAATTACACATTACACTGTGAAGTCACTTTAAATTTGGGGGCAAATTATTGTAAGATGAAATCTTGAGATTCGAATTTCATAGGGAACCTGAGGATGAACCTGAGCTGAAATTTTTTCTCACCAAAACAACAACAAAAAAAAACATTTGCATGGTTCACAGTATGGCTGGAAATCGCAAGTTCACAGTATCACAACTTGATCCGATCTCATCATTTGTATTATTATTTGTACTATTATACTATCTGATCATTTTCAATACCTTAAAATTTGTAGCGATGTGATTCGAGTTGATACTGGGGTCTGCAGTCAGAATGAAACAAAGTTTCACAAGCTGCTACATTTCCATGATCTCACACATGCAAACAAACCATAATGTGAACATTTTATTACAGCAGTGTAGTCATAAGCAAAAGCAGCTTCTCCGCATAAAACACTGCACAAAATACAATGAAGTAAAATTAATTGTGGAGTGAACACACATCGATTTTTATATCACACTGATGCAACGGATCATACATTCGATGCATCGACACAGATCGATTCATCGTTACACCCCTAGTTCACAGCGGAAGAGAGTGGGCTTAGACTGAGATGACCATTTCAATGTGACAGGCAGGGGATGAGAAAACAAAAGGAGAATTCGGGAGCGGCCTCTAATGAATCAACAAAACACACCTTTCCCGTGAGATGCATCTCGTTCTAGAAACGAGTCAACGTCAATTCTATGGTGAATAAGTGAACCACTGACTGAAACAGACTGAAATTCACCTCCACACTAAGGGCAAAGCTTTAGAGCAATTCAGCAGTTCATTTCCTGCTTACATCTCATATCCTGCAATGGCGGATCCTGAACCTCACCTTATCCGTGGTGATCTCGCTGTGGAGGCTGTGTGTCAGTCCACAGTTGCAACAGCTGCATGACCATCCACACCAAGAGCAGGTTAATACTGAGTGTGGGCAGCAGCTTTGTGAAGCAATGCACATGAGTAGTCAAGCTATGTGCAAGCTCGGCTGCAAAGAAAAGACAAGTGACGTTTCACGTTGTCCTGTGTGGGAAAGACACTTGTGTTGCATGCATTAATACAGACACACGTTCACGGACGTGTCTTACAAGTGGCACAGTCTTCTTCCAATCACGCACACATCCTTAGCACAGTGTGGGGCTGCTTACTTACAATGAAGCACGCACAGAAGGCAAAAACACCTCACTGCACGAACCCTCCCTCTCACACACTCTTTGGCATCCACTGGCTTTAATGAGCGCGTATTGGTTTTGAATTACAAGGACGTGCCGCTTCCTGCCCCTCGCTGCCTGTGTTACACTGCATTCGGTGACACATCAGACTGCGTGACCTGCACAACACTTCAGTAAAGCAGGAGACGTCCTACATATCAAAATATTAGGAGGAATTATATTGGCATATGTACAGATATACTAATGTTTTATGAGGAAGAAGGAATATGTGACATTTTAAAGATTTAACAAGATAATTTATATGTTTTTGTATAATTTAGAGACTTTGACAGAGGCTATATCTTACAACACATCTGGATGGGGGGTCATTCAATAAATAAAAGCAGCTGCAACAATAAGATACTGCTTAGTCACTGACACGGACACAAAATTATTAATAATGCAGTTAAATAATGCATTAAATAGACCAGTCCTGGCTTTCTGCAAAATTAATATTGTATCTTATCTTAAAATAATATTACTTTCATTTCAGTCAGATTTTTAAATCCACGGTTTTAATTGTGTGGCGCTGCTGCTGATCTGATGGGTCACCACTGCATCCTCCACACAGCAATGACAGCGCCCGCCGGGGCTTAATGAGACACCGGGGCATGTGCTGTTCACACGTACAGTGGGGTTAAAACGGTGCCGAACGCTGCAGCGCGCCGTGTCGCTGCAATGTGCCGTGTGAGCGATGCCCGCATCGTCTCTTTCTGGGGAGAACTCGCTGGCAGTATGTGCGTCACACAGCCTAGAGCCGGGTCAGCGGAGCCTGTTGGCTGTGACACTCACCGTGATGCTTTTATCAACTCGCCTGCCATGAAGAGCAGCAGCAGCAGCGTTCAGAAACGCCTCGCGGGAGCGAGCAGCCCGCCGCACAGGGCTAACACACGCCTCGGCCGTCGCCGCTCAGGCTGAGGGCGCGTTTCACACACAAAAAAACAGCCGCAGTGCTGTCACAACAACCCGACGCCTTCAGCCAGCCCGATGCAGAAAGAGCGATATAAAAACCCAGGGCCAACCTCACGTAGCGCCTCCACGTCCTTCCCCTCCGAAGACAACGGGCGACACCAGCGGAATTCTCCCGGTCACGGGTCGCACCGTTCGCGGCCTGAGGAGAGAGGAGCGAGGCGCCGCTGGAGCGGACACAAAACAGACCACCTCGGAGACAAACTTCCCACTTCCAGCGAGCGCACCGACACGTCTCCTGTTTCTGTTCCTCCCCCCTTTTTCAGCGTTTGGTAGAAACACAGAGCGTCGCGTCGCCGTGTGCGGCGGCTCCGTGCAGTCTTACCTCCCCGTCGCGGTAACAGACGGTCTGGCTGCGAATCCTCCCCGCGCCCCCAGATAACGCTCTCTCCGTCTCTCGCCCGCGACGACGAATAAAATGACAAAAAAAAAAACACAAAAACAAAAACAAAACACGCAGCTCGCGTTTTAACGAAGAGGAGGCAGTCGTCGGTATTAAACGTCACGCGGGTCCGTCTGGCGTTTTTTTCGCACCGCGGCGTTTAGGTGAATATGCGCTTCCCCCCCCCTCTCATCATAATTGCGCGCGGTGACGTGCTCGCACACCGCACGTACCGGGGGAACACACACACACACACACACACACACACACACACACACATTCTCTCACACATGAGGGGTGGGAGGCGCGTAGAGCCCCGAGGAGGGGACGGTGATGGAGCGGCCAGATAAACACGAGGGGAAATGGGCTCCGTTCATGCCTGAAGTAACTTAAAACAGCGTCCGCAGAGCGACACTGAGCACATTCCGCACCGCCATCTGGCCCATATTACACTAACACCACGGTCATGACGAGGACAGCGACGACATCCACAACGGGGAAGTGTGGTAAAGGTCCGGCTCGATCTACTGGAGAAAAAAACAAGAAATACATTCACACGCGCACATATATCTGCAGTACTGTATGTTATACTGTGTTAACAGGTTAAAGCCCTTTATCCGAGCAGTGAGATTCTTTCTGCAGTAAAACCACAAGTAAACAGTAGAATAAATGCAAACAAACAGGAAAACAGTGATGCTGTGGTGGCCCTGTGGTTTGGAACTCGGCTTTGTGGTTTAGAAGTTAGAAACTTGTCAACAGAAGGTCGCAGGTTCCACTGAGGTACCCTTGATCACACTGCTCCCCGGACGATTCACTGGGGTGATATTGTTCATTTGCTTTGTAAAACCTAGATGATGGCGATGATGATTAGAAGAACAGGGTTCTAACCTCTTCCTATTACAATCAGCATTAACATGTTATGCTATAGCAGCTCCTTGTTGGGATCAGACCCGGCCGGTTAGCCTTCACTCCCCACATGCATCACTGAGCCTTGGGTGCTCATGACCTTGTCGCTGATTCACATGTTGTCCTTCTTTGGATAACGTTTGGTAGGTACTAACTACTGCACACATGTAACCCTCCACAAGATCTGCCGTTGCTCTGACTCATCACAATAAGGACCTTGCCAAAGTGGCTCAGATGCTTACACTGACCCATTTTTCCTGCTTCCAATATATCAACTGAAAAACTGACTGTTCTTTAATATATCCCACCCTTTGTTACAGGTGCCACTGAAAACAAGATGATCAATGTTATTCACTTCACCCGTCAGTGGTTTTATTGTTGTGGCTGATTGGTATATATGGGACAGAGTGACAGGTCGTAGGGTAGACTGTATATGTGACATTTCAGAGTCTAAACAGTAGAAGCTGAGCCTAAGTGCAGTATTGTTCACATGTTGTTCTGCAACAGTTTGAAAAATGCATGAAGGATTATGTAACTGTCATTCATGGTGGCAGTTATATAAAGTCTGAAGACATAAGCTTAATGTACACAGCAGATGTTCAGGGATAAATGGTCTCAAATATTTGTGCACAGAGTGGTAAGAGCCCATGAATGTGGCATTTGCACCAGCTGAACATGTACACAAAGTCCCCTTTTGGCACCAAGAGATGGAATTCCATGACCTGATGTGAAGCTCGTGTACAAACCAATCCAAGCTCTCTGGATGTGTTAGGGATCCCCTGTCTTTTGCTTGGATTGATGAGAGAAGATACGAGAGGGGGGGATCAGCACGTTCCATCTCAAAGTCATAGTCGTCTTCTTGTGAGTCATGGGATTTGCTGTGGTTTTCACCATTGGGTCCATCCCACGATAAAATGATAAAATAAAATAAGCAGAAATATCAGGTCCACCTTCAAAATGTAAAAACCATCAACAAGAGATGAAGAGTGTGAAGCTTAGGGTATACGGTGTATAGCTTCCAGCCATATGGTTCCCTGGTTCCCAGATTTATTCCTCTGGCATGATGCCATCCACTGGGTGATGGGTGTCTTCCATGTTGGTCTTCGATATTTCACCAGCCCTTCTGCCCCATTAACATTTATAGCAGTAATAAAACACTCTGGAGTCAGGCAAATGAATTCAGCGCTCCACCACATACAACCCTGGGCATTTGCGAAATGGCAGACTATTAAAACAAAGAAGAACAAATTACAGCAGATCTACTGAACAACATGTACTGACAAAAACAAGAGAATATTCAGAACTATTTCTTACACCCACAGGTGAGTGTGGTTGGCTGTTGTGGCTCCCAGTTGTGATGGCCATACCCATGTGGATCTCGCAGTTGAGAGGAAAAGGATGTCAGAAAGATGCTAAGCTGTTTCACAGCCTTTCAGGTACAAGGCGTAAACAAGTGAAACAAGCATCCACAGTGGGCAGAATAGTCCTTTGGGAAGGTGGCAGTTGTGTCATTTCAGTGTGAGAGTAAAAGATGTAACTGCCAGCATATGGACTTTGCAGGGTTTTCAGTATAATTATGATGACTTTACAATAAGGTGAGTTACATATACTCAGTTACTTGTACAATAGTGTTTTTAATCCTATTTTCTCACAAGTGCTCTAAAATCTAGGCCTCAGCCAAGAATAATGGTTCCTTGGTAGATCCTTGGTGTGTTACATAATGAGAAATTGAGTGATCTATCAAGGCTTGTGATGATGTAATAGTAGCTCACCTGGACCACAGTCTTATTTTTTTAAATATGGCCAATTGGCCAATTCCTACTATCTGTCTAGGTGAGTCCCCATCAGTGCTACAAAGCTAACAGGGGGAAGCCTAGCATGTGCCTCCTCTGAGACATGTGAAGTGAAGTGAATGTGACTTATTTGTAATTGTGAACACACTTAATCGCACACAAAGAGGCCAGGACTTGACCTTTTCTTCACAAGGGCACAGTCCTAAAGATTAGGACACCACATCTTTTCACATTGACATAATATCATTAGATAGTTTTACACCCTTGAAGGAGGCCAGTAACTGTCCATTCTGTTAGATCAACTAACAGTTATCAGGGGAGGAGAGAGAGGGCAATCCTTACCAACAGAGATAGAGAGGATTCCCATGTATGGATGGCTGTGGCATCCATACAAGACTTGCAATCTCCAAAGAACAGGCCACTGTAAAGTTTTGTCTTCAGATCATTTAGAGCTGGGCAATATGATGATATTTATCATTATTGTGATAAACCGTAGTCACAATGGGCTTTTCTGAGCGTATCGTTAAGCACTTCATGTTTAGTTTAAAGGAGCATCATTAGTTTTGCTTAAGTGAACATGTACTGCGGTGTGAAAACACTGAATAAAAATTTTTTTTTTTTCATACTTTGATTTTTCAGAAAAAATATGCCACTGTTGGCTCTTTTTCTTTTGTTCCATCTTAATACATATCGTGACATATCGCATATCAGGGAAAATTCTCAAAATATTGTGATAAGATATTTTTGCCATATCGCCAACCTCTAAAATCATTAACAGAAAATAAGAGCTTCTCCTGTTGAATCACTAATTCGTTTCTTGTGTGTGTTAAATTTCACTATGTTATGTTGGTCATCGCATCTGTCTCGCTGTTGTCTCACACCTCTGACTTTTGTGGTGTATTTTTTTAGACCATGAGTGCACCAAAAACAGAAGAGTACAGCAATCTGGAGGAGCTAAGTTTTAATGTAGTTTCATAAGTTAACTTGATATTTTTCTAATCCTACTCAATTAGGTTTTTTTTGGAGGGGAGTGGGGTATTTTTACTTGAGTTATTGCTTCATCTAAGTAATAACTTTTCCTTGAGTAGAAGTTCTCTCCTCTACCCACACCTCCTATACCTATACCAACAGCTGTGTCATGACCACAAACCAGACCAACAAAACCTGAACTGACATAGAACATAATGAAACGCTTTAAATCACCACTTTCCCTCCATTCCTGCAGTGATTTACAGTTCAGCTACCTTAAAACTATGCACTGCTCCTGTCAGACACAGGTCACTCCAGAAAGAGTTTAAAAATAGAAGAAGATCCTGATGCTTCCTTACTACTGCTCACTGTCAGTGTCTGCCTTGTGACCCTGCTTTCCAAATTATGAGGCAAGAAAAGAACAGGGCAGTTCAAACACTCAGCTATCCCCCCTCATATCTCTCTACACAGCTGCACATTTTTCTGCATCTCAACCACATTTGTTTTGCCAGTAATCACACTGCAGACATTTGCCTATGTGATCCATGTTATTTATGAGTTGAACTGCATGCATTTATTCAAAAAATTGCTGGCTGTCATAGATGCCCAGATTAGACTCTTAGAGAGAATCTTTTGAGAGAGTTCAACTGAAGGCTGGCCATTAAATCACTGTTTAGCTTCATCATGTGAAAGGACACAAATACAAATAATGAATCAAAGACTGAGAATTCAATCATTGGCTACCGAAAATACAGTTAACAGGATGTATAGATGGAAAATGTCAGGACTAAAGAGTTACTTTATTTTCTCTGCAATGCTCTCAATCTCATTTATTTGAACAGAGGTCATTTAACACTGGTTTTCAGTCTGTGATCATGACATATTACAGCAGGTTCAGTCCAGAGAATTTGACCTCTGTTTTTCTGTTTTGACCAGACTAGCACATTAAACCCAAAAGCCAAATCCCAGAGACAAAAATTGCAAATTGAAATTCTGTTGCACATATTACGCTACTATATATATATATATATAAACTCCCAATCCAATCTCCCAGTAATAGGGAGAACATTTTTTAGAACTTTTTAATTTGAAAGAGATTTTGTACAATCTGTGAAAAAAAATGTTCATCATTGTGCATAAAACTTTGCACCATTTAAAGCTAAAGTCCTCTACAAGTGAATCATGCTCTGGATTTTTAAAATCTTGTGCATGGTGCCATTCACCATCTGAGATCTCTCCTCATTGTCAGCAATAAACATTTCTGCTGATCTAGGAGCAGCTACTCTTCACAAATGCCAACTTTAATCATGTGAGAAACTGCAAAATGATGTCAGCATGAATTTTTGATAGGGTAACACTAAAACTGCAACATACTGCTAGTATCAATGCAGGGCTCTGAAGGGGAGGAGGCCCTGCTTGAGAGTTGCTGGAGGACATTGTTGCACATTAATGAACATTTCGCAACTTCATTAGACTCTTCCAGCAGCTCAGAAATATCCTGAGTTTGTCTGCTGGTTGCCTTGAGGCCCTAAACTATGGCCGGAGATTTAGAGAGGGGCTGTTAGCAGTCTCAGTAATGGAAACCACATTTCATACCATACGCTGTAAAGTCTGAACTCATTTCTTTGGGCTAAATATGAAAAATCTGGGTAAACAATTAGTCAAATCTTAGGATTTTCTAATATCTGAAAGTATTTCAAAGCATTTCATTCCTTCATTTTGTCTTCGCCAACACAAACTATGAAGGGCTTCTGGCTATTTTTTTTTGTTTTTCCGATCCACTGTTAATACAAATACACACTTCATTAAACGGATGATCAAATGACTGGTCCAAATTAGATCAAACTTTGGATAGCATCACAAAGTCATCATCTAATTTCCTGAGAAGGACCATTAAACTTTCACTGAGGTGAATTAAATGTTGCTCTCACTCACAAGCATAGTTAAACCTCCAGCTGTTGTAGCAAGATCCACTTTCAGTTTTGGAAAGTTTGGCAACAAAGAGTTAAGCAGCTAGTTTCAGAGGAAAGTAACAGCATCTTTAGTTTGATCAACACTGGGATAAAAAAGAGCTCAGATTAGGGTTTGTTTAAGTTGTAAACATGGCACTAATCTGATAACAGGCATCGGTGTCAGGCCGAAAATGAATCCAGTATATTCGTTTAACAAGTTTGGCCTGAAAGATCACACACTCAAACTGTATGATGTGCTGTTAGTTGTGTTTTTTTTTCTGTGGGGTAGTGTTTGAATAGACACACCACTCCCGGACACACCACTGTCTGTATTTCAAAAATCAGAATAAGCTTAGAAGCCACAGACCTTACAGTCATGTAAAAAAGGCCCAGAAGTAGAATAGAATAGAACTGTATTGATCCCCTACTGCGGAAATTTACTCGTTACAGCACCTGAAAGATATTAACAAGCAAATATTTCCCTCTTTTTGATAAAGTGCCTATAGATGCAGATGATTATTCTCCAACTGATGACACAAAAATAACATTTTGAATTTATTTTCAAGTTCATAAAATTTTAATCAGGTGTTACATATTAGCTGCCATTGATTAGAACAATCTAGAGCATGACATCTAGGGTCTGGTGTTCTCTTTGCCTATGAGTCTGAAAAGGGATTTATAAAGATCTCTGACATTCCACTATAAACAAAAAAATAAAAGAATCTACAAAGGACACAGATTTCAAACAACTGCTAACATGTTCAGTAATAGCAGTCCCGGCTGCCTGATGCAAAAAGAAGTCACCAAGAACCCCAAACATTCATGATGAGATTATCTGGTAAGCCTTGCAGCTGTTGGCATGAAAACGCAAACGTCTTCTCTTAGAAAAAGATTGGACAAATTTGACCTGTATGTGAGGCATATCAGGAAGTACCTTTGCTCTCCAAAAAGACATCTGTCCTAAAGTTGAAGCTGAAGCAGAGTTAGACTTTTTAATAGGATGATGATCCTAAGCACACTAGCAAATCCACCATGACTTAAAAAGAAGAAAATAGGTTTTTTTAAAAGCTCATTGAAATGTCATGAGGGGTTTGTGAAGCGCATTACATACAAGAAAACCTTCAACATCTTTGAACTTAACTAAAGGAATTTTGCATGCAAGAGTGAAAAATATCAGTACACTGATGTCAGAGACTAATGGAGAATTATGCAAAACACTAATACTAGCTTCTGAGACCAAGTGTGTACTTATTTTTTCTACATTAGAATATTAAATCTGCTGATGCTTGTTGAATAAATGATTGAAAAAGATTTTTACTCCCCTCTTTTTGTTCAGGATTATCAATTTAATCTGTAGGCACTTTAGTAAAGAGGGTGAAATGTGTGTTCAAATATGTTTTCAAAAATCAACAGTTCCAAAGAGATGTACTTATTTTTCACATGACTGTAGATCGCATGTTAAGAGTTCCAGTGTGCACTAATTTTGGATTCACCAGAGGCGTAGTAGAAACACTACAAGAACACCTAGGAAAATCACATGAGCTGCAAGGGAAATCATACTCCTGACATTTTAATCTGTGTTTGTTAAGGAACCGGGATGTAAAAGACCATTTAGATTTTGGAAGAGTGTTGGGTAAAACAGGCATGTTGGGCTGCTAAAGGAAACCTAGTTTTACTCACTGGCTCAAACTCAAAGAACTCATGTTTCACTGAGGCTCTTTGCAGATTTTGTCTGTAATATGTGATGAAAGCCAGATTCAATGCAGGCTAATTCTTAAATCACTGGATATCTGACCCTTAATGTTATTTTAACACCAGTGCTACAAACATGCCAAAAACAAATTCCTAGAAATATTATGAGAGGTTCATTCCATACAAAAACAGTAATTTTCTCTGCCATGCATTACTTTGAAGGCATTATAGAAGAATTTACCTTCCACAGGCACAATAATAAAAAGCTAATATACAATGTGAGAAAAACCAGGTTATATAACCCAGCTAGTCTTTCACGTGAATGTAACAGCAAGCCCATATACCCAAGCAAGCCCATAAAGACCTGATCTAAAGTCATCATGGCTCCTCTACAAAAGGAACTGCTGCCCATTTATACTAAGAACTATTATTTACATTTATATTTATATTTATTTTGTTATTTTTCTTTCTTTTCTTT
>JBBPDA010000126.1:12950800-12999020 GCA_037974385.1 Arnoldichthys spilopterus
TCATAGCAGTACTAGTAGCAGCAGTAACAGCTGCAGTAGTAGCAGTCATTGCAGTAGTAGTAGTAGTAGCAGCAGTACCAGGCATTGCAGTAGTAGTAGTAGTAGCAGCAGCAGTAGCAGTCATAGCAGCAGTAGTAGTAGTAGCAGCAGCAGCAGCAGTCATAGCAGCAGTAGTAGTAGTAGCAGCAGCAGTAGCAGTCATAGCAGCAGTAGTAGTAGTAGCAGCAGCAGCAGTCATAGCAGCAGTAGTAGTAGTAGTAGCATTTGCAGTCATAGCAGCAGTAGTAGTAGTAGCAACAGTAGCAGTCATAGCAGCAGTAGTAGTAGTCGTAGCAGCAGCAGCAGTCATAGCAGCAGTAGTAGTAGTAGTAGTAGCAGTCATAGCAGCAGCAGTAGTAGTAGTAGTAGCAGCAGCAGCAGCAGTCATAGCAGTAGTAGTAGTAGTAGTAGTAGCAGTCATAGCAGCAGCAGTATTAGTAGTAGTAGCAGCAGCAGCAGCAGTCATAGCAGTAGTAGTAGCAGCAGTAACAGCTGCAGTAGTAGCAGTCATTGCAGTAGTAGTAGCAGCAGCAGCAGCAGCAGCAGTCATAGCAGCAGCAGTATTAGCAGCAGTTCAGTTTCGTATGGCAGACAGCAGTGCTATGGAAATTGCTTTAGACATTTAAAACATGTCTCCACATTTTACAGCACAGTATCCAAGAGAGTCAGATGTCTATTAAACTACAGACAGACATATGAACGTCGTCTTTGTTCTGCTGTCTTTGCCCCTAAACCCATATGTAGTTGATTAACCAAGACATGTTTAGCATGTTCAGGTTTAGCGCTGGAGCTGTGAGGCTAAGATAACACCTTTATGCTGGTTTGTAGACTTGTAGCTTCAGGGCAAAACTGAAGAAGCACATTTCAGACATAAAACAAGTCTTGGCTGATTGATTGGGTTCAGGATAAGAGGAGATGTTGTGTAAATGAAAATTTTAATCTATTAAATCATCGCCTTAGAGCGGAAACACTGGAAACACCCACACAGGTGCCTCAAGGCTACAACTGCTGATCACCAAGCCCATATACCTAATAAACACACATTAAACCAACAACAAGCACAATGACAGCAATGATATCTCCACAATTCATTTAATAGTAGTAGCAGCAGCAGCAGCAGTAGTAGTAGTAGTAGTAGTAGTACAAGCAGCAGCAGTAACAGTAGAAATGTTTGCAGTAAGTAGTATTAGTAGTATGAGTAGCAATAGCAGGAGCAGTAGCTGTATTAGTAGGAGCTTTTGTAGTAGTAGTAGATTGCAGCGATAGTAACAAAAGTATCAGTAGCAGTAATAGTAGCGGCAGCGGTAGCAGTAGCAGTAATAGGTAGCTCTATCAGTAAAAGCAGCAGTAGTACAATGCAGTAGTAGTAGTAATAGCACATAGTGGATTTAGTAGAAGTAATAGAAGCAGTAGCAATAGTATTAGCAGAAGTAGTAATAGTAGTAGGAGCTGTAGCTGTAGTGGTAGCAGTTGTCGGAGCAGCAGCAGCAGCAGTAGTGGAATGTAGAAGAGTTATTGACAGATTCTATGGTATGGACTCCAGTCTGGTGTGCAGTTTCTGTGGTAAGGGCTCAGCTCCTCATGTCCCTGCTGATCATCCACTGCCCCAACAGCAGCAGGCGAGTGTCTGGGTCCATTATTTGTAAATAATATGCAGCACCTTCAGCCAGATCTTTACTTTGGCTTCTAAAACACTTGGACAAAAAATAACTGTTTCAGCAATAAGCGCTGAACTCACATGCACATCTCTTTATCAGCATGTAATCCCCCTCTTCAGGCCCTGCTTATTTTAGTTTGGATGAGAGCAATGTGACTATGGAAGTCCTGACAGCAATGAACAAGAGCCCCACCCAGTGTTGAAACTAAGCATTACCATGGCATCCTAATTAAAGCAGGTTTCCTGTCCAGGTCCTACTTTTCTCTGACAATCACTGTCCTGCACACTCTGGTGTTTACATGCAGTTGAAAATGCAGTTGTGTCCCAAGTGCATAATTAATACTAATTTGAACTAAACTTAAATGTATTAGAGTATGTATTATAAGTGCCAAAGTTGAGTGTAATCAGATTTTCACGGTGCACACTTTGGAACTGTTGAATAGTTGAGTCTGGTGCTGATGGACATTATTGCCCCACAATGCTTAGGGAATAAAAGGGGAGGAGCAATGCTCTAAATGTTTTGAAAAAGGTGGACAGCAATGCTCTTCTATAGGAGCGTCTTAAAGCAGTCAGGTGCCATTTCTGGTTAATTTGTGCCAAAAAGACACTTTTACCACCTTTTAAAAACAGTTCTAATGCAGCCGTCAGAGTCACAGTCTGGTATGGCATTCACTGGCATACTGTAGCAACACTGTTTCATCATTATTTCCTGTTAGTATGAAACGGGTGGTGTGTTAATATTGAGAGTACTGATCTGCCAAACTACTATTAAGATGAGGCTAACTGACAGTACATACAAGAACAGTTTCCAGAAATATTGGGATTTGTTGTAAAATGCAATAAAAATAAGAATGTTTGAGTTGTTAATTCTCTTGAATCTTTATTTAACTGATAAATGCACAAAGATTTCCAATGTTTTTACTGAACAATGCTTGGAAGACTGCTGTCCTGCAGGGGGAATTTTAACCCCATTCTTGCTTGATACAAGACTTGAGATGCTCAGTAGTCCATGGTTGCTGCTGTCTTATTCACCTACATGTCTTATTCTCTACATGAAGGGACATATATTTTTAATAGAAAGCAGATCTGGGCTGCTGGTCAGGTCAAACACAAACTCTGTGTCTACAAATGCCACACTGTTAAAGCACATTCAGAATGTGGCCTGGCATGGTCTTGCTGATTTAACTATGGGCTTCCCAGGAAAAGACATCACCCTGATGGGCAGTGGTGGCCTGTTGGTTAGAATATTGCCCTTGGGACCTGAAGGTCACAGGTTCAAATCCCAGCCCGGGCACTACTGAGGTACCCTTGAGCAAGATACCATCCCACTACACTGTTGACAGCTGCCAACTGCTTCATGTGTGCACGTGTCACTTTTCGTTGTGGTACTTGAGTGTGTTCACAATGATAAATAGTCACTTTCACTGATGGCAGCATGTGAAAAGTAAAACTAAAATTTAATCCCAATATACACCTCTGCCTCAAAGGCTTTCTTCACACATATGCAAGGTAACCATGATGCCCCAACCTCATACCATGACAAATGTTGGCTTTCACACCTTTCATTGGGTACAGCCTGCATGGTCCATTTCGTCTTTGGCATAAACGAGTCTATGCCCAATTTTCTCAAAAAAACAAGCTGAAATTGGGACTCATGTTTACTTTGTTGACTGCAAATTAACTCGCTACACTGACTGATAGCTAAATGGTATTGTATATTCACTACATGCACTTTTAAGGGGGACTAACAGGTGAGTACTTTGTTAGTTAGCTAGCTTACTAAGCTGATTTGTCTGAGAGGTTGGGCTCAATCATATTCACAAAATTTTTTAACTCAGGAATAGAATTGACTAACTTTTTGACCTACCGGACACAAAAGATCTGCTGCACACAGACGTGATGAAGATCTTTGTTGCTGGGGAGGTCTCCTGTTTGTTAATAGCTTTCAGACAACTAGAACATATTTTTGTCTGTTTTGTGTACTGGAACACTGCTTACCACAACGAAATGTGACCTCTGCATTTAACCCATCACACGTGCACACGTAGAGCAGCGGGCAGCTATCAACAACACCCGGGGAGCAGTGTAGTGGGACAGGACCTTGCTCACATGTGCTGGGACATTTTGTTGTGGTGCACTTTACGTGTGATTGAGTGTGTTCACACTGACAAATATTCACTTTCCACTTTTATCCAGTCAATGAAGGCATCTGAACTCTGACAGCTGGTGTGTTGGAACTGAACTCTCAGCAGTAGATCATCATGACTCAGGTTTTGAACCTCTGGAGATGCATAAGCAAACACTTGAAGGCACAGCATCTGGATTTGAATGCCCTCCGCCATGCTTGTTCTAACTTGCTTTCATGTTAAATGTATTGGGATATTCGGTATGTAAGACTCTAGCCATTCCTAGACTGATTCTGACTTTCTGATTC
Organism: Arnoldichthys spilopterus; assembly: GCA_037974385.1. Classification (NCBI taxonomy): domain Eukaryota; kingdom Metazoa; phylum Chordata; class Actinopteri; order Characiformes; family Lepidarchidae; genus Arnoldichthys; species Arnoldichthys spilopterus. The sequence goes on from JBBPDA010000126.1 coordinate 12,954,931, forward strand.
TGACTGCTATGAATGACAGATAAACATAAAGGTTTGTTTGGGTGGCAGTGCACTTCATTTCAGCTATTTGCTAACAACTTGCTCAAATGATGAGGCATACTGAGCATAACATACATAATAATTCAATCAGAGACACATTTATCAAGGTAGCAGCCAAATGTTGAAGGCTAATGGTCAAGTTGTTTTGGGGAAGACATGTTAGACCAGTGTGTTTACTGGAGGTGGTCATTTCCCAGCACATCAGAGCAAGGACGGTAGATAAATGGGGGAAGGGCTTTAAAGTTTTTTCAAAGGCCACTGGTAGATAAACGGGACTGGGTGGGATTGTATATGAGAAAGTGGGAAACGAACGCAATGCGTGGAGAAAGATGACTGAGATCACATGAGAAGGAATTCCCAGTGAAGATTATATCTAGCAGGTTGCTAAGCTTTGTGGGTGGTAAGTTAGTGTGTGTAAGATTGAAGCAATGGGATAGGAGCTGTAGGCATGGTAATTAAGACTTGAAAGATTAAAAGTCAGAGAAATATTTTCCTCGGGGAAAGAGCTTTGGCTGTTTTAAGGAGGCTTTTAGGTAAATGTACACCTGTGTAGACTTGCAGCTTAATGTGAAGCTCAAATGAAATGTGTTGATAAAGACACTGTTCAGAACCAATTTATTTTTTATTTCTATAAGGTTTCAAAGCTTTTTTGACTGAATAGGCCTTAGTCCAAGTCAGGCACAGAAAATTCCAGGATGTAAAAATGTATGTTACTTCTCAGGGTGTTTACACTCAGCAGCAATGGGGTCATAAAGATAGTATAAAGATAAAAGAAGTCAGAAAGTCTGAAAGACCAAGAGAAACCTCTGCAAAATCTGCTCATAGAGTGTACATGCCTGCAGAGCAAATCCTCCACATTACTGCAAAGGATTTGGTTGGCCCAGAACAGTGATGCACTGGCCTACTCTAAACTGTTGCTGAGCATACATCTGCACAGAAGCAGTCCTAACCTTACATGCAACCTCATCAGAAAAGTCAATGGCTGAAGTCTGCAACACAACACTCAGATAAACCAGAGGCATTGTTGAATTAGTGCTATGGTCTGAGGAAACAACAGATGGGCACATTTCTACTGTTAAGCATGGGGGTAAATCTATAATGATGGGGTTTGCGTTGGAGCTTGTGGCAAAAGAGTTTTGTGGGGGAAATTATGCAATTATTAGAGCCATTGAAGAAACTGAAGAAAATAAAAACCACAATATTACAAGAAGATATTTTAACAATTTTAAAATGAGGTTTTCATGGCTTTTTCTGTTCTGTTAATCTTTGGATTTCAGCTTTACATTATACTTCCCCACAGACATACAATAACTATTTCACGTTAAACAGCAACAAAACCCATCCCTTAGCTAAATCTGCCTCTCAAATTCTCTCCATTGATGTAGCTGACTTCCCCTTTCCTCTTGGTTAAAAATCTGCGTCATCCTAGAGTCTCATTCTACGTTCATGTCGGCTCTGTTGTTGAATTACCAAAATTAGATCAAACATTACAAATAGTCTTTCCAAGTCTGCTGCTTTATCTCTTATCAATGCTCTCATCTTGAATTATTTGGAGTACAACTCTCTTCTTCCGTTCACAAGCCCCAGATGGTTCAGAACTCCGCCGCATGACCGCTCACTTACACCCATTCTCTAAAACAGTACACCTGTTCTCCAAAATCTCCATTGGCTCCATCAGCCTCACTCATTTTTCTGTCTGATCTTCGCTTCTTTGAGCCGATCCATACTCTCAGGCTTTCTTCTGCTGGGCTGTTAACCATTCTTCCATCCAAAAGCTTTGGTGATCAAATATTTTCTAGATTTGCTGGAAAAACTGAACTGATAGAACTATTTGGTCCAAAAGCACCTAGTATTATTCCCTTCACTCATTGGTGGTTTTAATGTTGTGGCTGATCAGTGTGTATAATCAATAACAAGAAGAAATATGTTTGGGCAAAACGGTCTAAGTACAAAGCCACTCAGGGCAGAGTGCAAAGACTTTATCATGTCTGTCTTTCATCAATGGACTCCTGTTGTTACACCCCTTAGACTAAGGAGGACAGGTCTCAATTATGCTGTAAAAACAAGATCAGTGGCATCTAATTACTAAATAAATGGAACTTCCTGTCTAGCTGTTGAGATCTTGCTTGACAGGACTCTGGTCCTGCACTTATAGGTTTTAAACTCTGCTACAAGCCTGTGAAGCTTTTTAGCAAAACCAGTTCAAGCACTGATAAATATCTGTGTGAAGTTTCCGTCATCCACTGTATCAGTTCTGCTGTTTACAGCCTGTCATTTTGATTTAGCATCATATTTACTCACTGCAACAAGACATTACACCGCCATTAACCAGACGACATCCACCAAAGTAATCATGACAAGTTTTCAATCCGCTGACTGTTACACTTCCTGGTTCTGGTGAATGGAACAAATTTATCTGAAGTGGGAATGAACCAGAGCGGAGCTGATATTTTAAAAAAGATTTGCGCTGTTTACTGCGAGTTTGTGGACATTTTGGGATCAAATTGCTTCAGTTTGCAGGACCTCTATCATGAACATGACAGATATATTTATCTGACGATATCAGGCCATTTATGATTTTAGGCCATGACTCTTTGAATGGAGTTGTTCATATTTTCGTTTATAAAAAAAAAAAGTAAAAAACGTTTAAACGGTTAAAACGGTGCATAAGAATTGCTGTAAAAACGAAACAGATTAGGCAGAGCTACAGGAGTGATTGTCTCATAAAAAGATTTATTTTCTGCCTAAATGTACAAAGGCAAGTTACAATATTGTATAAAAAAAAAAGAAAAGAAATGTGGCAATGTACACTTTACATACGACAACCCCAGGAAGAGAGTGAGGGACAGAGGCAGAGGAAGAACATTACAGCTCGGAGGTGGGGGGAGGGGGGAGGACGCAGGAGAGCAAGGTTTACAAGAGTAATGCATCCAAACATAGAAATGAACAAAAGCTGTAAACATCTGTCTTTCAAGTACCAATGAGTGATAGTGAGCCACAGCTCTCGGACTGAGAGAAACGGCGGGGTGGGCGGGGTGGGGGTGGGGCCAAATAGATCATAAAATAGAAGAAGGGGAAAAAACGAAACAAAAAAAACAAGACATTTTGTCCTCCCTTCAGGGACTGCGTGGGATCAGCCATAGTAGCACCGTTTGAGACGTCTGAGATTCCCCCCTTCCAAAAAAAACGAATGGACTTGTCTCACTGAGGATAAATACTCAAAATGCCTAAAAATAACTTAGAACAAGCGCTTTTTCCTCAATATTATGAACCATGTCACCAGACAGCACAACTTTACTGGTTATACGTTCAAAGATAAAACAGCTAAGTGATATTACTACCATTTATATAAAATCCCTCCCCGTGTTTTACTCTAGGGTGCACAGACAAGTCCCTCTTTTACGCTGATCTACGTCCAGTTTGCTGGTTTCTCCTTAAATGGTTAAGGTGACGATCTGGGTTTGGGAAAGTGGTCCTACACCAGCTTAAAAGAAACACTTCTACCCTGAGCCACAGAGTGTGTTAAATCATCTCCCATCGAGGTCCTACAGAAGATTTGACTCTCTATGTCGGTGGCTTAGCTGTTCCGAGCAAAATAGTACATCTTTTAAAAAGGAAAAGACCTAAAACGGCGATATAAAGCACATCTGCTAAAACTGCATGTCTGTTAGTGTTTAAGACAGGACTAAAACAAAAACGAAGACTAGCTGAGAGCGGTCACTGGCGACACGAAATATGCTATATATGTAAAAACCCTCTGTCTGTGACAATGGTATATGATGTTCGGTCCATATACACATTTAAAAAAATACAAGCTGTGACTTCGTTGCGATGTGCACCTGAGGGATACAGGTAGCGATAAAAAACTACGGACAACTGGATTAACTACCTGGCACGTGACAGGACGAGCGGAATTAAGTGGGGTATCGTGAGGGGAGCAGAAGCGGAGCGCTTTGCTTGAACCCATCCCCGTAATTCCTGTTATTCTATGAAAGAACCTTTGACCTGGGTTTACCTCTGATGCTAGTGCAGATTTGGACAAAAACGTCCACCAACATAACGGATTATGTTATGCATTCATATATTCTTTTTTTTTTTTTTTTTTTTTTTTTTTTTAAGTAAACAAGATAGCCAAATGGAAACCAAAGTGTGACATGCTTGGAAAAGGATTGTGGTCAGGGGGGTTTTTTTGGGGAAAAAAAAAAAGACACCCAAGTAAAGAGAGAAGGGGAGTAAGAGTAGGGGATCGGGAGGAAAAAAATATATATCACAACACTTCAATTATAAAGCCGTTACACCAGCTACATATTCATATTATGTCAACAATAGTAGAAAAAAAAGGCTAACAGACGGAAAAAAAAAAAAAAAAAAAAAAAGAGTAGGAAATTCCAATAGCATCCAACAACCTTTTTAAAATATTCCTCTGTACAATATATACAGAAACCACATAGTGAGTGCATGTGGGAGAGAGAAGGGCAGCAAGAGGAAGTGAGGCAAACGTGCACAGCTTGCCTTACCCTCTGTGTTAATGTTGATTTTTTTCTAGTGCTATAGTACACCATGCAGATACACATGACCGAGTGGAAGGGAAAGGGAGCCAGGAGGACATCCAGAGAACGGTGCTCCATTAGTGAACACCAAACAGCACATGTACTCCACTGTCAGATATACAGTAACTCTACACATCAATGTATTCCAACTGGGATCCAACGAAGGAGCTTGGACGATGGACCACCCTTGGGCCTATGAAGGGTCAGTCGCAACCGGTTAAGCAGCAGGACCCAGACACACTGTGAATTGTCCCGTAGAGACTACTTCTTTGAGATGTTTGTGCCTTCATATATGCACTTACCCCAGGGCTTAAACTCTGATCCATGCAGTTTGGTATGAGACTCTCAAGCAGCAGCATGTTGAACCAGAGCATGGGCGTGTGTTACAGTTCGTGACCAGGCAACCTTCAGGTTCAGAAAATCTGGTCAACCCCACGCTGTGTGCACACATACATATACCTCTCATACAGACGACCGATCCGGTCTCAGTTCCAGAAGCTGGGCCCGGGAGAAGTTCATAAGAGTACACTTGCCTTCCTCCCAGCATGGCTGCTCAATGGTATAGTATTGCCACTACTCCAGTCCAGCCTACAAGCAGTAAACACACACTCCTCCCTTAAAAAGAGTCCTTTGGAGCATGTTAGAGCATCCTTTTCCAAGCAGCCTGGTGTCAGTAGTCCTGTTGAAGATCCAAACGGCGGTGTTAAATGTGGAGCAGGTGCATCAACGATGCTGGTAAAATGTGGAACCCCTCAGAAGACCGCGCCATCCTCGGCTGCTACAGCCAGTGTTTCGTTCAATGCAGGAGCCGCTGATGGAAAGCATCAGGTTGAATGAGACAGGCTGGTTGTGGGAAGTGTGTTTTGAGTGCCACTGACAAAACTCAAGTAAGCGGATGTAAAACCTCATCGGCTGAAATTCTAACAGCTCTAGTTACTCCCCTGAATCTAAACTGAGAGAGAGAAGTGGGTGTCATCAGCTTGCATAGACTCCAGAGGTCGTGTGTGTGGACAAAGTAAAAGAACACAACATTGAAGACCCTGTGATTCTTCGTCTCCATTACCCTTTAAAAAGAATGCAGAAAAAAATCCACGAATTGTGTAATTCTCACAGACCTTGAGGAACTGTTCTGTGCCATAACTGTTAACGCTTCCTGCCAAGGTTCAGACTGGCAAACAAAGCAATGTAGTGACATGAAGTTTCCATACTGTCCATCAGGGTCCTCCATTCTCCTTTAATCAAGGTTTTCTAAGCGCTAGCACATCATATGCAGTCTCTGCAGACAGGCCTTCTCCTCTCTCGTGAGTATGTAGCCAGCGGCACTGAGGGGGAGGTGGGAGAGTGTCTAGCTGAGCGCTTCCAGTGGGGCTGGCAAGGGATCGGCACCCATCTTCCATCTCCAGTGATGGGTAATGGGGGAGGGGCTGAGATACCGGGATATCCGGGAAGAACAACCAAAAAAATTCAGGAACACCATTGAACTGATGTCATAAACTGCACACACTTTTCCTCATGTGATCAGATCACATGGCTGCAGGCAAGCTTGAGGTCCACAAGTCACCTTTTCCCTGTTGGAGAAAAAAAACCCCACTACTGTTGTCACATCTGTCCACAAGAAAAAGGAGAAAAAAGGACAAAAGCAAGAGACAGGGACTTAATCTACATAGTTCTGAGACATGTATCTAATACTTTTCCTCCACTAGAGGGCAACAAAGACTTCAACATTACAACTAAGAACCGTGTTTGTAGGACACTGACTAGATTCTACAGGCTTTAGACAAATGATCATGCCTTCTGCTTGTGGCTGAGAAAGAAGAAGATCATCTTACCATTCTCACCTCCTTGCTGGAGGGTAGAGTGAAGGGGCAGAGGCTTGCTGACTGGCAACAATGGCTGATGAGGAGAGACCTATTCAGTGAGGGATGCATTGTGAGGAATGGAATACAACTGGTTGAACAACATTGTTTTCAAATTTCATATTTCACTTTCATTAATACAATACCTACAGATAAAGGTGATCATGCTCCACGAAATCAAATAAAGTTAAAATTATGCAGTAATTAAAAAACAAACAAACAAAACAAACAAAAAAAATTACATTTATCACACCTTCAAGTCCATAAAATTAGACCGGTGTTCCAGATTAGGGGTCATTAATTAGAGCCCCCTACAGGTGGAACCTGCCATTTAAATTCAACATCTAGGGTCTGGAGTTCTCTCTGCTGCTGTACTCTGTACTGGGCTCTGAGGTGTGAGGTGCCATCATACCATGATCTAAACGACTCTACAAAGGTTGTGGATGCCTATGGGTCTAGAAAGGGATTTAAAAAGGTTATAAGTGATGACTGCCAGTATGTCCAGACACTGTCTGCCCCAGGAAATTAAGCTCAAGAGCGGAGCATTAGATGTGAAAAGAAGTCGCCAAGAACCCCAGACATTCAACTGCGGGGGAGGTCATTCGTCCAGCTGCTGCATCTACAGTCAGAATGAAATTGGACCTGCATGGGAAGTGCCTTTGCTCTCCTAAAGAACACTACAGCAAGACGAATGTTGTCAAGGAACATACAGTCAAAGCTGGGCAGCTTGCAGACATGGATTCAGCTAAGGAGTTCTTGAAGATAATGTGAGGCCATCCATCCAAAAGTTGAACTGCAGGTAGACCTTGCAACAGGATAATGATCATAAGCACACTAGCAAATCCACCCAGGAATGACTTAAAGAAGAAAGGAGGGCTTTATTAATCCCACCAAAAGCTTGAGGATTTTGGGGCAGCACATGCCAGGAAACCCTTAAACGTCTTCTACTCAACTCAGCCACAAGATTATTTCTTGAAGGAGGCAATTCAAGCTTCTGAGGCCAAAGGTATTTCCTCCACAGAGTAACATTACATTTTTAATAGAGTAAATGACTGAAAAGGCCACTTTAACTTGTGGTTTAGATTAAGTACATCACCTTTATCTGTAGGCACTGACCTAAAGACTGTAGAACAAAAAAACAAAAAACTTTTATTCAGGACTATATTTATATTATACACCAATCAGCCATATCATTAACACCACCTGCATAATATTGTCTACCTGCCATTTTGGAGATGCTCTGACTCCATCGACTAGCCATCACAATAAGGCCCTTGTCAAAGTGTTTCAGATCCATTTGCGTGCCCATTTTTCCTATTTCCAGCACATTAACCTAAAAAACTGACTGTTCAATAGCTGCCTCATATCCCACCCCCCTGCCAGGTGGTATTGTAATGAACTAGATAATCATGTCATATACTTTACCTGGTGTACACACAGACAGATCAGCGTTAATAGCAAGCAGAAGTGAATAAAATTGATTGATTATTTTGATAGTTTGTTATATTAGGCAGCAAGTAAACAGTCGGTTCTTGAAGCTGATGTGCTGGAAACAGGACAAATGGGTAAACATACGGATCTGAGCCACTTTGACAAGAGGCGGATTATGCTGAGTAGATGACGGAGTCGAAGCATCTCCAAAACAGCAGTGGTTAATTCCAGCCGAGAGCGGTCGCTTGGACAACTTGTGAACTAACATCAGGGTATTGGGCACCCAAGGCTTACTGATGCGCATAATGAGCAAATGTCAGCTTGTTGGGTCCAATCGGAAGTATTAGAGGGAGGTGGTTATGATATTGTTATGGCTGGCTGGTGTGTGTGTATGTGTGTGTGTGTGTGTGCGCACATAACAAATGAGTATACCTCAGCATTCACTCACCTGTGGCGTAAGACAAATCATACTGTCCAGTCAGAATAGGGTAGCCCAGGTGGTGATGAGAAGGCATTATTCGCTGTGAGGGTGAGGATCTTGGTCGATCGCCTTCCCGTTCCCTCTCATTTACACTCCGTTCTCGCTCATGTGATGCCTTCTCACCCACTGTGGGTGATTTGCTCTTGTATTGGCTGGCATGCTGATGCAGGATGTCCAGGGCTTTGGACTCAGAAGCAGACTTGCCGGTCACTGTGGGACTGGCACGGGCCTTCTCGCCTTCCTCTCCAGGGGGAACCTTACTGCCGTACGGTGAAAAAGAGTAGCCTGCTGACAGGTAGGACCCTAGAGAGAACATGCAAAATGAACATTAAACATTAACACACAGTGTAGTAGCTCTTCATTGCCCAACAATAACAGGTCGAGCAAAGAGGCATGTATATTTAACTCGTATGTGTGGGCAGTGGTGGCCTAGTGGTCATTGCTCTTGGGATCTAAAGGTTGCAGGTATATGTCCCGGGCCAGGCAAGGAACCGTCCCGCTACACTGTTCCCGGGCGCTGTTGACAGCTGCCCGCTGCTCCGCGTGTGATGGGTCAAATGGAAAGGTCACATTTTGTTGTGGTGCTTGAGTGTGTTCACAATGACAAATAGTCACTTTCACTTTCAAAACTCACATCATAACAATAAATCATAATCATAAATTTGTGGCTTTAAAATGCACAAAGTCGAACATTTTTCCTTTATGTGTGTTTAAGTTCTAAAAGATTTTAGTTGCTTATCGCCATCTTACCTGGGTAGTTCTGCATCATGACTGAGGGCATCCCTCTGTATCCTGGATGACTGGGGTCATAACCCTGGCCATACGGTGGGTAGCCATGCATGTAGGACATGTACGACTGGTGTTGAGGCAGAGCCGAGGAGAACTGCATATGGGCTCTAGGGTCTTTACTGACCCCTCTATGCTCCTCGGGTGCCGCTGAGGTCCGTGGGTCTGCACCCTCTTTGCTTTCCTCTTTAGGAGGAACATCTTTCGGACGAGGCCTCTCCTCTTTCCCTTTCCGCTCTCGCTCGCGGTCCCGATCCCTTTCTCGGTCCCGGTCCCGGTCCCGCTCTCGCTCACGGTCCCGTTCATCTTTCCACCTCTCCTCATCTAGCTGTTTTTGGGCTTCAGAGAACTTGCTTGGGTAAACATAGGGCCACAGTCGAGAATCAGGTTCCTGCAGGAGAACAGCAGCGTTGTTTGAGCGTCATATCGAATAAACCACCAAAACATTTAAATAAGCACATGCAAAATCATTTAGACATTACTGATACAGGTAAAGAAACGGAAAACGTTTACCAACCTGTCTGTACATGTACATAGCCTGCTCCATGGCAGACGGTCTTCCAGGCTCTATACTGGGCTTCTGCTCCTCTTTCCCATGGTGTCCACCTTCACTCAGCTTCATCTTAAGCCCTTCTGCCTGCTGGCCAAGTGGCCTCCCATCTTCCCCCTTTGGGATGATAACAGATTTGGCCGGCTCTGAGGTCGGCTCTTTGGGCTTTGTCTGAGGTGGGGGTTTACCGAGGTCGGAGAGGCTTGGAGCTTTGGACAGCGTTGGAGGAACTGATGCTTTTTGCTTCCATTCCTCAGACTTTATAGAGGCTTCCCTGTCCTTCTGAATAGCCTCGGATTTCTTCTCCGCTGCTCTGTGGTGCTCAGCAGCCTGCCGCTGCCGTTCCTCGCAGTGCTGCCTGTAGGCTGGGTTAGCATTCAACAAATGATGATAAGCCTGGTCTGGTGAATAACCATAAGGGGGCACGTAGGCATACTGATTGTAGTAGAGTGGCTGCATATACATATTGGAGCGCTGCTGGATGACAGATGGCTGCTGCTGCTGTTGACTGGGAGCGCCAATTTCAGACTTGCGATCTTCAGACGGCTCTGATTTAACCTTTTCTTCCACTACATCTTGATCTTCTTCTTTCTTAACCTTCACAGCACCATCTTGCAGCACTACGCCAGGATTGGAGACCCCTGGGCTGGGGTTTGGGTTGGCGTAGTTGGGTGAGTAATATGTCTCATAGTTGGGGTAATAGGGAGATTCTTTGTTTGGAGGCTGCGTTTGGAAAAGAGCCTTCTTGGCCCCTTCCCTGGCAGGCTGATCCTCAGACTTGACCTTCATGCCTTCTACTTTGCCTTCACCATCTTCCCCCGCATCAGAAATGTCAGAGTAGGCGGGACTGTTGGTTTTCACCGAAGAGTTATCTGCCCCATTTTGGGTCACTACATGAAGGGGCGTGAGGGGTTGGGGCATACCACCGCTGTCTATCCGACTGGCCACACCAATGGAGGGACTGGGAGCATTGTCAGTGAAGCTGTAGATTTTGTCAGCTTCAGCCTTGATACTGGCCAAACGACTTTGGTGGGGGTCGGTTGAGCCGTTGAGCAGACCATCACTTTTGCTTCCTGGGTCTGACGATTCAGAGTAAGGACTTTTTCCTTCCTCTGATTTCCCTCCCTTCCCAGAGGCTTTAGGACTGTCACCCTCCTTTCCACCCTCCTTCTTTTTCTTTTCTTTCTTTTTCTTGTCCTTGGAACCACTTAAGGCTGGGTTCATGGAAGGGTCACCCATTGCTACAGGCTTAGGCTGAATGGCTTTCAGCTGGGGGCTTTTGGGAATAGACTGCACCACTGTGCTCACACCCATCGAGGAGCTTGAATTAGGTGCAGGGAAACTTGAAGCTTGCAAGCTATAGAGCTGTTGTGGTGGTATGGAAGGTACAATAGGTCTCGCAGACTTCACACCCTTCTGAGACAGCTTATCTGCTTTGGAACCACCACCAGACTTCTTCGCTTTGTCCAGACTTTTCTTATCATCAATGCCATCATTGCTAGCCTCGTCTGTAAGACAGGGGCCATCTTCACAGCCATCTAAGTGTACTCCGGAATCATGGTCAACCTCTTGTTTCTTTTTGGACTGCTTGGAGGCATACTTGCCCGATGAAGGCGAGGGGCTCTGGGCATCAAACCCCCTACCTTTTGGAGTAACAGATCGGGCTGGCGAGGCAGAGCCCTTTTGGGAGATTGAGGCTCCATTGCAGCTGCCTGGTTCCGGATGCAAAGAAGAATCCTCCCCATATTCACTATCCCCATCCATGTCCAATTTGATGTCATCATCATTGTGGGCACGAGCCTGGTGGTACTTTAGGCCATTGATGTGTTTGTATTTCTTGTTGCAATTGGGGTGGGGACAGTCAATGAGCACTGGCGATGGGCAGCTGCGGTCCAGTGAAGGGGGCAGGGGCTCTGCTTTGATCGTGGGGATGGGGAGGACAGCATGTGGTATTCCGCTATTTGAGTTGGTACGCATGCGTTTGCTACCTTTAGTGTCCTCCGAGCTGGAATTAGGCTCCATGTCTGAGGCAGGTTTGCTCTTGCGCTTGTTGACGGATGAAGGGCTGGCCTTAACATCTTCAGTGTTGCTGTTTGGTGGCGTGCGGCGTTCAGAAGAGTTCTGACTGCCCCGTCGTCCCTTGCTGTTGGATGCTGCTCGGGTCTTGCTGCTGTTGCTCCCCTTGTTATCAGAGGAGTTGCTGTTCTCATTTACTGGAGTGTTGCTGTTGGGTCTCATTCTTTTCCCCCTACCTCGTCCATTCCTCATCTCCAAATCACTTGTGGGTGACTCACAAAACCTGTTGGGAAAGAAATGAGCATAAATAATCAGCTTGGGGCAGAAGTCACTTGGAGAACCGAGCCAGCAAAGCCAGTGGAAATCCTCCATCATTCATGAGATCAATTGTGGACAGATTTACAAAAAAGCAGATCTTTTAGAAAGCAAGCCCTTGATGGTACACAGTTCTCTGCCTGAACTCTTAAAACACTTATCTACACCCCTCACAGGACACTAACAGTGCCAGATAGACACTAGATGAGTGATGGCCTCTCCTCTGAATCATGCTCCTCCATTCTGATTCCATAAGTGCCTCTCTGGCGGTCCCGAGAGAGACGTGCTGTGGGTTTTTATCCTCTTGTTATCCCTGATCTCGACAGCAGCGCTTGTTCTGACGGATGGCACGCAGCGGCATAGTCCTGCAGGATTAGGCCAGGGTGACCTGGCTGCTGATTAGATATGTGGTGATAACATCCTCTAACAGACAGGGCATGAGCTCAGGGGGGTATAAGAAGCCAGGGAGCTCAATCAAAGAACAGGTCTCATCCCTGTGACTGGCTACGGAATAAAACGATATAGTATGTGCGAAGCCCTGCAGCGGGAGCCAGAACCGCTGGAACGCTTCGTTACAATGAGGTCGAGTGCATTCAAGACGAGCAGCGCGGAGCTCAGAAGGAACGCCCAGCCTTTGAATTTGTGCCAACCACTGCATGTAAAAATATGCACAGCCTCGCCAGCCATACTGCTAACATATTAGTTTAATCAAAGAGCTGGATAATAGCGTGAAATGCGTTTCGTTATCACATCTGCCATACAGCAAGGGCACTGCATGAGCAACTAACACCTTTGCCTAACACATGAAGAATGAAAAAATCCTGGCTCGAATTCGAAACGAACGCGAACGCTGGGTGGTAAAGCACAACTCCACACCAGACACTCATATATAAAGCCACGGAGCTCTCGGAGGACTGCTTTTGTGCTTGTAATGTTTGTCTCCAGCCTCCTGTAGGCCTCAGATAACAAGTTCCACAGCAGTGCAGTCTTTTCTAAAGCTGTCTGATTAGAAAATACAGGCTACACTCGTGGCCATGCTCTTCCAGAGTATAGAACATTATGTACAATGGCTTGTTTGTTGCACGTGACCTTGCGCCGGACCGAATGACATCGCTAAGTCAAACAGAATGTGTGCAGTAATTGAGTATCGAGAGGAACGAAATATTACAACGCGGCTTCATCAAAAACCGCAACGTACGGCTTAGCCCCCAACCCCAACAACCTGAATGTGGGTCAAACTTAAAAGTGCAAGGCACGAAGACACAACAGACACAGAATCCAGCAGCTGCACCCTAACATGTGCTGAAAGCTTCGGCTTTTGATGCCTTGGATCGATGAAGGTAGAGAGGAGGAAGAAAAGGAAAGAAAAAAAAATAAAAAAATCAATTCTGCCCTGATGTTGCATTTCAGAAGCACAATGTCAGCATGGGAAGGGCTCCGAGACGTTACCCTCAGCTATATCGTCCATAATGACTGGAATAGTACACAGGCAGAACGGAGCAAGAACAAAAACTTATTTATTTATTGGTTTGCTACTTTTAATTGAAAGACAAATGAATCTTTTAAAAGATTTTGTTTAAATGATGATTGGGACAATGCAAAAAATGAACGTCCCACATCTTGTTCTTCTTCTTTCTTAACCTTCACAGCACCATCTTGCAGCACTACGCCAGGATTGGAGACCCCTGGGCTGGGGTTTGGGTTGGCGTAGTTGGGTGAGTAATATGTCTCATAGTTGGGGTAATAGGGAGATTCTTTGTTTGGAGGCTGCGTTTGGAAAAGAGCCTTCTTGGCCCCTTCCCTGGCAGGCTGATCCTCAGACTTGACCTTCATGCCTTCTACTTTGCCTTCACCATCTTCCCCCGCATCAGAAATGTCAGAGTAGGCTGGACTGTTGGTTTTTACCGAAGAGTTATCTGCCCCATTTTGGGTCACTACATGAAGGGGCGTGAGGGGTTGGGGCATACCGCCGCTGTCTATCCGACTGGCCACACCAATGGAGGGACTTTGGGTGATTTTGTTTAAATGATGATTGGGACAATGCAAAAAAATGAACGTCCCACAGCCTACAAAGCACAAACGACCAATGTCCAATCAGAAACGTCCCAGCACATCACAAATGACCAGACTGTAATTAGTGTGGTGTGCAAATATGAGCGAACCACATGTGCTGCATTTATGACCGCAGACATTAATCACGACACGTATTAATGACGACTTTCCCTCATTTTGCATCTTTCCCTTCACCAATATTCTTTTATTTTTTTCTTCTTCTTATATTCAAGCGCTTGCTCACCGTGGCGGAGCCCAGTCATGCCGAGTGCAGTCTAGAAGAGTGCCCACATAGGTCTTATTCCTCCAGGTGACATTCACCACCAGCATACCTATGAAACACAAAGAAATAAAGGTTAAGAAGAATCTGCAGAAAATATCCAGCCTGCAAATTCAGCTGGGCCTTTTCAACATGGGCTCACATCGTCTTTTCCATCCCAACACGACCACTATTCATTTAGCCATGGTTAGGGTGTGTATAACACATTGTATGGAGGCTGGTTCAGGACATAAAAAAAAAAAACACAAATAAATAAATACATACATAAATAAATAAAAAATGAACAAAATTAAAAATTATTTAAACAATTAAATAATTCATTCGTTTTATTTAAAAATATCCAAATAATTCCTTCATTCAGTCGTTTATGTCATGGTCATTGGGGCATAGTGCACCATAAAGTAATGAAAGCTGTCAGAGTCGCTCCTCAGATTCAGCAGGCACGTCTAATGCCGAGTCATGCTGAGAGTAACAGGCATTTTTCGGAAAAAGATGGCAGCAGCTGTACATGTTGTATTAGAACATATATCCGATTAAAGTGAAGTGAAAGTGACCATTTGTCATTGTGAACACACTCAAGCACCACAACGAAATGTGACCTCTGCATTTAACCCATCACGCCGCATTTAACAATCAACAGCGCCGGGGAGCAGTGCAGCGGGACGGTACCTTGCTCAATGGAACCTCAGTAGTGCCCCGGGTGGGACTCGAACCTGCTATCTTCAGGTCCCAAGGACCATGTCCTACCCACTACCACTGCCTAGATGCATGTGTAATCGTACTGCCTCAACGCCAACTGTTCATATGCTCGTATGTAAAATCGACAAGGTCGAGAGGAAGAAAAATCTGTACATCATTTCAGCACCAAGCGTCTGACTGCCAGCATTATCTGACGAGCTTCCCAGCTGGACCAGGCTACTGCCTAAGCTGGGCTGACTTTGGGTTGAATGGATCAGGCAGCCTGTTGGGACCAAAAACTACAAGTATCTTCAATACACACGTGATTACAAAAAAAGTGCTGAGGAGCCATTGTTGTCAACATGATCACAGATTGTTGTTTAAATGTTACATCTGGTTTAATCTACACACTCTAAGCTTTGAGCCAGGTGAGCGGTGAACCACCGCCAGAGTTTCCTCTCCCCTGTGTTTATGCGACAACACTTTCAGAGCGAACGTTCGCAGTGGAAAATGTGGAAGCGCTTCGCTGCAGTGGAAGCCTAGCATCAGTTAGAGCCACTGTTCACTTAGCAGATGAGAAGTGAAACAGTAACGAGTAAAACAGCTTTGCCATCAACGCCATGTGCACAACGCTAGACTCCGACAGGCGGATGGGCTGCTCTTGGCTTTCGCCGTGCCGGTCGAGGCTGCTGGATGCTGGGCTTCTTCAATATTGTGATTTTTTGCAAAAACAGTGGCGACGTGCCCAGTGTAAACGACGCCAATACCTCGAACTGTACAAAATCTTTCACTAGATCATCAGAAAGATCTTGAATTTCTGCGAATGAAGGCGTCATGTTGGGAAAAGCCGAAGAAAAAAGCGATCGACTGTAAAACAGATCAGTATCAGAACCGTCCATCGACAAACAGACTGAACTATTTTTCATAGTGCAGGACACACCAGCGACCATGAAAAACTATTATACTAAAACAACTGAATAAATAAATGTTAATATCATTTCACTGGTCAAGCTATGTCCTCTACCTGACATTGCTGCAGCTGTGAAAAAGTGTGTATTTTAGCGGCGGGCACTAAACAGCTGAGGCATGTAGACGAGTTCCTATACTCGAGTGCTCCAGTCTGTTGGCTACAATTTGGCTCTCCAGTGATTCGGGCATCACGTGGCCAGCACAACTGCTGCACAAAGCAGCAGGAAGTGACAAACAGCAAGAATACGACGAAGAAAGGACCAGGAATGTGAAGAGAAGTGGAGGGGAGATTCACATCTTCCTGAAAACAAGCTGAAACAGCTTCTGCCTTTTATTTTCAATCATCTACTGAACTGTTATTTACTGACATTCTGCCCAATTCAGTCGTCTCCACTTCCACCCGCTAGCTAGGACCGACCAAACCACATGATACCACCAACACTAGAACCCTGAAAGCAGCAGGGATCGGCTCCCAAGTGGGAAAAGTCACAGACTCGATTGTGAAGAATGTTCCATAGTCTCCTTAGACTAAACAGTTCTAGGGATTTTTTGAGAGGAACTATGCACTGGGGAGCCCCCTGTAACCAATCACCATTCACTTACACCATTCATGGTTCCTCTAGTGTGAGAAAGTACTCTATAGGGGAGCTAAAACTAGCTCCTCAAAATGTCGTTCTAGGAACCATAATGGTTCTCAGATCCTTCAGTGTAAGGAAGGAGAACCTCCTCCAAAGGTTCCTGTGGTCAGAAAGCGTCTTATGCCACAGTGCTTGAGTCCCAGCAGGGGATTGTACATACTCAAACACCTTGCAACTCACCCTCCAACAGCTTCCCTCCTCATTCCTTCACACTAGTCTGACAATTCATGTCAATAAAATATCGAGTTGCGGATAAATGACGACGTCTCCAGGTGTTGTTCAAAAAACAGCACCTTATCAAAAATGCCAGGCAACAGAATCCCTCCGTCCTGACGAGCAGCAGAGCAGACCGTTTGGCGCTCGGCTCCGTCTTGCACACTATGTTTCCTTGACAACAAGAAATGTCTGAGAGCCACTGCAATGAGCCTCATTCCATTTCACTGACACAAGTGGGGGAAATTGAACAGATCACTTGAATCATGCACCCGAATGGACGACACTGTTAATTTGCCTGCTATGCGGCAGGCACATGCTGAGCGAAGCCATTACATCTGCAAACAATTAGCATGACATCAGATGTTGTTGGAACGGTAATTGTAAGTCCTGAAATTAGACCCGGGACCACCAACTGGGCAAGGTGAAAGAAAAACGGAGCAGGCTGCCAATTCCATGTTAGTCCCTAAAGCTCAGGACTATTTCCAGGGGCACACAACTCCTGAGCTGAACTTCTCATGAAGGAAGTCCGTGTCGGGGGCCAAGGCGTTTTGAGTTTTAGCCTCTTTCTGAGCCCATTAAAAACTACTCAAACAGTCCTCAACACACCCCACTGCAAGTGCCCTTCCAGAAATAACATGGACCGCTACAGGTGGGCATACGGTCGCAAAGAGAACACTGGGGCATGAACCAGCCTGTTCTGAGATGCCACTCAGCTGAACCATCAACTGTGTGAGTGTACATGTCCCCTGCACAGTCTTCCCTGACCATGACCTCTTTGTGTCAGCCAAGCCCTAAGGGGTAACCGGAGTCAAGATTCATCAGCTTTGAGGCGACGTGTGCGCTGTGGCAAAAGACAGTTCGGTTTTCACAGTCCAAAAGGGAGCACAGCAGTGTTCTCTGCTTTCCTGCCAGAAGAGCACCACCCCAACCGTCTCCTACACGCAAACGTACAGCCATTCTCTCGGTTCTCCTCGCTGGGCTGAGAGGAAGCGTTGCTTTGCGTTGAGCTGGAGAGCTGCTGGAAGACAGAATCCCAACATGCTCAAACCGGCTGTGTCCTGACGCCTCATGTTTACCACACCACCCCCTCACCCACACACGTGGAGCCATGTATCTCGGGTCAGATCCTGCCAAAAGTGTCTCCACTCGAATGAATAATACAAAGATTAGCAAAGTTTTCGTACAGCGGTTGATGAGTGGCCTCCCACAACACCCCATTCTTCCTCGGGCTCCTAAACAAACGCCTTAGCAACCGTCCCTACGCTTCCACATGTGTTCATTTCCACGCAGTTAGTCACAGCAAACACAAATCGGTTTGTGGCCTAAGCATCCTCGCAGGTTCAGGCTTAGCCCGATTAGGAGAAGATTCCTCACTCATGCGGCCAAGACGGTGAAGCGCGAGGAAGGTGGGGGCGATCAGCTGGCAGTCGGCGGAGACGAGAGACGTAAACCGAACCGAGTTTTCCATCCGCTCATGAAGCCGTCGTGTACTCTTCGATATTGGGGTGGGGGGGGTGGTGGGGGGGTGGGGGGCAATCATTAACCAAGCTTGGGCTCTTTCCATCGCTCTCCAGGGAGCAAAGCCTGAGGCAGTTGGTTCCACTTATCTGCAGGCATTCTTTAGATCTTACATATTTCCTTGCTCTTTGGCACATGCGGCCGGTTAAAACTTGCGCGCTCTCGAACTTCCCAAAACTCTTATCTGCGACGTGGCCTCGGGAGACACGAACGTACTGATTGGCGCTGGAACTTCAATGTGAAGCTTTATTATTTACATAACACATGATTCGAAAACTCCTTATTCTGTTAAGCTACGATGTCAAAACATTCGCGTTCACGTTTCACATTTCTCGCTGATTCAACATGGCAAGTTACTCGCCTGCGACCATTAAAACCGCGGCACACAGTCACTGCATGGAAAATAAATCAGTGCTGGTACTGAATGTTTCTACAACAGATCGCAAGAGGAAAAGCTCCGTCGCGATGAAGCAAAATATTTTACAAAGTGCTATGAAAGCCCAGCAAGTGCATGGATCACAGACCCTTAAAGGCAAACAGTCCAAAACGAGATGGGCCAACACACTTGCATAGCACTGTGGCGGGTGGCTCATTGTGCTAGTCTTGGCTGTTGTTGATGCTTGTGGTGTGGGACTCTCCACTGCTGTTTTGCATACCTCTGTGCAGACCGGCTGCCAAGAGCAGCAAATTGGTGCAGCGGACAAGCCCAAACTTAGACAGAAGGCGAAGATGCAGAGCTCAGAGAAGAACTGACTAGCGCACACTAATTGGCAGCAGACACAAAAGAAGATGATTGAAGGCTGAAGGCTCTCCGCTGTCTTTCCAAAGGACATGAAGCATTCTTTTATTAGTTTACACAAGCGTGACTGCTTCAAGTGCTTTTTCATTTACAAAACAGCCTCTGGAGAAGAGGTGGTGTAAAAAAATGCCTTTACTCAAGAGGCAGAAAGAGAAGTGTGGTGTACATACAATCCAAGACGACCTACGACCTTTACAAACATGTGGCACCCAATTGTACATTTCTCTGAGTCTTTAGCAGCACATTTCCTCAAGCTCAGCGAGGTGATGTTGGAGCATTAGAGCAACGTCTTCACGCACAGTTTTTACAAAGCCCAGACTTAACCAAACATAAGGTGCAGGGTTCACAGCTACCTCGTCTGGTGTGGTCCAATCAACCCTTTCCTTTAGCTCACACTGTTTTGACAGGTGTGAACACTCCACTAGTACTCGGGTGTGAACTAAACACATGACCCGTGGTCAGTCAAAAATCGACGGTCCCTATTCCCTGGGTCAGTTCTGCTGGTGGGTGTGAATTTTTATGAGGTCACTGCTTTACTGTGCACATAATCTGCCTGTTTGAACATTTGATTCCTGTTAGAACCTCATATCACTCCTGCAGCACAATCCGCTGCTAAAAAGGGCGGATAAGCAATAAAATAACAGTGAAGCAATATTGATTTTGGCAATGGCAACACATTTTGGCAGGCATCAGCAACCTGAATGGTTAAAATCAAATTGACAAGCCATTCAGTCAGAAGTAGAGTGTAAGTGAGGTGGTTCATTACTGTGATGGAGTTTCACATCTCTTTTGGAAAGCAGGGGAAGGATCATATATTTTAACAGTATTTTGGCACTAATGTGAAAGCAACGGGGCGCTTGTACGTCTCCCAAATTTCTGACCAGCCAACGAACATCATTGTCTGTAATGTTCACTTTAGCATTTACAATAGTAAACCGACTGAACCAGTGGCCTAGTGGTTAGGACATTGCGCTGGGGACCTGAAGGTCGCAGGTTCAAATCCCAGCTCAGGCTCTACTGAGGTACCCTTGAGCAAGGTACCGTCCCACTACTCTGCTCCACGTCTTGGAAGTCGCTTTGGATAAAAGCGTCAGCCAAATGACTAAATGTAAATGTAAATGAACCAATGGAAGAAACAATGCCACAGAAACTCTCATGCTGACTAATTCTAGCACATTAACTAGGTGTGAGAACAGCCCACAACTCAACTGTGCACGACTGAAATCTGAATCAGTCAGAAATCACAGTAGAAATGAGTATTTACATGAGGTGATTTAAAAAAAAAAACTCCCTTTCACGTGTAATAAAATGTTTAGGTGGCCAAATTTTAGCCTTAAAGGTCAGGTCAGTGAACTTAAGTCCTACTGGTTGTGGAGGTTGGGGGGGGGGTTGCCTATCTTGGCCTCTTTCCTTCCCCAGTGTATTAGACTTGTCATCTAGTATTCCTTTTACACCCACAGCCCCTTCCTCCACAAAGAGGCAACAAAGGGGCCACCTTCATCGCCATGGGGCCTTTAGTTCATCTTCCCCCTAAAGCCCATCAAAGAATGCCCTAATGGCAACAAAGACCTGACAAGCAGCACAGAAGAAGAGGGGGGCAGGTGCCTCGCTCCCTGCCTGGGTCACCAGTTTAATTTTCCCACTGAAGAGTTGCATTAATGGGCAAGCATGGCCTCGGTAATCTCCCCCCTGAGGGTGAAGTCTGCAGGGCTGGGGGGGCCCCCAGGCACTGACCTTGTGCCTCTCGCCTATTCTCATTTAACTTGTCTTTTGGTCCAGTTCTCCCTTTCACCAGCAGAAGGTCAAACAGGCTAAGGCAATAGGGAAAAGGCCACCGCTACATACAGGGAGAGACAAAAGCCTGCTGTCGTCACCCAATAAGCGCAACATTTCTGGCAATGTCACTTTATTAAACGATTTATTTCATCAGAGTTACACAGCTGAGTCATTCTTGGGCACCGATGCGGAAAAGTAGAATTATAGTGACAGGTCTGATAAAGGAATACCCCCAGGGATTTTCACCTAATGCATCTGCAGCACTAAACGATCATAAATAGTCATTTCAGCCCATTTTCTGTACTTTTCCATGTAAAAAGCACTCACTGAGAAGTAGGAATGTAACATCGAATCGATCTGTATCAATGCATCTGCGTAGCGCATGATCTGATGCATCGATGCGACACATAAAAATCGATGTGTGTTCACTCCACAATTCATTTGACCTCATCTTACAGTGAGCAGTGTTTTGTACGAAGAAGTTGCTTTTGCTGGTGACTCCACTGCTGCATTTGACCTTTAATAATAAAATGTTCTCATTATAATTTGTTGGCATATGTGAGATCATGGACATGTAGCAGACTGTATGGAATTTCATCCTATTTCATTCTGACTGCAGATGCCAGTATCGAACAGAATCAACCGAATCACATCGCTGTAAATGTAAAGGTATGGAAAATGTATCGAATCGCTGGCTAAAATGATCAGATCCGTTGGTGATGAAGCTTGTGATTCAAAGTCCTACTGAGAACACACTTAATCTTTCATCAAGTACATAAAATCATGGCAAAACTACGGTCCATGGCAACAGGCTGTACGACTAGATTAGGAGATTAGGTTGAAAAACAGAGGATTTCTTTAAAACCATTAAGTGCTGAGGGCTCTTGAATGGTCACGACACCTATTTTGAACAAGATGGCTGTTGGGTGTCCTCGGTTATTAACAAACTGTGCCCCTGAGATGCAAAACAAACGATGAAGGACATGGTGTGACATGTCAGGAGCAGACTTAACCCTTTAATGGCTACACCAAGAACAAAGGCAATTTTATATTCAGTTTGGGTAAGGAAATGTTGATTTTTGATTTAAGCAACCCCCTCATTGGTAAAAAATAAACATAGGCCTCGATCAAGCGGTCGAGATGTCTTTTTATCGTAAAACTCTGAATACATAAACAAAATAGTAAAAATCAAATACAATTCTTGGATTCTCTTAAAACTGCTGTGAGAGCCATAAAACGGCTTCAGGTGTGTGTTAGTGCAACAGAACAACATGGAACTAGCAGCCTTTGTCTACCTTCTGGTGAGGAAGCTCACTGAAAAGGTCTACCCATTAAAGACACAGTGGAATCCAGTGGATTGCTTGACCATTACTGACCTAAACCAAGTGTGAGAGATGGAACAATGAGGTTGAGTTAAGTTCAGTGCAGGTTTCAGTTCGATACAGTTACTAAAGGGTTAACAACCAACCACTCCTTCCATCTGTTTCTGCAGTCTTCTCAGGATGAACCATAATGCAGCCTTCTCAGGGGTAATCAAGCTCACTGTTGACCTTGTTGTGCTAAATCAGACGAAGCTATTAAGGATGTTTCAGTCTTGACCTGCTCCCTACTGGACATAGCTTTTAATCTTTAAGAAGGTACACAGACGAGTATGTGAAGGCTGCCTGGGAAGCCTCTGCAGTTGACTAAACCTGTAAAAACAACAGCAATCATCTAGAGAAATGGGATCAGGCCCATTTTGGACTAGTATGGTTTTCTAAAGAGAAAATATCATAAAAAAACAAGGAGTTAACCAATTGAAACACACTCTCTAACATCTGCCAGACACTTGAAAATGTACCTAACAAATAGAGTCTAGACTCCTTGGTACTATTAATACTCTAGGAGCAGAGTGCAGACTTACCATGACACCTATTAAAGGCCACCAGAAGAAAACTGGCTGTTAGAGATGTGAATTTTATGAGGTTTTGATCTTCCGACATGTTCACTCCGGTGGCCGCCTCTCCTGATTATATGGGTCACACGAGCAAGGTGAGCACGTCCCAGGGGAATGACGAGGGCCAGGAAGAGACGGAGGCGAGGCTGAAGGCCTTTCATAATAACCACACTAGTGATTTAGTACAGCTGAATGACTTGTGCTCAATAGAGGGGTTGCAACGCACCCTCCCCCCTGCCAGCTTACCCTGGGCTCCCAGAGGAAGCAGTATGGCAGCCAGGTGGTGCCTATAAACCTCAGAGCGAAGCAAGAGGGGAGGCAAAGAAGTGATGTGAGAAGCCGAGACAGTAAGAACACACACCCTGCCGTTCAGTGTGGGAGAATAAAGGAGAATTCATTGCCGGCACCCAGCTGGAAATCTTTCTAAACGTTCACAAAAAATACATTTAGCAGTTGGAGGATTGTGGATTCAACGACTGGCAACCTTTAAAACTAAAGGAAGAAAAGCAAACAGCGATATTATATTGATATTAATTTGTCAAAATAACCTTTATTAATATTTGAAACATTTCAAACTGTCCAGAATTTTCTAGAACTTTCTGGGACTCTCTAGAAAAGACACAAATTCACCTGTTTTGCCGCTATAAATATGGAACCTTTGTTGACTGTGGTCATATAATCAAAGTCTGTGACGAACAGAGCATATTTTACAAAGATTTTAGACATTAGTAACAACAGGAACAAAAAATTGTGTTGCTGAAAATCATTCCAAAGAATGAAATACTTCCAAAATCAGTAAAACGAGTGTATTTTTACCACAAAAAGGAGAATTCTCTAGTGAGGAGTCTGGAAATTTGATGGCACCCATTATTTGGTAGCAAACATTAGCTTTACATTAATAACATGCCACAAACACATGGGTGTGCCCTTGCTAAACTGAGTGCCCTTTAGGTTGAACTTGCCATGGATTTCTGGATGTTATAACCAAACCAGTGACAAGTAAAAAGAAAGTGACGTTTCCCATAATTTCTCATTGGCATTGTCCACAGCTGGATTTGATATGCAGTTACTTTCACATCACACACTTTACTGGGCAAGGCAGCCACTGGGGTGTCCAGGAGAATGCGCTTTTTATGACCAAGGAAAACCAGTCATTGTTAAATCTCTAGGTGGTTGGACAGATGATGCAAGAAGCGTCGGGACGATAACACAATGTTACACCGTTTTGTTCCTGGCTTTTAAGTGTCATGTCTAAAGTTTATGTAAACATGACTTTATTCATTACAAACTTTGATTTCATGACCACAACCCACAAACGTTTCATATTTGTAGTGGAAAACAGGCACGTTTTTTATATTTTCTAGACAGTTCTGGAAAGTTCTAGAAAGTACTTTAAGATTCCTGAAAGTTCTAGAAAACTCTGGACAATTCTAGAAACATCTGGAAGTCTACTTAGCACTTAAAGTGAATGGAAAATGTTCTTGAAAACCGATACATTTCAAAATGTCACTGTCCTGAGCACAGAAGCCAAGTGTTTGTGAAACAACAGCCATTTTCTATAGATTTTAGACATAAAGGACATAAACACACTTTGTACCCAGGAACATTTCACCCAGTGAAATCAATGTTTAAAAGTTCAATAAAATAAAGCAGCGTTTTTAAAAACTACTCAGTCCTCGGTTTAACATTGTGAGCATTTTGCAGCAACACTTCCTAGACACTCGGCAGAATATCTAGGACTGCTTCCGCTGGCACCAGAGAGGTGGAAGATAAAGCCTTCGCCCTTTGAGTTTTACAGATCAAAAAACACGTCAAAACAAAAGTTCTGAAAGCACAACACTGTCTTTCCCATCAGAAGAACTCAAGCTCTTCATGGTTTGTTCACTGAAATGTAATGCTCGGAGCTTTGAGCTGAAGCAAAGAGCCGTAAACCCCACACACCCCACCCCACACACACACACACACACAGCAGTAGCTAAGCTGTGAGTGAGCAATGATTTTTTTTGTTTGACGACATTTTACTGGCTAAATGAAAATGATACCCCCCCCCAAAAAAAAAAAACCCACTTCACCGTTACTACATGATGGATCCAATCCTCCCTTGGCTCCATCTTCTATTTTTTTTTTATAAAAACGCTTTCAGTGCTAAAATCACATGCGCTGTCAGCTCAGCGTGACCACCTCATGACGTGTAAACATCACAGTGAGATTAGAATGAGAAAACGGTTCACGATGATACTTCCTCTCTTCAGCCGCCCGCCAAAGTGAGTCACTCACAGGACGACTCGCCGCTCCACGTGTAAAACCAGGGCGTTCTCAGGTCGCTGATCAGAGGCTGCAGAAAGCTCACATTTACACCATGCAGAAAGACTGTTACAGCGGTCAGCAGACGCGATGCCCAGTTCCAAACCCACTCTGTAACAGGCCGAATGGTTACATCACACCACCTCGCACCACGGCGGCAACGTACGTGAGCCGGGATCTCTTCAGGCTCCGACTGGCTAATAAAAAACAAAAGGCAGCTGCAGGTCTGCCATCACGGCTTTGGCACAATAACAGTGGACCAGCCCTGGCACAGCATCAGCTGCCTCACCCAGGGAGTGGCGCGCCAGCCTGCTACGGGGCAGGATTTTCTGGGGCGGCACTTCAGGAGCAATAAACTTTCAGAGGATTTTCAGCTGACATTTCCAACTGTCAGCATGCGGGGGAGCCGCGAGAGACCGCAGCGCCGCTCTCCCGACCTCCGGGGGTCACTGCGCTATCACCAAGGAGGGATTTGTGCCCCGGCGCCACCTTCAAAATGCCACTCATTTTCTCTGCCAGTGTATCTCGCTCTCTTTATCCCGCTCTCTTCACTCAGCCACTTCTCTTTCTTGTCATCCCTCACCCTTCCTCAGTCTCGCTCCTTTCAACAAATCCTCTTGCTGCGCCTCCTTGTCATTGTGGCTCCCTGTGTGAGCATGGTGAGCTGTCAGGCATCCCAGGCTACTGATTGAAGGAGGTCATGGATGGCAGGTCAGGGGTGCCTTCTAAACCCCTTCCCAGCAGCCCTTCCCCCACCGCCACACTTCACTCTGATGGCGCAGCGTGAGGCCGCTCATTGATCCACACAACTCGCTCTAAACACTCCACTCCGAAAGGTCAGCATTTGGTAGTCAAATTCCACGCAAAAGGTTGATCTGCCTTTGGGTGCAAAATGCCTTCAATTAGGAGATAAACAGTTTGGGTGCAATTGGTGACAAAATCCTAGAAAATGCGCTTGGAAACAACCCAAACATGATCAACGCAATCCAGCCTCCACCAACTGACGACCGCTTAGAAGTGAAAGAAGGGAAAGTGACTATTTGTCATTGTGAACACACTCAAGCACCACAACAAAATGTGACCTCTGCATTTAACCCATCACACGTGCACACGTGGAGCAGTGTAGTGGGACGGTGCCTTGCTCAAGGGAACCTTGGTGGTGCCAGATCACAATCAAGCTGCAACTAGAACTGCAAGCAGATACGACAGGGGTCCAAGTGAATCTTGCACATGGTCCCTTTGGTCAAATCGCTCACTGGTCGTAGGCCACGCCTGCTTCGTCATATCGCATAACTTGCGTGTTTTTGAAAAAGGTCATTTTTCCTTATTCATAAAAACTGAGTTTCAGAGTGTGCATCTGTACATGTGGTCATTCTGTAATACAGGTAATACTAAGCTTCCAAAAAATCTTAAATAGAAAACAACATTGTAGTTTACATGCATTAAAATAGATTTTTAGCAAATTTGCAAAAAAAAAAAAAAAAAGGTTCAAAATACCTCATAAAGTGAATAGTGGACATTCAGAGGAAATCAGGGAGGATAGGGATATAAAACTTGTCACTGTGCGGTATGTGATTTGGGAGTTAGAGGTCAAAACGTGTTGATCTTATTGATGGCGCCACCTATCAGTGGACATGTGTCATTGTTCCCATCAGAGTAGCTGTGAAGGTACTGAGCGCGAATCGTAAAAAACATTTTCAAAGCGTCTGACCGGTCAGGCTGGACCATACATGTTTTTTTGGGGGAAAAAGTGAAATAATAATAATAAAAGACAAAACAAGAAGAAAAAACAGCAAAAACAAAAGGTTTCCATGCTCCGCTTGGACCCCTAACTTCTAATTCCAGTCTAGCGCTCTTCGTCCCAGCGAATCAGCACACAGAGCCTGTCCACACGTAGCTGGGAACGTTTGAATACAGAACGTTCTCGTTATTATAATTATGTCATATATTATATTTAATTAAATCATAATTCAAGGTGTGCCAACATGAAGTGATGCCTACATAGGGACACAAACTCCTTTTTCCATAGCAGCCATGCAGAACTACAATCATGGCTAGTTTCACATGGTCTGGTGAAGCCCAGATATCAGATCTCATATACAAGTCTAGAGAATAATTGGAATAATGCAATAATGTGTATCAATAGTGCAAATCAATGCCACCGGTGCAGTTAAAGCTCAGAAACCGATATTGGCATTCTGATAAAGCTGTTTAAGTTTACAAAAAGCCCCATGCATGTTAGTCAATAAGGGGAAAATGCCCATTTACTTTATGCTGTATGCTAATTAAGAGCATTGACCATAATATCTGTGTGTTTTTATTTTGCACATACAATTAAAAGAGCATCACACATTACAGTTATAACCAAGAAATTCAACACGACAGACTCAAGAAAAACCCCCCAAAACATTTCTGCGTACATACCAAACAGCCTCCCAGAATGAGCTGATCCAAAACTGTGATGCCTCTTGAAATAATTGCACCGCTCTGACAATCTCCTTTGTGAGTTTATGGCACGCAAACACATCCATTTAGCTATTGTGTAAAATAGCACAGTCGTTTTATGACTTATGAGCCGAGATGGAAAAGCTGCCTAGAACAGGCCCATTACACAGCGCTCAATGAGGAGCCGGGCCCGTTCGAAGTCTCGGCAACCCCAGCAGACTTGTCGGCAACAGCGCTACAGCTCTGTGCTTCCAGCAGCGAGGCAGCTCTGACAGCGCCAGCACACTCTCTGGCTATTGCTCATCTCCTCCGTGCTCTCTGGAGGCTGCTTTAGACTTTTCTCTGGCTTATTTTCTGCATTTGTCAAGCGGAGGCTGCTGCGCCATGATGAGACCTCTGGGGCTCAGGCTCTACTAACACCGCATGAGAGGTACTGAAGTGCCAGAAACGAGGCACTGAATCACCAAGGGGCCGCAAAGCACAGGCGCTGGAGGAGGGGAAGGAACGGCTCGGAGAGGGAGAGAGAGAGCTAGTCATACATCCTCCCCGTGCCACTGTCAGGTTAGCCTAGAGGGGTTGAGATGTAGTGCACAGCAGTTAATGGGATGCGTGGGAGTCCGCGAGCATGCAGACTGCCTAATGCTGAAAATGGCAGCAATTTTAAACTGCGCAGCGATATGAGCCGTCATTAGTGGCCTTCTGAATGCGGATTTGAGGGAGCACTGTTTACTTATGTCACACACTTCCAACAACTTTTATCTGCCAAAGACTAAGAGGTTGACAGTAGCTATAGCAGGTAATTGTTCCATGGCTCTCGGAGGTAAAACCGGCTTCCCTGTGCTCATTCCGAGTCTCAACCGTTACAAATAAAGGCATGAAACTGATTACAGCGCCACAACTATGTGCAACCTCTGTCAGAAATTGGACGGCGCTGTTTGTAGCAGCTCTGATTTTTGGGCTTTCTACAACACTACGCTGGAGGCGAACTGTAAACAACAAAATAAAGTTGTTTACGCTTTCATTACTGTTGGTGCCGGAGCAGCTCATCGTCACACAGCGCTGAAACAAATTAACACCCCTGCAGTGGAATCATGCTTGAGCTTGCGTGTGTCACAACGCAAGTTAACGAAGGCTCTATTCCAGTTACCCATCAGCCCCAAACAGAGGATGAGAAACACAGCAGGGCTGCAGGCTTCATGGACACATGCCATCTTGGGTTTGGACCCTTATTTCAACAGAAACCACTGAAATGCTGCCCTGCACTTGCCAAATGCGGAAATACTGATAAGAGCTGAACAATTTGCGGAAAATAGTAAATTGTGATTTTTTTTTTGCTGATCAAACAATGTGATTCGTTCATTCATTTTCCAAACCCCTTCTTCCATTTCAGGTCATGGGGAAGCTGGAGCCAATCCCAGCAAGCTACAGGGCAGGGTACACCCAGGACAGGAGGCCAACCCATCGCAGGCAACACACTCGTACCTACAGGCAATTTAGAGTAAGTCAAACTCTGGTCCTGGAGGGACGGTGTCCAGCACTACTTAGTACTTCCCCTCCTCAAACATGCTCCCTAAACCTGACACTTAGCAGTTAAGTTCAATCAGATGAGTTTGAGCAGGGAAATCGCCAAACTGTGTCCTCCAGGAGCGGAGTATGTAGTAGTAGTAGTAGTAGTAGTAGTAGGTTTATTGTCATTTTCACAGTATACACACACCCCTGACCCAGAGGAAACCCCCACGAAGAAGGGAAGAGCTCGCACACTCCACACAAAAAAGCACCAGTGGTCGACCCGGGGATCGAAAGCAGGACAATAATTTGATTTTCCATAAATTAAGCATCCCCCCACCAAGACGACCAGCATGTCCTTTGGAGCTTGAATGCTGAAAGCAGTGTGACAGGGGGCCAACTCGAAGGCTAACCAGGTTAAATATCCCCACTTCAAATTGATGACTGTGGTGAAAAACGTTATAATATAATTAAAAATGCAGACGTTTCAAAACCACACTCTCTTAAACTGGAATTTTGATATAAAATCATTATTCGTTCTTCAGTTCTTATACCAATACTGATTTGAGGAGCTAAATATTTGATCATTTTGGCTTATATCATTTTATACAGTCAAAAACAGTGCTTTACTGGACACTGACTGTAAACTGTTGAGTATCATGATCAGTTTGGAGCATGTACTGTATGTTGTTAACATAGCATTTCTCATTATGGTGTTTATCTGATGCTAAAACATCAGCATTGTTTTATAGGGAGGATCCCAGGAATATGATAACAGGGCTGAACAATTAATCATTTTTACATCGAAACTGCAATTTGAAACAGAAATTTTAAAAATAATTTTTAAAAATGAGTATTGTATTCTATAAATTTTTGAAATAAAATGATCATATTTAAAGTACAATTGAAATATTGGTTTAAAAATATTGCAATTAGAAATCTTCCCCACGTCGTTCAGCCCTATGTGCCAACCACCCTAATCTAACACTACCAGAGTTCTTCCTGGGCCTACTAATCATACCAATCGTGAAAACAGAAGAAGCAGAGATCCCAGAACTTAAACATTATACTTTACCGTCTTCAGTTTCTTGCCATACGATGCCTTCCAGGTTGACGCTGGTGCCAGGCTCACAGGGGCCTAGACATTCGGGTTCTGTCGCTAGAGCCACGTCTGACGTGTTGACGGCCACTGAGCGCGTACGGACCATGATCTGCTCACAAGGGGAGGAGATCTCACTGTTGCCGACCGGTGCGAGGAGGTGCAGAGGTGGAGGTGCCGGCGTGGAGACTGGCGACTCCATCTGCAGGAAGACAAGGCAAGCGTTAGAACTCGTGGGCTTTGTTTTCTTCTTGTTCTCCACAGTAAAACGCTGCTCTTAAACAGCAAACGCAGTGCTTACGGTCCTTAATGAGGCGTTCCCATCTCTCATACAACCCATCAGACCGTTACAGGAGCTGTGCTCTCACCCTTTCTCACAGAGAACATACAAGGACACTAGCGATGAAATTAAAACCAGTCAAATATGCAACATTAAGCAACACTGAGGCAACATCGGGCTCCGTCACCCGGCTCCTCTATTCTCTAGCAATTACGCAACTGCTAGGGGTGACATTTCAAAGTCAAACACATACGGCCTTGCGCATCACCTCAGATTTATTCAGCCCTGATGGCATCGTTAGCACTCTGTAATTATTATTCATGGCAGACAATGCTTAAGTGTACGGCATGATTACAACATAAGCTACCAAGGTAAAAAAGCTTCTACAGCTGTTTCCCCATCCCCCTTTTTGTTTGGAGTCTACAAATGTTGGGGCGTTTTCTGCGCCGGGGAGTCGATTTGATTATCTAATTAGAGGTTTTAATGATTCTGCTTACATTAGGCTTTGACTGAAAGATCTCCTTAGCCTCAATCAAATACTGAGCTCTAACACACACACACACACACACATATTTGTACTACACACTGGAAAGGAAGTGTGCGCTAGCCTGTGGGGAGATCACATTTTCTACATGATAATTTAATTTCCAGGGAGCCTGCTATAAAAGGTGAAGAGGTCACCTGTACCATCTGTAGAGCAATATCCCTGTAACAGGCATCGCTGATAAGTGTTAGAAATAGAGCAGGTAGAGTCTTCAGCATTGCTCTTTTGATTCCAGGGGCAGCTACGCAACTTTCCGTGGTCAGAATTAAGCCGTCGGTCGTTTATTTATATTCAAATACGGTCTGTTATCACCCAACACGCAATAAAAACACTGGCCCTGGACTAACCTAGATCCACAGGCCAGCGCAGAGCAACCCTTTGTTTTGGCATTTAGCATCGAAGAGCATTACCCTGCAAACACATCTGACACGGACTACGTCAGCACTGATCCTGTGAGGATGCAGAAGCAGATGTGCTGCAGTGGGGAACAGGGTCTTCCTCGAGGAAGCATGGAGTTTAACTCCAAGGCTGGACTTTGACCAGACAGATCTGTCTTATGTTCAGAGAGCTCGGGGATTTCAGAAAACGGTGATGTAAAGTCACGCAGCACATCTGAAAGATCTCAGATATCCTGGAGTCACAGTGTACTCATCACACACATCCTGCACAACTGTCGAATGGTTCGACCATAATTACCCACTGAACCACATCAGCAAACTGCATCATGTCTTCCTGTCATAAGGATATAAACTATACACTTTAATGACACTCACGATAACACACACACACACACACACACACACACACACAAAGGAGCTATAAAGCAGAAGCTCCTGAATGGTGTAAGGTTCTAAGCCTTAACTCATTATCACAAGATTGTCACGTTGAAATCCACTGACGCCACAGCAAACTGTGACCAGCAGTCCAAGAGAGCACAACTGGCCTCGCCTGTGCGGGCTTCTTTCAGCTGACACAACAGAACCGCCATTCTCCTACAAGTGTCAACACTACAGTTTCAGCACAGACTTCCTGTAATATTCAAAATCGGTTTTAAGCTCCTCCTCCTTATATACAAACCCCTAAAACGGGCAACACTGCTACTGTCAACTCCCCTGATAACTATTTGCCCCAGAAACCACTTGGATCATCTTCAGCCGCTCTACTGAAAGTCCGTATCGGCCGAAAGAAGAAGCGTGCGCTAGCCTTCGCCCTCCCCAAAACAAAAAGCCTGATGAATTGAGAGTTACTAGCTGGCGACGGGAAAGATGAACGCGTCTGAAACTGGTGCTTCTTACAGTACAAACCAGAGCCCAAAAACGTTCACATGCCCACAGTGTTCCCACATTTAAAGTGTCAGTTCTTCTTATTTTTTTTTTTTACAGTATTCTGATATTTTATAAAGAATCTCCTATTGAACGAAGCACAACTTGATGCAAGTGGAATCATCGCAAACGCTAGAGGAACGAGTACAGAGCTCTGTCTACCGATTCGCCGGCCAAAGAGAGCGTCAAACTCTTATACGCTTGAATGACAAGTGTCAAGGTTGGGCCAAGAAGCGTCAGATAATGTGTTCAGCAGGCTACTTCCTTCAAAACGGCTGTCTAGGGATTCGAACGACTTCTGCTTTAGCCATAGAGGGAGGGAAAGAAACGCAGAGAATTCACAGCGCATGAGGTTTATCGATGACAACAGCGAGACTGTGAAGTGACAAAGCGATGCCGGTCGCCGTTAGGACACCAGATACTGCAGCAATTTAATGCTTGACGGCTCATCGGATGCACTAAGCACATTTCTGTAAGAGAACGGCAGGGGAGGGGTGCTATTAATGAGGCATGCAGCAAGAGAAGCACCAGCACTTTTGGTTTGGTGACTGGCTGCTTTTTTCCCCTCCCGACAGAAGCAACAAGCTCCCAGCTGTATTGAGATGAGAGAAGAGGTCTGTAATTGATGAGGCAGCTGGTGCGCTCAACAGACGGAGGATTTCTGAGAACACCTCATGAGGCTCTTACCGCCAAAGATATTATTGAGCCCACGGTGCCCGAACAGATGCCTGCACTTGCAGGAGGAGAAGTGGCCTACACGCAAAAAATGAGGACAAGCTAAATGGTGACATTTAATAACCTACAGGCTGCAATTCATGCAATACTGAGGAAAATGGAGCCAGAGACGTGAGACAGAATTGGATTTTGAACCTTTAACATCAGGAATCACAAACAATTTGGACGTTTACGCTCTAAAAGTACATGTTTCTATGATTTTATCAACCAGTGTTTACTCAGCTCATCAAACCAGCAGACTCTGTGATTGGGCAAAATGTGTGAAAACGACCAAAGGTGTAATGCAGAGTTGAGGCAAGTCGCTTATTAATTCACGGTGCAACCGAACATTAAAAGCCATATCAGTGCTTGCAGTGTACAGGGATCTGTCAGCACGACCATGTGTCACACAAAAATGAAGGAATATGAGCTTTTTTTTTATGCAAACGCTGTCGTTTTTTTTTGGACCATCTGATTATTCTGCGGTCACCATTACGTTGTTTCCTGCGGCACTTCCTCATTAAGCGCTCAGAACACCAGACAGATCTTTAGTTTCGCAACCATCTGTAAAAACAAACGAAAATCAAGTCGCAAACTAGTTTTTTTATGCATAAAACCTATTACATATAGTTTTAATCAATGAAAAAAAAAAGTTACATTTGTTATATTTTTCCCTATTTTGGACAATACAGATATTTAAGATTTACTTTATTCATTTTTTATATTATATTAAAAGTGGTCAGACTAGAATAAGTAGCGTACAAAATTAGCTTCATGAAATAGCCACTTGCACTCATGCCTAAGCTCTCCATGTGCAATGCTAAGCGCCAGCTGGGGTGGTGTAAAACATGCTGCCACTGGACTCTGGAATCTGGAAGCGTGACTGGCAGTAAAATTTGGAGGAGGAGGAATAATGGTCTGGGGGAGGAGTGCAGGGTTCTAATTACTCATATTAACACCCATGTTTGGAATGAGATGGCCAAAAAATTTCTTACAGGTGCGATGAGCACATACTTTTGGCCATAATATGTCTACATCAAAACTACTAGAAATCTGTACTGATATACACTTTTGGCCTTCAGGGGCCGTGTAATAGCTCACGGTGTTCGTGAGGGATGACTCACGCACTCCAATTTCAGTTCTCTGGGACACACACACCTTCCCTGCGCATATCAGCACCAACCCCTGCAGGGCTCTCTATTACTTAAAAGCACACGGCTTTCGCTGGCGCTGAAGAATGAGGCTGCAGAATGTTAATCTTGTTGAACAACAGCAGGCAGCAGTCATTCTCCCAGCAGCTTTAATGACCACAGTGTGGTGGATGGGTGGGAAGTGTTAGCAGTGATCCTTCAGCTAGTCTGACACCCCCCCTCCCCCTCCCCCCCCCAAAGCACTGCATTCCAAGCTGAGCTCTTTTTGGCCACACTGGCACGCTATTAGCCACCTCTTTGTCAGAGAAGGTGTGCACCGTCACTGTATCTTGGATTGGCACGTAATCTTATTGTGAGACATTCGATCAAGGGAATTCATCTCTATACCTGATTTTCATGGGACAAAAGGACAAAAATGTGAAACGAGCCTCCATTAAATGTGGACCCCGCTGTTTAAAGACCCAACATGTAGAACCGGGGACTTTACAAGCAAAGCAAAAACAATGGCTCTTAATTACTGCAGGGTGGAGGGAGGGATTAGGATCGCTTTACTCTCCCCTGACTCAACCCGAAGCTCCAAAGTACCGCATTCACTAAATAAGTGTATTTATATCTGCAGTGTTTTCCCTGCAAAGCTCCCCTTCCCGAGATTACGGCCCTCATGTTTATTTGACTTGTTACATAAAATAAAAAAAAAGGCAGAAAAAGAAAAAGAAAGTGGTGATGGAGCGTTAGGCGGCTTTAGCGGGAGATCAGTCTGGCGGTCCCACATTCAAACACCTGTCCCTTGGTGCACTTCTTTCAAGTAGTGTTTGCACAGGTACCATTACAAGCTGTTTGAATAGCGGAGGGCAGCTGAAAGGTCATGTGAAATACTTGGCTGCAGGCGAGGCTCGTGAAAAATACGAGTATAAAAACGGAGGAGCTGCTGAGCACATTTGGCAGTTATGTGATATGCTACATTAAACTGCCAGTAAAAACAAAGTGGACCTGCGAACAGAAACAGCGCAGACCTCCTACAATCAAGAGCGTGGTGCCTGCAGACCAGAAGCTAGATTGTTCCAAACCAAAAACCAATGCTTACCACTGTACGGAAAGACCACCAAACGCTAACCGTCAGCGAGCGCGCTCTGGAAGAGTCATACCGCCGAAACCCAAAGTCGCTGTACGTTTACCGACTCACAGCCAAAGGCGGCGTGTGGAGGAACAGCTGGAGAACAGGCTCTGGAAACAAGAGCTAAATTAATACAGAACCAGAGCGGGAGCGACAGCGGCGCGCAACAAAAACAAAGTCCGTTTCCTGGCTCAGCTTCTCCTTTGTGGCTTTAAACACACCATTAGTGGTTCAGAGCTAGTTTTTCTTCAAGCTGTCTCAGTTTTGCCAAGTTTGCGTACATTGGCCTTGCACTTGGTCCACACCCTGGATCTCTAAGCCCTGCTTTGCGGTTAACACACAATTGAGATTTTCAAACAACTGACAGTTGAAGCCAAAAGGCGCCATGTAATCTGGACTGATGGCAACTCTTACCAGCAGTCAACAGACGAGGCCTTCTCCGTCTTTGCTGAAGGATTACATACATGTAATCAAGGAAATAGAAAATAGCTCAGGTTTGCACAAGCCAGCGGTGTTGGCCACTGTTTGCGTTGTGGATTGGGGTGTAGAAACACACGGCAGGCTGACAGTATGAGTAATGGGTGGTAAAATGATTTCATTTGCACACAATGCTCCAGCACCGAGGTTTCACTAATGCAATTTTTTTTACACTTGTCTTAAGGCTGAAACGTGGAAGGGTTCAGCGGGTTAATCAAAGGATTGCAATAAATAACCTACCAATCAAAAGAGACATGTTATGGCTCTACATGCTGGACTTTAATGGAGTAATTATATTTTTCCAAGGCTTTTCATGCGAAAAGTCTGAATTGCACAGTCCAAGTACAAGAGGAACCTTCAACCAAACAGATAAGAGTCTATCTCCAAATGAGTCCGTCCCAAGGGCATGGACCACCACCCTACAATGTGCGATGTGAGTGCCTCACCACTTTAACAGCTGCACTGTGACACGGTCTGTTGACACGGTCGAGCTAAATGAAATAACGGCACCGGTCTGAAGGTGGGGCGGCACGGTGGTGCAGTGGTTTGCGTCGCCTCACAGCGAGAAGGGTTCGATTCCTGGATTGGCTGCAGGTGCCTTTCTGTGCACAGTTTGCAAGCTCTCCCCGTATCTGCATGGGTTTCCTCTGGGTGCTCTGGTTTCTTCCCCTGTCCAAAGACTGCAATAGGTTGATTGGATTCTCTAAACTGCCCATAGGTGTGGGTACGTCAGAGGGGATGTCTGTCTGTCTTGGGTGTGCCCCGCCTTGGGCCCATAGTCAGATGGCACTGGCTACAGCTCCCCAGAGACCCAAAACGGAAGAAGTGGTTTAGACAATGAATAAATGAATGAAGGTGGAAAAAACCCAAACCAGGATCCACCAGATATTTACCACTACAAGTGAAAACACTAAAGCGCTTAGCACCACTCCCGGGCAAATATACTCACACAGAGACCACACCCTGACTAAACACCTTTCTGGGTAAACACTATTAACCTTATGTGACTGTCTCTTTGTAAAGGAACCCATACATTAGTCATAAGCCAACAGAGAACCCAAGCAAGATCAGCCTTTAAAGGAATGCTTGTGAAGAAACCGGTCATTTCCTGCCAATCACAGGGTATGAAGCGACCTTGAACTCCCAATGGCTCTGATAATTACTTAATAAAATCCAATTACTCAATTGTTTTAAACCTGTGGATTAATATTTAACTTCTCGATAAACTGATAAAACATTAATTCACATATTTGCTCATTTTCCTGCCAATGTCTTACAGGAAGAAACTCAGAGAGAGAGACATTTAAATCCATTTTTTGCCCCAGAGTTACAACATTTTAAGCGTTCTCCGTTGGTCTTTCTATCCTAGTAAATCATATTACAGTGCATAAATGAGGCTCAGGTTTGGTGCCGTTTTAGTCTCTGGCACTTTCTATAACTCAGATTACTTAATGAATTGTCAAAATAATCATTAAATCACTCAATTATTAATATAATCAACTGTGACGCCCCCGAATTCCTCTGATCGTCAGATTAAGGCTCCTCCACCATTAAGATTGTGCCGTTCCTCCTGAACTCTGCTCTGCAGGGTATTGACAATCGCTCTGCCACAGGGTAGTGTTTCACCAGCGGAAACTGATCCCTAAAAAGCCTTTAAAGAACAGAACCGGTGGGGGAGGGCGCAGACTTGGAAACGTTCTGGGGCTTGAGAGAGGGGTATGACCTGAAAGGAATCTTCTCCTTTGGTATGAGAAAACGAGTCTTTGGCTGAGAGGTGGGTGTTCCAGCTTTGACTTCATTGAGAACATTCCTGCAGGTCCCCCCCACCCTCTTCGCTGCAGTGGAAAAATCATTTCAAGTTCAGGACTATTCCAGACACGCACGGCTGCATGAGCTCACCTTTCCGGAGCTCTGCGCTGAAAGGCAGAAGCTACAAAAAGGGCCATTCGACCACCTTAGGCAGTTTGACTCAGGCCCTGGTCAGTGAGGAGGGTTTAAGTCAGGTCACATTATCCTGTTAACCACCAATGCTCCCGACGGCAGGAGAAAAACACATCTGCTCGACAACTGTCCAGACGTTGAAACAGGGAAACCACAGGTTCCACTACAATGAAAGGAACTAAAGAAAAGCAGATGAATAGAGGGCCAAACGGCTGAATGGTGTCCTCAGTAATGAGGCCAAGGTAGTGGGTGGGTTTGGAAGTTTTAACAGGTCACCAAAATATTCTTGTTGCTAATATCCTAAAAATATCAGTGGAGAAGGGACACGAGTGTTCTATTAAAAATAAAGACAAAACAGAAACAATTCCAACACCTCACACTGTTACTAAGGCCTAGTCCACAAGAGCAACCGAATATTGTATTAATGAATGTGTTCCAGGCTCCTCGCTGTTTTGTAGCCGAGTTTTATTGACCTCAACATGACTACATTTGCGTTTCTTTCCCTTGGTTGAACTCCAACCTGCAGCACAGACTGTAGTTCTGTAAGTTACCTGTGAGGGGCAGTAATCAGGCACTTGAGTGTTTTTAACGTTTGGGGTTTAAGGTTCATTCTTTACTGTATTAGCAGTTGTCTTTATAAGACCTGAACCTTGACATTTTGTTCAAAATCCTCCTGATGCATTGAAAATATCCCCACTACTGGGTTACCCTCTGACTGAAGAATCATGGGATAGCTACGGTCCTCCAGAGCGCAAAACTAACAGCATGCAAACGCAATAAAGATGCTTTCTTGGCACTAATCTGGATTTGGAGCAGGAATTGACGCCAAGAAAAAGCGGCATGTAACATGTCTCTGATGCCACCTAAAAGTGAATCTGACTGAACACAGGTCAGTGTGGATGGTCTGATCGGCTGCATAATGCAGAAAAACGGTCGGCGTTTGATCTGGGCTCACCTGACGCCAGCTACATCAGAGAAATGCTTGAAACTGAGAGGACAGTAACCCGGCATTTTAGACTCTAATGTGCAAAAACAGGAAGTATGATGATTCTTCTAGAAGCCCTGGCTGCGATCTAGTAAACCATCTCAGAGAGTCTTCAAGGTAAGAATAAGACGTTCAACAGCAAGATGCATGCTCTATTACTCAAGCACACCATCTGAACTTAGCCCTGATGGTGCTTACAGTTTTAAGTAAAAGTGACTATTAGACATCGGGAACAACAAAATGTAACCCATCCACACAGCGATCAACAGCGCCTGGAGAGGTGCATCAAGGGTACCTCAGTGAACCTGAACCTGGAACCCTCTGAACATGTGGGCAAGTTCCTCAACACTAGGCCACCACTGCCCACTAATAAGTGCACTGGCTGGGAATCGGACCCAGGTCTCCCGCATGGCAGGCGAGAACGTTGCACTACATTTACGTGGACTCCGCTTCAAACGACCTCTCAGGTCTGTTTATCTGAACTGAAGCCCCCTTTTTCGAAAGGTGAGAAGGGCCCAAGCAGAGGAGGAAATGGTGCTTGGAAGACTTGAAACATCTTCCTGTCAGACACACATCCTGAATAAAGGAATGTTACAGGCTGACTGTGTGGATGAAGACGGATAAAATGTAGCTTTGTTTGTGTTCCAGCATTCCAGCGAAGAGGGGGAAAAAAATTAAAGTGCCTGAGAGCCAATCGACAGCTGGAAAACAAACCGAGAAGGAGAAAACCACATCTGCATTGAAAAACACTGGCACAGCTAGCCAAAACAGACCGCTTTAGGTGGTTGCTCCTCAGACTCGTTTTCTCTGATAAAAAGAGAACAAAAGGTGTCAGTCGCTCACGCAAAGCCTTCGCCAACATTCCAGGAACCAGAGTGTAAACAGTCTATGTGCCAATAGTCTTCCTCTATATGAGGCTACTATGACCCATAGTGATGCTAAAATGAAGGGAAATGTAATAGCGTAGCTTCACCTGCGTAACGCCAGCGAAACTTGGACGAAAACAGTAAAAAGTCAAATCTGAAACGATGTTCATCACACCGTCAGTTCTACTGATGAAACGAGCAAAGTCGAGGCTACAAGACGACACTTTTATCCACTTTTACACAACTATTCTAAAGAGGGGGTGGCACGCAGCCTCACAGCCTCACAGCCTCACAGCAAGACGGTCCTGGGTTCGATCCCTGGCTCAGCAAAGGGTGCTTTTTGTGCGGACTGTGCAAGCTCCCCCATGGTCGAGTGTGTTTCCTCCTCCTGTCCAAATGCTGCAATCGGTTGATTGGTTACTCTACATTGCCCATTGTGAGTGTGTGTGTGTGGTTGTCTGTCTGTGTGTTGCCCTGCGGTTGTTTGGCCTTCTGTCCTGGCTGAACCCTGCCCTAGGTTCGGACTGGCTCCAGCTTCCCCACGACCCAAAATGAAGAAACAATAAATAA
Source organism: Arnoldichthys spilopterus (assembly GCA_037974385.1). Taxonomy (NCBI): domain Eukaryota; kingdom Metazoa; phylum Chordata; class Actinopteri; order Characiformes; family Lepidarchidae; genus Arnoldichthys; species Arnoldichthys spilopterus. The sequence goes on from JBBPDA010000126.1 coordinate 12,995,135, forward strand.
ACATTAAATCTTGTTAGAGGCCGAGCAAATCTATCTGTGGTCACTTAACCTGATACAGTCTGAGGCAAATGTGAAATTTCAATCATGTGGTTTGTTAAATGCTCATTATTAGCTACATCCGCCATGTAGCTTCGCTGTACGTCCAGCTGTGAATTTTGGTCACCTGGAGGACTGGAGGATCTGGGAAAAATATTGAAACCACCAATATTTCAATTTTCCTGTGAATATTTCCTAGGTCTTCCTCTTCAATAAGAGTCTTTCCAAACTCAGTGTGCCAGACTGTCACTTCGCACACACTGTGTTAACTTTCCCCACTTAACACATTTTGAGACGACGCTGAATAATGTCGAGGATTTAACATTTGCACGTTTTCAAAGTGTGATTTCGATATTAAAACGATTCATTTAACCTCAATCATTCAGCCTCATCCACCAAACTCATCCTGCAGCCTGGGTATATTGAGAATAAGGAGGAAATTGTGTACGTTTCATTTTTAGCGAAACTATTCCCTAAAAACTGCCAGCTATTTCAGACGGTTAAAGTCTGCTTTGTCATTTTTGTGAGCAGTTAGCTCGTTTGTGTGGAGCCCTAGTTGGCCATAGACTAGAGTCCTCTGAGTACAGCAATACCTCCGAGTCATAAAACAAATCGGGCAACAAACTGCCCTGACCTATAATTAGAGAGCAGGAGCCGCTGAAAATCTGATTCATGGAAACCAAAAGCTCTCTGTAATTTGAGTCTGCTTGGCCTCTGGAAGCTGCTCTGCCGACCACATTTGAGGTGCTAAATTGGTGGGTGAGGAGATGCCAAACCCTGGGCCTTACAGTTTGGGGTGGCAGGTTGAGCAGCGAGGAGTTCATGCCAGGCTATTGAACGACCTGCAGTAATAAAACGCAGATACACAAAAACACACACTCACAGATCAAATCTCCTGTGACAAAATGCTCGGGGAGCCCCCAGGAACGTCCCCCCAAAAGGCTGTAAGCGGAACATCGGGAGGAAACAGCAACGAAGCAGAAGACAAAGCAGCCAAATAAAGTCACCCAGCCATGTTTGGAACCCAGCCTTCAGCATGAAAACCAGCACGAGGACCAGGCTTCGAGATGTGAGGGGAAAAGCGAGAGGAGAACATTTTCTTTTTATTGTCACGAAGCAGGCCTCCTCACTGCCACCCTCCTCCTCCCTCACTTCGGTCCTCATTTAACAAGCTGACTGTGCTTCCAGCATACCACGAAGAACGTGCCTCCTGTACGTGCAGCACACTCCAATTACAGAAGTCCACCAAGGGTTCTATCACACGGGACAAAGCTGCATTATCACGTAGCGGTCGTTTCCAGTGCAAAACGAAGGCCACTTTGAGTGAGACGTCTCACCTTTCGCGTTCGAATGGAACTGCTCTCAAGATAAACATGGCACCCTGAAAAGGAGAATTTTCCATCCCACTTTTCCTCGAGCACTAGATTCCCTGTGGATTTCCTGTTACGGCCTTGTCAAGATGAAGAGTGGACCTAGTTTTTCTATAAGGCTCACCCCCCATTTCCAGCTTTTAGTCATTACGGCGCGCGTGTTCTCGGCCTGTGAAAGCGTGGGAGCCTGCAGCAGCAGACGAGAGCCAGACAGGCAAACAGGTGAACAGAAAGCAGTGGGCAGGAAGAGCCTGTCTGGGTAATTTATGTATCACAGAAAACCTCGTTACCGCACATCAGCGAACGCGCAGAGCGAGAGTCACACTTAGCATAACCGACATGGGTGCTGCAGCGGAAAGCTTTAGGAAACAAACTGAATAAAACATGCATGAGCTGCAGAAGCTCCGTCCTGAAGACTTTCATCAACGGGGGGAAGGAAGTAACAAGTTAAACGGATTCGGTGTCTGTTTCTGACGAAGGTAAATTGAGTTCACGATCGCTCCATTGCCGCACGCCGTCTCTGGCAGCCTGTCACTCTGATTTCACGCTCTCCAACTGTAGAACCAAGTGGAAGAGTTGCTGCGCGAGGCACTGTGGGATACGAGGAGCCCAGGAACTGGGTGTGGCCCTGTGCCCTTAACAACAGCCTCACAGAACCAATCGGCTGAGAGAGAAAAGAAAGAGAGACACATTCGAACAAGGCACAGAAAGGAAATGTGGATGGATGTAATTAAAGCAGCTTAAAGAAGGATTACAGAAGGCCCGGCGACATAAATAACTCGACCTTTACCTGAAGAGACTTCCCCGTTTCCAAGTGACGAAAGAGCGCATGTGCCTCCCACCACTGCAGGGATAATAGCTATTCACTTTACACAGAGACCGAGAGAGAGCAAGAGCGAGAGAGCGAGAGCGAGAGAGAGAGAGAGCGCACAGGAGAGGAAGTAAGGAGTGGTAACCTCAGCAACACCTGCACTCTGTTGCTAGCAACCAACCAACAGCCTTCTTTCCGCAAATCAGCGGGGGGCTCGGGGCTAAATGGAGACAAACGAAAAAGACAGGGAACAAGAGGCTGCACAGCGGTGTACACTCACCCTAATATTCCATTAAGCACTGTTTAGTGCATCAGCGGCTAATCTTCTAACATAAGAAAAAAAAACCCACTATAAACAAATACATAAAATAAAAATATAGTGATTGTTGTATAAATAATAATAATAATAATACTTTAAAAAAAGATATGTACTCTTTTAAAATGCCCAAGTGTTATATTACATCCTATTTATTTATATTTGATGACACTGTTGATGTTTATTTTCTATGTGTATGCCTGTATATGTTGCTTAAATAAGTTGGGCTCATGTTGTTCAATGCACCTGAAATATTATATATATAAATAAATAATATTATGTAAATGATGTATTATATATAAATTATATATAGTCCTCTGGAGTGCACCACAAGTAAATTGTGACCTCATTTAATCCAGAACATGCACACATGTGGAGCAGTAGGCAGCTATGAGAAACACCCGGGGAGGAGTGTATTGGGACGGTACCTTGCTCAAGGGTCTCAGTGGTACCTGGGTCAGGACTTGAACCTGTGACCTTCTGATTACAAGGGCAAGGTCCAAACTCTAGGTTACCTCTGCCCACATAGATCTTATCATACAGGTGCCAGAAATAGATGTTTTGAGTAATGTTTTGAACCTCTGAAGCTTAAAGAACCTCCACATACTGTAAAAACTGGACTAATTTGAGGCTTTTCAGTGAACCATATGTTCAGGACGAGCACATTTTAGAAGCCATTATCTTTAAGAGCGAAATGTCTTGTTGACTCTCCTCTGGACTACGACTACAACGGGTTTTCTTTTGCATTGTTCAGTGTAAAGCATTATTTTCCCATTGGTCTTTGAAAACCTGCAGCAGTCAGCTCTGCAGAGCTCTTGCCATGGGCTTTCAAAAGGATTAAGGCCTGGACTCTGACTGGCCCACTCAACCACGTCTATTTGTTCTGGCAGCGTGCTTTTGATCCTGTTTTTCTGTTGAAAGATAAACCTCTGAGTGTTCTCACAGAGGGACGCAGGTTTTATCAAGGACTACTCTGCACTGTGCATCACTCACCTGCCCATGAAACACAACAAGCCTGCCAATCCACTGGGCTGAAAAAACATCTCCATAGTACAACACTTCACCTTCCAGGGGTTTTTTGCAGTCCATCTTGCAGTAGCTTCCCTGTCAAGTGCTCTCGCTGTCTGGAAACTATCAGGGTTCCTGACATTAACTTTCAGATCATCCTGACTTTTGTTGAGTCTATTTGCATAATCACACAACAGCTCCTTAGCATTTTCAGATATGACGTCACATGCTTACAATAAATTCAGGAGGTATTGGCATTGCGTTGGTAAGGAGGTATTGGTATTGCGTTGGTAAGGAGGTATTGGTATTGCGTTGGTGAGGAGGTATTGGTATTGCGTTGGTGAG
>JBBPDA010000126.1:13035232-13052944 GCA_037974385.1 Arnoldichthys spilopterus
ACACACACACACACACACACACACACACACACACACACACACACACACAGAGACACACACACACACACACACACACAGAGAGACACACACACACACACACAGAGACACACACATATATATATACACACACACACACACATATATACACACACACACACACACATATATACACACGCACACACACATATATACACATGCACACACACACATAAATGAAGTTCAGCAAGTTTCCAGTGGTTTCTACTGTAAATGAATCACTGCAGGGTTTCTGTAAGAGACGGAGGAATCCTTCAGTGTGTTCATGCAGCAACAGCAGTTAATAATGGAACAGTCCATCAGTGCCAGTCACAACCCTGAGCCCTGAGCGCATTACTGCAATAATACCATCTCTTCTTTACTGATTCTGAGAGAATTATGATAAAATCTGATATCAGGGACTGATTTACACTCCTTGAGGATAAAAGGGGTCTGATCTCGTGCTGGTGGGTATAAATAACACTTGAAGGAACCATCACGAACAGCTTGAGGGAACCACATTAAAAACACTAACTGAAACTGAAACTTCCAGCCGTCGAGCTCATTTTCCCCCACTTCTTGTTTAACAGCGTTTTGATGAAAGGCTTCTGGCTTCACTGGCGTGTTTAAAACGGAACATCGGGGCTGGAGTCTCTCGCTGTTATTAATTATAGCTCCTCTGGCAGGCTTCTTACTCTCAATAAACTTCCTGGCTGCTACTGTTTAGCGGCTGGTTGTCAATACAAGGTTCCAGGCGAGAAAGGGAGAGTGGTCCTTCAGTCCGCACGCTATTATCAGGAGATACCGTCTCTCAGCTGATCAACAGCCCACACCCTGATCCGACTGCGGTGCAATTAGAAGCTGTAAATCCGACTCGCTCTTTCAGGGTTGACAGATTTTCCAGAGAGACAAATTTGTGGTAATAAGTAACTGGCATCATAAGACCGGCGTTGGTTAGACATGCCCATGCCCGTCCCGTCCCGTCCAAAGACTGTTACAGCGTAACGTTTCAATTCAGGCTGTTTATGCTTTTCAAGCGTTTCACTCGGGGAATGCAGAAACTGCCCAATGGCCTTAATTACGCAGCAGTTTCCAGCGAGAGGGCTTCTGTTCTGGGAAACGTGTCTAAATGATCTTCTGTAGCTCCTGATTTTCTACAGACTTCAATTCAAATTCTATGTAATTTAATTTATATTATATTTTACTTTTCTCATGCACTTTAATTTTAGTCTTCGTTTCTGAGTTATCACTGTTAAGCACATTGAATGACCTCTGTGTATGACGATGTGCTCTATGAACAAACTTGCCTTGCCTAGTAACTGATGGCATGGTACGGATGCTGCAGAACAAGGAGACTTGTTGAAAAACCCTGGATGTTCCTTTATTAAAGGCAGACTCTTCATGATATGGAGCAGCAGCCTCAGGCCTCAGGTCTCAACATAGTATTTTTAAAAAACGTAGCTTTTTCTATGCGCTTTGGCTTCCGTCAACCTGTAAACGTCACTTCCGTTCACCAAAAACTTGATTTTTTTCTTCTGAAAGAGGCTTCCAAGGTGAAGATGTTTGAAAACGCCGTATCTGTGTTTGTGTGAACAAAGAAAATTAAGATTTTCATCAAAACTGTGCGACTTCATCTTCTATAACCACACTGTGCGTCGTGCTTGTTTACTGCGATGGCACATAGACAAAATACTGTTGCTCGTAACCTGAAGGTCGCAGGTTCAAGTCCCTGCCTGGGCACTACTGAGGTATCCTTGAGCTGCTCCCCGTCTTGAAAGTCGCTTTGGATAAAAGTGTCGGCCCAAAGAATAAATGTACACAGACACTGACACCTGAGCATAGAGCTGGGCAATATGATCTTTATCGTTATGGTAAATACGCTTTTCAGAGCATTTCTTGATATCGTTAGTATTTAAAACACACGGTTAATCTTCATGTGTAGTTTAAAGGAGCATCATTAGTTGAACATATTGTACTGTGGTGTGAAAAACACTGAAATGAAAGTTATTTGTGCTCAAACTAGGATTTTTTAGGGAAAAATGGCACTGTTGGCTCTTTTTCCTTTGTTCCATCTTAATACATATCGTGACACATCGCATATCGGGGAAATTTCTCAAAATATTGTGATATTTTTTGCCATATCACCCACCCCTACCCAAGTGCCTGCCGCCAATGTCGTCGCCGGTTTTGGACAAGACCCGGTGGAAACAGTGGTTGGCGTGACAGCCTTGAAAGCGAGCTTGTGAAAGTGTTTGACTTTGTTTTTTGAGATAATGTCGAAACGGCGCTCACTTGGACGGGATTTTCCTAAGTTACGAAAAGGGAAATTCACCATTTTCAGAAATACCTGGACAGAGTCTCAGTGTGGACACATACTTGTGGGCAGTGGAGGCCTAGTTGTTAGGACGCTGCCTTTGGGACCTGAAGGTCGCGGGTTCGAGTCCCGGCTGCTCCCCGGGTGCTGTTGGCAGCTGCCTGCTGCTTCACGTGTGCACGTGTGATGGGTTAAATGCAGAGGTCACATTTCGTTGCGGTGCTTGAGTGTGTTCACAAAGACAAAGAGTCACATCTCCTATTTCACTGGCGTGACAATTCATTTAAACAGGCAAGCGTTACTCTGAAACACAATGTGTGTGTGTGGTGTGTGTGTGTGTGTGTTTGTGTGTGTGTGTGTGTGTGTGTTGGCATGCTTGTGGAAGCCAGTCGGACAGAGAAAGCCAGCCTGATCCAGCAGCTCCGCATTCCAGCGTGCCCCAGCGAGGTTTCTGCGGGGAGAGAAAGCAGCCGTGGCGACAGCTCGCTCCACTCCGACTGCACCATGGGACACGGAAACCATAAACCACTTAAGAGCGAGCTGAAAAGCAGGTCCGCGTCCCCTCCCCGTCACCCGATAGCATCCGCCAGCACCTCCAGACCTGTTTGTTCGGACGAGCTTTGTTCACGCCGCTGCCACTCCTCCTCGAATGCCCTGCACAAACCCCTCTGTGCTTGTTTAAGCAATGCACCGGAGCACAATAGAGGCAGTCAGAGGCTGCCGCGATCGGAGAGGACTGCTAGCGGAGTCTTGTGAGAATGGGCTTTTTCCCATGGGGAACGGCTGAGCTTTCCTCCGTATCGCCTATTCACTTAACCCACTGGGACCGGCTGCACACAATACTGCGGGCTGACAGCTACACTTGGCCCTAAAACACAAGCAACCTACATTTAGGCCTTTTGTGTCTTATGTTATTAGACAGCACAGCTTCGGGGCTTCTCAAAGTGCCCAGGAGACACTTAAACAATGGGTAAAGCAATAAAAAAAAAAAAAAAGAAAAATCTAAGAAACCCACATGCACATTCGAAGCTAAATATGGAAGAAGGAGATGAAGACAAAGCAAAGGCACGACCACATCCTCAGTTGAGTGAAGGTTCGCTTAGCGAAGGATCAACAAAAACCGTTTTTGAAGTCGGTGCATCTCTCTTTCCACTTGATTTGACTCACCGCTGAAAATGAAACAGAGCCGAGGTCTAACAACATTACAACTCCGCAGCTCCCACCGGAGAACAGGGCCGGCACTCACAAGACGCATGAACAGCCTGAATGAGATCCAGGCGTTTTTGCAGAACACGGTCTCCAGTTCCTGGCAGTGCAAGATCACCTGGGCGCACACAGCCACCAACAGGGGGGTCCGTCCTCCTTCAGGGGCATCAATTAAAGCAGCCACATGTTGGCGAGATCGAGACGGGAATTATACGCACGTTTATGCTCGTAAAGGGTTTTCAAGTAGGGCTGTAACAGCGAATTGATCTGCATTGACGCATCGAACAAAACAACACATGATCCGATAAAAAAAGCGCTGTGTGTTCACTTCACAAGCAACTCACCTTCACTTCACTGTGAGCAGTGTTTTATACTGAGAAGCTGCTTCTGCTGACGACCACACTGCTGGATTTGACCTGTAATAAATGTTGGAAATGTAGTAATGAAATGCAGGGAAATGTAGCAGATCGATCGGCACTGATGGACTGACCAAAACAGCGCAGGATCCGATGTATCGATGCAACTCAGAAAAACTAGATTTCACTGTGAGCAGCGTTCTGCACTGAGAAGCTGCTTCTGCTGGTGACTACACTGCTGCATCTGACCTTTAATAACAAAACGTTCACATTATAATTAGTTTGCATGTGTGAGCTGATGGAAATGTAGCAGATCGTGAAATTTCATCAGATTTCGTACTGACTGCAGACCCCAGTGTCCAACCGAATCAACCGAATCAACCAAATCAACAGAATCAACAGAATCAACAGAATGAAGTGAAAGTGATTATTTGTCATTGTAAACACACTCAAGCACCACAACGAAATGCAACCTCTGCATTTAACCCATCACACGTGCAAACGTGGAGCAGCGGGCAGCTATCAGCAGCGCCCGGGGAGCAGTGATGTGGGACGGTACCTTGCTCAAGGGTACCTCAGTAGTGCCCGGCCCGGGACTCGAACCCGAGACCTTCAGGTCTCAAAGGCAGTGTCCTAACTACTAGGCCACCACTGCCCACTGAATCAACCGAATCAACCGAATCAACCGAATCACATCGCTGCAAATTCTAAAGCAGTGAAAACTAATAGGATGGTTAATTTTTTTTAAAAATCGCATCGAATCGTGATGAAACTCACGATTTACAACCATAATTAACATCACACTGGACACACACACACACACAACCAACACTGTAAATAACGAGTACCACATACACGGACGAGCCACTTTATTAGGTACACCTACCTTGTATCTACACTCACTGTCAATTTTACCTGCTCCACTTACAGCATAGGTGCACTCTGTAGTTTACAGACTGTAGTCCATCAGTCTTCTGCATCACCTGTATTCCCCATTACCTTACCTTACCGACCGTACCACTGCCTTTTAAATACATGTGCAACATTTTGACAGGAGATGCACTTTAGAGGCAAGTGTAAACAGGGTCTACAAACCTGGCAGTTATTACTCAGGTTGGACTAAAGCACCTAACGCTACTTCACAAGTTTTTGTCCACGTTTCTCTCATTCATCTACACGTTACCAGAACTTGGGTGTCGACAAACTGGCAAAAACGATCCAGATTACACTACGTAACAGAGTTTCTTTTTATTTTTGTTCCTGGGTACAGTGTGTTGTTCCATAAACACTTTGCTTCTGTGCTCAGGACACTAACAATTTAAATCGGTTTTCAAGAACATTCTCCATTCACTTTAATGCTAAGCAGCCAAGCAGCCGTTCATTGCGGAACTGTGAGAACTTTCCAGAAGTATCGAAAATCGTCCAACATGAGACAAAAAAGAGAAAAATTCACCTGTTTTGCCACTACAAATATGAAAGGTTTGTGGGCTGTGGTCACAAAATCAACGTTTGTGATGAATAGAGCCATTTTGACATAGGATGTGTAATTACGCAGTAGAAATAGAACAGTTAGAATCCAGAAGTAACTGTGTAACATTGTGTTCGAGATGGTTTATGGGGAAATGCTCTGGAACGAGAGGAGAAATTAGCGATCAGTTAGCGCTTTCCTCCAGCAGAGCGTCCTTTCATGTCTTGGTTCTTGTAAATCTCCAGCCTCCTCCCTAAGCTATTACTGCAAGCTTGTTGACACTGCCAGGCAGTACATGACATTTTGATGGACGGCCACGCCGCTGTTTGACTAAACCACACACGGTGTTACACCTGCATGCTGTGAGAACGTGAAGCATAAGGGTTCGGTTCACCTCACCTGTGTTTTTTTACATTCTTTTGAGGTTAGACTTCCTACTACTAAGTGTTGCCCTTATCATACATCTGAGCACTTGAAGTTTCCCACCGACAGTCCAGCCCACATTCTCTAGGTGAAAACAATCAAGATCATGTGAGAATGTGAACTACTCCTTGCTGCTGGAGCACTCAAGAGATGAGAACCTGATAATTACATGCATTCTCAAAATGACTACACAAAAAAAACAAACATCTGCTCAAGCTCCACAACGAAATGTGACCTCTGCATTTAACCCATCACACGTGCACACATGGAGCAGCGGGCAGCCATCAACAGCGCCTGGGGAGCAGCTGGACGGTACCTTGCTTAAGGGAACCTCGGTAGTGCCTGGGCCGGGACTCAAACTTGCAACCTTCAGGTGCCAAAGGCAGCGTCCTAACCACTAGGCCACCACTGCCCAAATTTGTGGTACCTGACGATGACCCCAGATGCTGAAGTGTCACTATGGCCCACTCTGATCAAACAGGGTCTGCGGTCACGTCTGGTTCTAGCCAGAGAGGAAGTGAAGCCCTAAATTCTGAACATCAGGACGAACGGAATCTTACACAGCACAAGGCAAACGACACCAAAGGAACTACACTGTTGCTGTGCAGCCACATGATCGTGGCAACCTCACATCAGGTTCCTCACTGGGGTGGAATCTGATCAGATCAGATCCAGGACGTCATGCTTCAATCAATGAAGCCGTCAAGACCGAGAAGGCGAATACATCTCTACAGAGTCACAAAAACACCAGCACCGAGGAGACGAACAAGACCGGCACACTGATAAACACCACAACACATTTCTTCCATTTTGAATGAGCTAATTCAAGCCCGAATACTGCAAGCCTCGTAATGGCAAGTCTCGTCTACGCCGCTGAACCTCCATCAGTCCATTTTCCCAAATCCCTCTTGGCAACATAATCTGCGTCACTGAATGGAACATGAGACAGCCGTGGTAAGCATGTCTGTCTCTCTTTAAAACGCTTCAGTGCCACAAGGAAAGGCAATCAGCAGAGTTTTTGTTGAGTCTTAACTCGTCTCGCTACCAGACGCCTTGAAATCTGCCAAATTCGGTCTAATCTTTAATTCAATAGAAAGATCTGCCTGCCCGTTTTGTGAGGAAAACCCAGCTATTATCTTTAGTGTCCATCCCTGTGGAAAGCAGGGGTAGCTTTAAGCTATAGTTCGAATACATTTCTTGTGGGAAACTACAGTGCAGGGATTTCAGGATTTTAGGCGGTCATTTCGGTTCTACTCATCTGACTGCGCGAATGTGACAGCACCGTAAACCCATCGCCTATGACGCCTATGGCGCCTATGACACGGCCAGTGTTTTGCTCTCCACAGCTACGACCAGCATTACCAAAAACACTGACGGTCTCTTTGTGCAGAAGGACAAAGAAATACGACTAATTAGGGCTGCACAGTACGGAAAAGATGTCAGTACTGTGATTATACCGTTAATAATGGCATGTTAAAGGGTCCATTCCTCTAATGCTTCTCGAAGTACAAAGGCTTGAAGTGTGGAAGTATTGTTAAAACCTCATCATGTGCAGTTACTCCACTGTCTATACAGTCCACATATGGAAACTTAGGCTTTAAAAACTTCAGGTCACAAAAACCAACCCATCTCTTTGTTCAGTCTACAAACGTTTAGCCAAGGCCCTTCATAGAAGGTCCAAGAAGCTCTGTGACTGGTTATTTGCATAATATTTGCATATTACAGCTTTCTGTGATACCAATTTTTCAATAATGATGTACAGACAATATACTGTGCAGCCCTACTTCTACTTCAACACCAGCAGTTGACGTTATGCAGCCTACCAGGTGCACTGTAGAGATGTGAATGGGGAGAAACTGCTGCTGAATTCCTATACGTTCTATTCGTTTTTTTGCCCAACAATATCTCCAACTCACAAATATAATAATAGCGAGCACAGAGCGTCTATAAGAAGTGCTGATTCCACAGTGATGGCTCTATGGATGCAGGCGATACTGAATTGGTAGGTCTTAACCGGCAGTCACTAGTTCATTACTAAGCTCCGACGAAAGCACCAAAGCATGAAATTGTCTTAAGGGCAAAACCTGAACCAGCACACAATTCTGCATTATAATTCAAACAGGGTTTTCGAGCACCGAGCTTGTTTTTTTATTCAGGCCCCAAATACCATTTGCTAAAAAGTTCCAGAAGAAACGGTCCAACCCTGACAGAGAAACCAATTAAAGGTGGAGAGATAGAACGCACCCACGCGGCAGGGAATATAAAAAAGCGGCCTTATTTCTTTTCGACATCGTCTCAAAAACAGCACACCACTCACCTTTTCGCTTTTCACTTTCTTCATGTTCCTGCAGTCGTTATTATCCATCTCCTCAGGTTCACTTTTAATAGCCAAAGGCTGAACTATTCCAGCGGTATCGAGGGCAATATTCCCAATTTGCTCAGCGCAAGACAGGTCTGCGTTTTGCCTCCCTTCAAAGGGGGTATTGCGCGAGGGTCCCAAGGTCAATACAGGCGCTGCCGTGTCCTTTTCTGTGGCCGCGTTTCCACTGGTTACTCCCTCGTTTTTGTCCTTTTTGCTTTTCCCTGATCCCCCGTCCTTGTCCTTCTTTCCGCTCTGAGCGTTGCGGGAGGCCTTGCTGCTTTTTTCCGCACCTTTGCCTGCGCCGGCCAACACTGCGGAAGCTGCACCTGCAGCTGGCCCTGAACCCTCGCTTGGTGTTCGCCCCTGGGCCTCTTTCTTGGCTCCGTCTGGAGCGGAGGACTTGCTATTGTCCTTTGAGTTTTTATTACGCTTCGATTTCGACTTACCGTCCTTCCCCTGGGCAGGAACGGGGCTTACGAATTTGATATTGTCCGGTAAAGCTGCTACTGCGCTGGGTGGCGCGGCCATTCCACCCCCGTCCTTAGTGGCAGACATCTCGAGCTTGTCCTTCTCTAGGTCGGCGTCAAGGTCGATGATCAGATTGCCAACACCAATGTCCCATTCATCTCCGCTGTCGTAAGTGTCCACCGCATTCGAGTCCACACCTTTCCCGCCTGCAGTGCCACTACTTAGGGACATCTTATTGCCAGCGGCCCAAGCGTGCCACAGGGTGGTCTGACCTTCTCAGACGACTGGGGCAGTGAGGATAACCGTTACAGTAGCCTCAGGGTTGTCTTGGTTTCCCCTTCCCAAATGCCCACATTTTTGCCCTGAGGGGGAAAAGAAAAACAGGGAAGAGAAAAATGAGCAGCAGCACAGACTCGTGTTTTCAGTGCTTGAGCTTTTCAAGAGGCAACTGTTCGTTGAGCTGATAATGGATTAATTCAGAGAATCTGAACCGGAGCGAGCCAAAACCAGCATTGACGCGATCAGCAATCTCCCAAACCGGACTGCAGTAATGTCATAAAAACTGTGCAGCAGGTAAGAACATGTGTCCTGTATCTAACCCTGCAGCAGGGGCGTGTGTTTTTCCACTTAAACCCTTTGCTCTGTGAGTTTTTTTGCTCGTGCTCCAGCGCTCCACACTACCATTCTGGAACTCGTCTCAGAGACGGCAGCGTCCCAAAGCCACGGTTTCAGAGACGCCGACTCGCAACATCAGTCTCCGGCCAGTGACAATAACGGTTAGCGAGTGTTTAACCCGAACAGTAAAAACATCGACAGTGTTTATGACGCTAGCGCTGCTTTGTTTTAGTTCTGCATCGCAAATTTACCAGAAATCCACTGAAAACCACTTGACAAAAAGTCTTGACACTGGTGTGTGCTGTTGTGAAAGCGCTTCGTTTATTCCCTTAACTCTTTCGTCTGTTTCGCTTTGACGCGTGTCAAGTATGCGAGATCGCTGTGCAAGATGGCAGATTTGTTCCACAGCAATGCACAAGAAAAAACAAGTGCTGGTTGCTCAGTTGCGTGTGCTGTGCCCCTGAGTGAACTGCACTGTGTTGCTGTGTCCGGCGCGGTCTCGGCGATTTATCCTCACTGATTGCATTTCAAATGTAAAACAGCGAAAATATAAAAGCACGGAGTGTAAAAGTGATGGTAAACTGACCAACATTCAACCGCCAACATATTAGAACACAACACCAGTGTGATGCTCTGAAGGGCCAAATGCTGCACCATCATGGCACAGCACAATTATTATACGTACACATGATGCACTGTGCCTCAATGAGTGAGTGAGTGATTGTTTCTCATTGTGAACACACCACAGCACAGCACACAGTGCACCGAAACGAAATGTGACTCCTGCATTTAACCCATCCGTGTAGGAGCAGTGGGCAGTGCCCGGTGGAGCAGTGCTAGGGGGGCGGTACCTTTCTCATGGTACCTTGGTGGTACTTGTACCCATCTGGGATTTGAACTGGCGAGCTTCAGAACACAGGGGCAACTCCCTAACCGTTACACCACCACTGCCCCAATCTGGCCGAGTGGTTAGGACCTGAAGGTCACAGGCTCAACTTCAGCAAGATACCGTCCCACTACACTGCTCACCGGGCTGTTGGTAGCTGCCCACTGCTCCACGTGTGCACGTGTGATGGGTTAAATGCAGAGGTCACATTTCGTTGTGGTGCTTGAGTGTGTTCACAATGACAAATTATATTACTTGCATCTGACAGAACGGTACTGTAATAGTGTGTTTTGTGTGTTTTAGTCCACAAGGTATGAACGTAAAGTAGACGAAGGTCAATTAAACAAGCTGTGGGTCAGAATAAGCCGAAAAAATTCACGAGGAGCGCCTCACTACTCACAGTCCGCACACTGAACAGAACAATCGATTTTAAATGGCAGATTTAGTTTGGGCGTCATGTCTGTTTGAACACCGTTGAATATTCAAAGGGCATGGACTCTCTCAGCATGACAAAGTCCACTCTTACGGTCACTGGGAACAGTCAGGAGGACAAGTGAATCTGCCAGCTTTGCTAATGTTTCCCTTAATATACACTTAACCCTTATAGTCGATCTGTATGGAACCACTACAACGTACAAACACACACTGCAGGAAAATGGCCACAGCTTTAATCCACTAGGACGATCCACAGTCTTAATACACTGGTTCAGAACATGAAGAGCACTGAACGCCCTTGAAAACCCTTTTGTCAGTCCACGCGAGCAGCTGAAGTCCAGAGATCACATGCAAATGAGGAGCGTAGTAAATCATAACCCGCCACACAACTGCAACTGTTGGACTGAGGAAGCGCATTCTTCCTTGGTGTCGTGTCTCCCACATACAGGCTGCTCGCTCCTGCTCACACAGTCGTTTTGTTTCCGAGTGATCAGCATGTTGAACTCCATTTCCTGTCTTTCTGCTTCAGTGCTGTGGGCCTGCAGAACAAACCTGCAACGATCCGACGTAGAACAAAGATGCAATAAACATAACCTGGCATCTGCTCGCAGACAGTGCAGTGCTCAACGGCCCAAGCCTCAGCCCCAGCAGCGTCGCAGACTTGCCATGACTGCGCAAGCGCCAGGCCGGGGCGCCCGCTTCCGACTGCAGCAGGAAGCCTTGTGCTCCCTGACCGTGAGGGCTCCTTCACTTGGTTCATCATTTATAGTTAAATGCAGTGATGTAAAATGAACAGTGCATTAAAAAGTCAGAGAACTTCCTCCCCAAACACCTGGACAACCTGATACACCAACAACCTAAAACAGAACCGTGTGACGCGGCTTTTACAGGTCCATCAGCAACGACGAAAAAAAGCCAGAAATCTGAATGTGTCCAAATGTGGAAAAGTGCCAAATAGGGTTTACTTGCAAATCTGTGTACATACAGTGTGCAGTGGGGGCCTAGTGGTTAGGACGCTGCCCTCCTGAAGGTCGCAGGTTCAAGTCCCGGCCCAGGCACCACTGAGGTACCCTTGAGCAAGGTACCGTCCCGCTACACTGCCCCCCAGGTGCTGTCGGTAGCTGCCAGCTGCTCCACGTAGGCAAGTGTGATGGGTTACATGCAGAGGTCACGTTTCGTTTTGGTGCCTGAATGTGTTCACAAGGACAAATAGTCACTTTCGCGTTCCCAGTTCAACCGCTAGCACCACTTTTAAGAGAAAACCAGAATATCAGACAGAAGTGACGTCTGAATGTGCAAACCTTCCTGTTTGTTCTCAGTAATCATGCGATTGTGTTTACAGCCGAGACAATTACAGGGAGCCCTGGGTGAGCCTGAGGGTAACTGCTCTCATCACAGTACGGCTGAGTTACAGATTGAGCTCTGACAGACGTATAAAAGAGAGACATAGGACACAGGCATCTAATGACTGCAAGCACAAACGGCTCGATTTTGACGATCTAACACAAAGCTTAAGGCGTAAGACGCAGCTAACGTTTACGGGCCTGTCCAGATCCACTCTGCTGGTGTAACAATCAGGCTGAATTAACTCGGTTCTTCTGGGCTTAACAGGCAACACAGCAATCAGAATGTCAACTTTAAATGGCAAGGAGGGGCACATGAGTTACGGTGGCTTGCTATTATACAGTGAAGTGAAAGTGACTGTCATTGTGAACACACTCAAGCACCACAGCGAAACGTGACCTCTGCATTTAACCGAATCACACGTGGAGCAGCGTGCAGCTACCAACGGCGCCTAGGGACTCGAGGACACCTCAGTGGTGCCCGGGCCGGGACTTGAACCTGCGACCTTCAGCTCACAAGGCCAATGTCCTAACCACTAGGGCACCACTGCGCAAGGACAGAGAACCTGCTCGCATACAGTGAAAACCACCATCACGGGAGTCGCACTGTTCCACTGAAGCCGTTCAAGAGCGATCAGTGCACTATGAGCGTGCGTCCGCGTCTGTAACCAGTGTTGTGCAGCCGTGACCTCTGCATTTAACCCATCACACTTGCACACGCGAAGCAGAGGACCGCTGCCAACAGCACCCGGGGGGCAGTGTAGTGGGACGGTACCTTGCTCGAGGGAACCTCAGTGGTGCCTGGGCCGGGACTCGAACCTGCGACCTTCAGGAGGGCAGCGTCCTAACAACTAGAGATTTGCAAGTAAACCCTATAAATCTAAAATGTCTTACATAAGCAGCACTCGTGCGAGCAGGAAACTCGCAGAATCAGGCATTAGTGGAAATGTATTGTACTGTAATGAAAGTGGCATGAAATGAAGAACTGTGCTGGGATGAAACGAGCAAAACCACTTTGAGTCACATTTCCACTGGTGAAAAATTAAGCTCGGTTTTCTATGAGGAAGGTGAGAAGACACTATGTCTTCATAAATGTTCTTAACATTACTGTCAGCCCTGAGTATGAGGGAACCTGGGAGGGAGAGGCTCCGTCCCATTTCCCTCTTATTTGTCAAAAGCAAAAGGAAAAGACCCACTCGATCAAGCGGAGACGTAGAAAAAGCTTCAGTGGAATAAAAGTGACATCCCTTGTGATCAACAATCTAACCCCGTCAATGAAATTAGCACTTCTGTCATGGGAAAACTTACACCCCCCCCCGCTCTTCATTCTGGTACTGACAAAACTGTTCTGTCTCCGGGAAACCGCTGCCATTAGTTATAGAACGCCTCATCAATTATACTGATTAAAACTGATAAAGGATGAACGCAACGCTTTGTCTACTCCCAGACTTACTGTTTCAAACAAGCTGCAGAGTACGCGGCTTCTCCTCCATGCCCAGCAGTAAGTGACACAAACACCAAGCCTGGAATTATGGGAGGAGAAGTGTCAGGTTTAATGAATTAATATTAAAGATGAAATTTCAATCCAAAATTCACTTCCAAGGGAGGAAGATTACTTTAGTCCACAGCTGGTCCACGTTTACCTTGCTATACACAGACATAGGAGACATGTACAGTCCTTTACTTGCCTGTCTGGACACTAGTGTACACCTTCCTATTTGTTTGGCAGCTCCCAAGCGCCAGTAACAAGAAATATACATGAAGAGGAAGAGAAATACTCAAATATAATAGAAATTCCATAGTGAAGTGGAGAAATACATAATAACAATAAATGATATAATTATAAACATACATAAATACACACACACACACACACACACACACAATGTGCACATATAATAAAATGATGTATGTATATAGTACAACATATAATATAAAATACAGTAATATACAATTTACAGTATTTACAAATTCTTCACCATTTTTCCATAAAAAGTAAAAATCAATACATTTATACATAGTGTAACACATTATATACTATTTTTAAATACATTTATGAAGGATTCACTGATCCAATACTGATATGGGATATCGGTCTGATACAAGCACAAAAAGCTTGGCAGTGGTGGCCTAGTGGTTAAGACACTGCCGTTGAGACCTGAAGGTCACAGGTTCGAGTCCCAGCCTGGGCACTACTGAGGTACCCTTGAGCAAGGTACCGTCCCACTACACTGCTCCCCGGGCGCTGTTGGTAGCTGCTCCACGTGTGCACGTGTGACGGGTTAAATGCAGAGGTTGCCTTTCGTTGTGGTGCTTGAGTGTGTTCACAATGACAAATAGTCCCTTTCAGTACTGTTTCACTAGAACAGTGGGTCAATACATGCAGTGTATCCAGTATGTAATTCTCCAATGACCAAGTTGCTGGTGTACAATTACGGTTTTAACCATAACTGATTGGGTTATTCATGTTTATATGGATTTTTGACATGTTGTAGGTATGAGAGCAATGTTGACGTCAAGCCTGATCTTTACTCCCAGTGTCTTCCACACAGTGAGACATACAGCTTATTACCTAAACACCAATATCAGATCAGCACTCAGTATCAACCCATACCCAAAGCCCAGGTCTGATCGGTGCATCCTTCATTCCTTGCACTGGTATTTACGAACACGGACTAAAACATTGATAGCCTGGATCATCTGAAGTTGATGCCATATTCCACCAAATGTAGTGCTGGTAGACTCCTACTGTTCGGTCTTTTCCTGGACTTCCTCTCACACAAAAACAAAAGCTTTCACAGGCTTCCCCATTCAGGCCATTCGGCCACATGAGACTTGTTCTAGACAATGGAGGTTATTTTGCCTCAGTCAGAAACTCAAGGAAAGCGTACACTCCATTACCAAACACAGCCCGAGGGCAGAGCTACAGCTCCTTTACAAGTGGCCAGCACCGTCTCACTGACTATGAGATTCAATAACTCATATCATTAGCGTCTGAGACACTTCCAATCTGTTCATAAATCACATACAATTGCCAAAGGTACATCAATAATAAAAGAATTGTATACAAAAGGGATGTGATCACATTAAACCTAGGTGGGGAACCCTTACTACTCGACACCGGACCCATGATTTTAACACAGGCCGATTTCTGTCGATATAAATCCTCTGTTTGAACGGCACAGGTTTCAACCAGCACTTACTCTCGCTCCACCGCCAAACCCAAAACCCCTAGTCAACCGAACAGCTCAACACACTAAAACAGCTTCATACCCAAAAGTCTCCCTCTGAAACACCACCCAAGATCTTAAAAGCTGTCAGAACGAGCCCTATAACAGTATCAGAATGGGAAACTGGATCTGATAAGTGAAATGGATTATGCTAAACTGTAATCACATCCTGTCTCGGCGACTGCAGGCCATGGTGACTCAGTCACTTTTAATAATGTCTGAGGTCCTCCTCTGCTTCACTGCAACCGCAAGCTCTTCAGCGCGTAGGGCAGCATGTTCCTTTATAAAGAAGGCAGTTACTCCGCTCCTGCCAAACATCATCATAGAGGCCAAACATCAAAAATCTATCCATCTTTTTCCAATAGATAATCGACAAAACGACTGATCTCAAAACAGTACGAAACAGGCTGAGAACTGCATATTACTCACCACTAGGTTACGAGTTCAGTCTTGATGAAAGGAGCTGCATTTGAAAGTGAACGTGACTATTTGTCATTGTGAACACACTCAAGCACCACAACGAAATGTGACCTCTGCATTTAACCCATCACACGTGGAGCAGTGGGCAGCTACCAACAGCGCGCGGGGAGCAGCGTAGTGGGACGGTGCCTTGCTCAAGGGGACCTCAGTGGTGCCCGGGCCAGGACTTGAACCTGCGACCTTCAGTTCACAAGGGCAACGTCCAAACCAAGTGTAAATATGTGGAGCAAGTTTATTTATTTATTTTTTTTAATCAGGACACATCATTCCGATAGCGGACACATGAAGGGATTGAGGGACTCATTCGCCATCTTTTGTGGAAACCATGGTCAATGATAGAGAGGCTGAATCGTTTTAGAGGTAAGTGGGCGAAGAAGGGGGCGGGGCGTATGCATGCCAATTTAAAAAATGAGAAAATGTAGTGATCGGTGGTGGCCTAGAGGTTTGGGATGTGATCGGAGGGCAGTAGGTTCGAGTGCCGTGCCAGGTACCACTGAGGAATGTACCGGCCTGCTGCACTGCTGCCCGGGCGCTGCTGATAGCTGCCCGATGCTCCACATGTGGATGGGTTAAATGCAGAGGTCACATTTGTTTGTGGTGCACTTGGTGTGATGGGACATGTTCATAATGACAGTCATTTCCCCTTAAAATCTGAACACAATTTGACAATCAAAATTCATACGGAACCTGAGACACGTGTATTGTTACACGCCTGGCATTCGCCCCCAAAGTGTGTTCAGAGAGGAAGTCGATGGGAAATCGTAATGAAACAGCGATCAGTGCTTTACAGAGTGAGCTCGTGGAGTCGTGTTCCAATCCATCTGTGAAAACGGAAAATGCATTCGGCCTGTTTACAGCGCCAGCCTCCCACTAGGAGAGAACTGGCTCATAGAAAACCAATTCCCGTTCCCCCCTCTTCGAAGATTTGGCTCGGCTTCCGCACAGATAGCGGAGCGACCCAAAAATATGCCTCCTCCGCTGCCACAGATCACTGCACACCCACAAACATCCCCTTCCCCGCTCCAGCAGCACTTCAATAGCCCTGGAACAGGTTGTCCTCTTCATTACAGGCGCGCATAAACCCCAGCGTCTCAGTGTGCAAGCTACTGGTGCCCTTCCAGGGGCTGTAAATAACGGCTCTAAACTAATTTAGCTCTCCCTGCCACATGCCAGGGAGCGGTGGGAGAGCGCAAGGAGGGGAGTTCGTGGAGAAGCTGCTGAGCAGACTGCCTTCCTCCGCTCCGTCCCCCCTCCCCTCCCCTCCCCACACCACACGGGCCTAATTAACACAGGCATCCACGGCGGACGCCCCTGCCGCATGTAAAAAAAAAAAAAAAAAAGGGAGTGTGAAGGGGGGGGGACGGGACGGGCAGCTTTGCAAACACCTCTCGGAGATGAAAGGGCCAGTGATCAATACCTGTCTGCACCCTTTGACGATTTCAAACAAGAAAAAGCTTGTCTGGATTTGAAGGCAAAGAGAAAACGATGCCGAAGCGATGGCGCTAAAAACCGAAATCAAGTGCCATTACACAAGAGGGTTGGCAACCCACACTGCGGAGAGCTTTCTCTTGCCTTCATCGCCTTAGTCGCCTTTCATGGTTAATTCCCCCTTCGCTGCAAAGTAATTGACAATCTCTAATAAAGAATGGGTTTCAAAGGCTGCTGGCAGGGAGGGAAAGTGACAGGCTGCTCTGTGTAAATCAGCTCTCTCTGAAGAGCTCCGGCTGCGAGGGGTGGGAGCCTGAGAAACGTCCCCTCGCTTAGATTACACACTGCATCAGATGAAAGAGCCCGCCACTCGCGTTTTCATCTCTCCCCTCTGGATTTTCGCGTTCTCTCTGTCTCTCTCTCTCGCTCTCTCTCTCTCTCCCCCCGTCTCTCCTACCGCTTTTGATTCACATCGGGTAGCGGCGAGATGTGGGAGCAGACGCGAGTGACAATGGAGGATTTATCTAGAGCTCTTGCGCCGAAATGATGACACACCGAGCAGCATGGATGGCCTCTTGCCTCCCGGTGCTTCCCACATCTCTCCGAATGAGGCATCGGTTGCTCCGGCATTGACGGAGCTACGCTCTCGTGCGTTTCTTTTTACTCCGACAACCCCCCCCCCC
>JBBPDA010000126.1:13068679-13088525 GCA_037974385.1 Arnoldichthys spilopterus
CTGATTTCAGATGAAGGTTGGGACGGTCCCTGATAACTCTGACCCCCCCCCCCACACACACACACACACACACACACACACACACACACACACTGTATGATTAACGGTTTGACAGTAATAGAATGTAATGAGCTGCACAATCTCAGCAAGGTATTGTAATTATTGGGCATTAGTGTAATCACTGCAAATTTTCAAACATTTAAAGTAATGACTAGAGTGACTGCTGCTGCTGCTCTATGCTAAAAGAACGGCTTTAGAAACCAGAGGTAGTTCGTTTTGATGGAACCGATTTGTTCGAATTTGTCAATGTCAAACAGACTCATTTAATCGAAATTCAACAGAGGAAATTGATTATGCCTTCAAAATGTTGTTAAACAATTTCTTTAAATTCCAAAGCAGCCAATAAATGACAAACTGAATTTAATGGCCAGGACCTGCATATCACAAGTGCACAATATAGAAAAACAACAACAACAACAAAAAAACAACCTTGAGAACAGGGACACCACTTTTTAACATGGGTATAATTGAAGTTAGGGGTATTGTTGTATTTACTGATCCCGATTCTGCTTATGGATTCTGGTTCTTATCGATTCTACAGTTAAAAGAACCACAGTAACTGTGAAGCATGGTGTCGGAAATGTTATGTTTGGGGGTTGCTTTGCTGCCTTAGGAACTGAGCAGCTTGCAGACACTGAATCAACAATGTATTCTGCCTCATACCAAAGAGTGCCTGAAGATAATGTAAGGCCATCTGTCCACATGTTGAAGCTGAGCAAGGGGTTGACTTTAACAGAATAATGATCCTAAGCACACTAGCAAATCAACCAAAGGATGGCTTAAAAAGAAGAAAGGAGGTTTTTCTGAAATTGCGTGGGACTTGAAAAGGGCAGTACATGCAAGAAAACCCTCAAGCATCTTGAACTCAACTAAGGCAATGGTCAAAAAACATTTCAGCAAGATGTTAAAGATGGCTAGATACTCTTATAAATGGCTACAAGGTATGGTTACTGCTAAAGGGGAGGGGACCATTCATAAACTATACTCACTTTAGTAAAATTAGTCTAAAACTCAAACCAATGTTACCAACAATCTTACTTCTATGATGGGAGATTTGTATATACATACAGATTATATCTGATGTGTAAACACAACTGTTGTCCACTAGTACCTTTGACACATGAAGATTAGATTCTTATCTTTTTGAACGAGGAAGTGTTCACATGACACGATCTGTTATGGTGCCACATTTGCTTTCTAGCGTACAAAGTTAAAGAGTCAACCCTTTAAAGCGTATGGGTCTGAACATGGGCCCCACTTCAGTTACTCACTGTGTACATAGCAGGTCCACAGTAGTTACTGAATAACCAGCCTGCAGATAAACAGGTTAGGTAGCGCTGGTTAATGGTGGAAAAGCACTTGACAGTTTTGAAACTGCGGTGCATCTGCAGGACAGCTGTTGTCAATGCAAAGTGTGGCAACATCCAGGCAGCATTTCTAGCACTTCTTAGACCTGCCAGAGTCATAAACTAGCAAGCAGTTGTGAAAAGTCACACCAGTGTTGCAGCATGCACCATTTAAATAAAAGTGCAGGTCCAACAGTGCTGCCATGAAAAAACCAAGCAAAAAACCATTTGCTAATCTTACTGCCATTAGTGATGTTTAATCAGGGCGTGGGCCATACATCAAAAACATAGTATTACAATACCTACCCAATCGTTTGGAACAGACAAAAGTCTCAGCTAAAAATACTATAAAAACTACAGATGGTTTATACACCCAGAAAGGCAAATGAACACATTGGCATTTTTTCACGATAACAAATCTCGTCATATTGCCCAGCTCTGTTACACGATGTGCCTTTAGTCAAATAATGGTCTAGTTCAAGCTTTTCCCTGCACACTGTTCTTTACTGGAAACACCACCAGTTCTGCCTTACTTACCTTGCTTAATCCTAGCAATTACAGACATGACCAGCTTCCCTTCTCCTGTCAGAGGCTCCGGTGTCCTCCTCCCTTCAGGATAGGATTATGCTGAGCTGTGCACTCTACTTTTCATCCATTTGTTTGAAATGACTCCAACCTTATTTCATTAGGTAGGCAGTAGGGGTGGAAAAATAATTGATCTTTATTGATGCACCGACCAAAACGGAACACGATCCGATGCATCAGTGTAACCCAAAAAAATCGATTTTACTGTGTAGTGGTCTGTACTGAGAAGCTGCTTTTGCTTATGACTACACTGCTGGATTTGACCTTTAATAATAAAATGTTCACATTGTGATTAGTTTGCATGTGTGAGTTAATGGAAATGTAGCAGATTGTGACGTTTCATCATATTTCACACGGACTGCAGACCCCAATATCAAACCGAATCAATCGAATCACATTGCTGCCAATTATGAGGTATCGAAAACGTATTGGATTGTTGGCTAAAGCAATCGGATCAACTAATGATTTACACCTCTAGTAGTCTAACAGTAGGTAGGTAGGGAGGGAGGGAGGGAGGGAGGTAGATAATACCAAAGCACCTCAGACTCTGGACACTTCATGTGAGCATTAGGATTATATCTGGTTAGGAATAAGTGTAAACACACCCTTACAAATCTGATCACTCAAATCACTTTAAGAGGCGGTCGGATATACAGTCAAACCCTCTTATAGCAGTGCAAAGGTCTCTCAAATACATTCGCACATGCATAATGCCATAATAAATGTGATATGAAATAAATATGGAAGCAGCGAGTGTATGGAGCTTCACCAGTGTCATACTTTATCATTGGTGGGCCCCTTCAAGAAACTGAAAGCAAAGCCCCATTCAACAAAAAAATAAGCTTGACACATACCATTAAATAACGTATACTGCGGTACAACTGTGACAGTATGACGTTTTTAAAAAAACAGATCCAGCCAAAGTGTAATGGCCATGTTCCCTACCCCCACTGCAAAGTCTTGGGTGTCATCTTGGCAATATTTTGCTACACAAGTTGCCGACACCTGATCGAAAGCACTGTGAGAAAGACAGACAGATAAGCTGAGAGCAGGAAGAGGCCTCGACACAATTTCCACGTCATCCACACTTACAGTCAGAAAAGGGAAACTGGAAAGTGACAAATTAATATTTTTAATAATTTAAAAATAGTCATATTCAGCGAAGACGAGCTTTCAGCCTTTTCCCCTTATGACAGCAATTCTTCCTAAAGCATGAGTGTTTGGAGAGTTTGAGAAACACCTTGCTCTAGTCAACTGTCAGGCAGCCAAGCCAAAGCTTAAGTGTAGGATGATGAGCTGTTTTAATGAAGCTATAGCTGAATACTCAGCCACTCTGCCAAGTGAATCTGTGACATTTCCAAAAGACATGTTTGACATCCACAGGAGCATATTTTTATAACTTGCACTGCAAAGAGCACGAATGCAGCTGTCAAATTCTCATACAAACACCAAATAAACAACTTTCAGACTTTTATTAAAGATAAACAGTCCCACACGACTTTTATTGTCTTTAATATGAGCATAATCACGGTCACGACTCTATTAACCGACGCAATCAAGCTGATTACAATAAGACAGGGGCCACCAATCTGATCGACGAAGGGCGGGTGTGGCTGCAGGTTTTCTCCCTAATCAAGCAGAAGCTCATCTGGTCCCACTCGCTTAATCAGCTGGTCCCAGTCTTCGGACTGTTGAGGAGTTACATGAAGTGTGTTGCTGCTCCTTTGGGGATATGACTGGTGGTTCCAGCTTTAAGAAATACCTCTCCGGCTGCAGTGGGAGCTCATGTAGCAACAGTAATCAGCTATAAAAAACAATAAAATATTCATTTTGCTGTAACCAAGGTGTGCTGTACGAGTGGGTCAACGGAAGGTCATGTCAAACTCAAATCTACTGAAACCTTCAGCCTAGTAAGTAAAAAGAAATCTCAGAATCCTCTTTTTCCTACTTCCTCCGCTCGTCGACTGCCTTCGTTCTCTCTGTACATCTCCCTGTCATTCACTCGCCTGTCAGCTCACCGGTTCAGCTGCAGGTCAGTGGCTGCAGCAGAAGCACATTCAGTCAAACTAATCTGCCTAAGAGCCCGAAAGGCAGCAGCCAGCACAGCAGCACAGCTTCCGTCGGAATTCTGCCGTACTGAGAGCTGAAAAAGGCCGAAAGTAAAGAACAACGCTTATCCAGTCCCTCATAAAAGAGGGTGTAACAGTGCACAGTGACACCGCAATGCAATAACTGGGACCGTCTATTCATTTCGACACCTAACGCAACAGCCTTGTTCGAACACCAAAGCCTGCAAACAACCAGCACTAGCACAACAGTCAAGCAGGTTCATGCCATACTGCTTCCACCTCCCGGCTTTCGTTTTTTTAAGAAGGGCCTACAAAGAAATGTGTACAGTCACAAATGTAACAGAATTAAATGTTTACATGTACAAATGTACACAAATTTGGGAGCTCCTGCTGGCGTGGGTTCCCACCTTTTCAACCATTGCTTACAAAAGTGACATGAGCATTTACAGTTTCTGCATGTAGAGGATGTTCAGGCTGCAGAACACTGCTTTACACCGACCTGCTGAGAAGAGTGAAGTGTGACAGCCCCACTTTGTGTATTACACTAGTATAATGACTTGGAAAACCCAATCACTGCTGGGATTCAGAGGAGAGCACGTGTAAAGCACTGGTTAATAAAGCACTGATTATTACCAGAAACCAGAAAAGCACTCAAGCATCACAACAAAGTGTGACCTCTGCATTTAACCCATCACACGTGCACACGTGGAGCAGCGGGCAGCTACCAACAGCTCCCGGGGAGCAGTGTAGCGGGACGGTACCTTTTGTTCAAGGGTACCTCAGTAGTGCCCGGGCCGGGACTCGAACCTGCGACCTTCAGGTCTCAAAAGGCAGCGTCCTCACCACTAAGCCACCACTGCCTATAGTCACACTAAGAGGAAAAATGGTGTTTTGAATGAAAGATGCATTGATAATGGCTTTATCATCGCATCGCAGCATCTGCATCGTAATCGAATCGCGATGGGCTTAGAGATTTCCATCCCTCGTACGGAGAAGTTGCTTCTGCTTATGGCTACACTGTTGTATTTGACTTTGTGTTTGCATGTGTGAGATCATGAAAATGCAGCAGATTGAATCGCACTGAACCAAATCAACTGAATCTTTGCTACCAATGTGGCAGTGGTGGCCTAGTGGTTAGGGCATTGCGCTGGGGACCTGAAGGTGGCAGGTTCAAGTCCCGGCTCAGGCACTACTGAGGTACCCTTGAGCAAGGTACTGTCCCACTACACTGCTCCATGGCTTGGAAGTCGCTTTGGATAAAAGCGTCAGCCAAATGTAAATGTAAACAATGTTAATGTAGTGAAAATGTATCAGATCAATAGATGAAATAATCGGATCAGATTGGGATCAAACTCACGATTTACACCCCAAATAAATAAATAAATAAACAAATAAAAATAAAGGGCCCATGTGGATCTGTTCGGACACTGTATCACCTGAAGGATCTTATTCAGACTACACCTATTAAAATCACAGCAGTAAGACTTTCATTAACATCCAGGAACACAAACACAACCGACTCCACCTGCTTTATGTCCACCTATTAAAGGAAGTCGTTAATCCTGTCTAAGCCTAAAGCCACACTTAAGAAGCAAGGCACTAATAGATTCTACCCTTTCCACCATAAAACACTTCAAAGATCGGTCAGAGGTCTACACGCAAACATCAAAGACGCCTGACATTTTTCCGCACAGCCATTTTACAGTAGTCCTGCTCGTAAACGCAGGTGTCTGGTTGTGACGCGGCACAGATTAAACCAGAATAAAAGCATTACCCACAACCGTCTGAAATGTACAAGCTGCCGAGCAAAATGTGATTTGGAGTCCATTAGGGCCGTTCTCCCAGCGCTAGATTAAGCCTAATGGTAGACTAGATTGGATTTTTAATGGTGAAATGCCTCTGACGCTGCAGCTTGGTCCAAGGCTGGGCTTAATCCATTTCCACACAAAAAAAGCAGCCTTTAATCATTCAGCTAAATTTCAGCACTGTTTACACTCATCCTTCCGCCGTCTCTGGAGGAACCCTGTTTACTATTCTCTCCGCAGCTCAGATGTCTTAGCTTGCGCCTCATCAGTGTCTGCCTGCGAGTCAAAATACAGGAACATGTTGACGAAGAACAGCAACCGAACACGCACCGGCATCGAGGGCAGACGGCTTATCGGGAACCAAAAAGACCGTCGCGGAGACCTAACGCGCTCGACAAGCATTCTGAAGAATCCGAGGCAGACGGGTCTTCCGCCGTGACACAAAAAGTCACCAGACCCCTGGACCAAAACGCGGTCACTGATATACAGGCGCCAATGCAGGAAATAAAGACATTAGAATTGAAGACAGCTTTACAACGCAGAACATGTGAAATGTCTTTACAGGCCTCATCTCGATCAGAAATGACTGCGACCAAACGTTTCCAGCGGTTACGGAGTTCTCCCTCGCTGACAGAGAAACGCTGGCCTATTTCGCCACAAAAGAGCTTCACAACAAGAGGCTTCTCCAACAGCTTAATCTATGGCCTGCCACAGCAGCTCGACAGAGTTCATGTTTGAACAGTCACTCGAAACCTTTGAGCTGCTTTTTTTCCCCCAAAAAAACATTCCCTGGTGGCTTATTTACATGTTCTAGGTCGTTTTCAAGTACTAAACAGATCGTTCCCCTGGAATTATAAGCTTCTATCTGCATTCTGAGCGGCTTTGAGATACTGACCTTCAACATTTTTGCATTCCATACAAACAAAGAACATTTTTGTTTCCTAGATGAACAGCTCATGAGGAGTAATACTAATCATCTGTAAGAGAATGTGCAGAAGTGTCAGTTTTGACAAAAATCTCAGATAGAACCTTATAATTCCAAGGGGGTGAGATGACCAACGCCCCTTATGCCAGTCCACGCTGCTCACTACTGCTATTAACAATGAAAAATATGTGAAAAATGTGTTTGTTGTTGACTCTGTAAACCCAAAAACAGGGTTGGCAGGGTTGTCATGGTGTGTACCTTAGCTAGAGGTAGCTAGAATGACGGCTGTTGATAGGTTTGGCATTAGACAGAAGAACAGACATGGGCTACAAAGCACTGCTGTACGATAAGCATCTGCTAAATGCGCTGAATGTAAAAACGCACAATAAGCAGGATAAACGTGGAGCATGTTCGATGTTGCACCTCCGTATTCCAAGGGACACGCTGAGCATGTCCGGGCTGCACGAAAACATACCGTGTAGAATAAGGGTGAAACCTCTCAGACTCTATGAGCGCGGAGCACAAAAGCCACCATCACTTCAGCGTCAGATCCAGAACACTGGCCGTCCCCTCAAAGCCATCCGCCTTAAACCTGAACCTCAATCTTCATCCTTGCTCTTCCACTGCACCAGAATCCACTTGGGCTCCAGCCAGAGAGCAGCATGATAACAAAATGTCAGTGCGCGAGAGAGTGACTTAGCAGACCTTATCCTCAGATCACCTTGCTGCACTCAACAGCAGAGCAGGAATCTGCACCAGGCAATTTATCTTCGGGAAGCTCCGCCGGGTAATGCAGCGCTAACGCCAAAATGATTTCGGTGACCTATCAAATCTGACAACTAACTGATGCAAATAAAGGCGCTTTGAATGTTTTCATACACGAGGAGCAGCTCACGAGTGCAGTTTCTCAAGCCATCGGATTATCGTGCTCTAACTTCAGGCTCGTGCCTTTGTACACTGGAAATGAACTACAGCACGACACCGAGCACATAATTCAGGCTGACAAGTCTCCCTGTCTCCAGAGCAAGCCAAGTAAACGGCCTCCAGTGGAGTATCGAGGACATTTTCGGTCCTTAAACTGACGTCACCTGAGCTCGTGCTATAACACGGACACTGCCGCACCTACCGTGAGCTACGTACCCGACAACACCAGCTGCTCCTGACATGTTCATGACAGATTGACCACAAGACTAAACATACTCACAATAAATTCCACCAGCTTGTGTCGTTTGTTCGCCTATTTTAGGACGGACGTGGGCGATTCGAAATCGACCTAAAAATCTCAAAAAACGATTATCTAAAGGTTAATTGATCATGTAGTTTTTAGTGTAACGCGAGCGGTGGAAGAGTGGTGGTGC
Source organism: Arnoldichthys spilopterus (assembly GCA_037974385.1). Classification (NCBI taxonomy): domain Eukaryota; kingdom Metazoa; phylum Chordata; class Actinopteri; order Characiformes; family Lepidarchidae; genus Arnoldichthys; species Arnoldichthys spilopterus. The sequence goes on from JBBPDA010000126.1 coordinate 13,076,828, forward strand.
AGTACCCAGACAGTCTATAGGGTGTAAAGGACAGAGACGCAAGATGGCGAGAATTTTTTTTTTATTATGTTAGAAGAGCAATTGTGTCATGTTATATTAAGTAAAAGATTTTAAAATACAAACACATTTTACAATCTGTTCCCATAGACATAACTGGTTCCCAAAAACTAGATGTCAAATCCTTCCAGAGAACTAAAAATTTGTCACTGGCAGAACAAAACCCTGGATCTTCATTTCTGCCATTTTTTCTGTTTTACATCATTTAAAAACACCTTCTGAGCTTTACAGTGTGGCATTTAAGCGATGTTGATGAATGGATTAATTAATTTTAATTTTAAATTAACCTCAGTCATTTGTTAAGGTGTTTTTTTTTTTGCTTCTCTTTATTAGAAATATTATAATAAAACTCAAACATTTGTAATAAATACGACTCACTGCGGACTTAATGTATTTCATGTTTTATTCGCCTTATTTGTGTGACTGTAGATTTGATTATTTTATCATTTTTCTTTCTGAAAGGACTGTATGTGATTTGGGAAGTTTGAAAAGCAAATTATAAATTAAACATAATATTTATTATTAATTATTATCATTCTCCAGTAAAGTTACTGTTCTGAAGAAATGAAATTTAGATTTTTTTTAAATTCCATGTTCATGCTCAGCACTTTGAACAAAATCAGGGCCGTCACAAATCAAGGTAAATGATTATTCTAGTGATTATTTTATTTATGTATCTTTCTCTATTTTCTTCCCAGTTTAATCTTCTTCAGTTCTACCCACTAGCTAGGACTTCCCCCACCACACGGTACCACCAACACTGGGAGGGCGAAGCGTTAGCATGTAATCTAACAAAGAAGCCACTGCATCTTTTCGAGCTGACATCACTGGACAGTCCAAGGTCCTTGGAGGAGAACTCATGGCTACCAGCTCGGCTAAATCAGCTAACAGACACTGTTGATGACTGCTGCTTAGCATCATGCTGAGTGACGGGGGAGGGAGAGGGGCCATCCTGCCCACCCAGAGAGAGCAAAACCAACTGTGCTCTTCTGGACTCCTGGCTGTGGAGGGCTGCGGCACCACGGAGGGGATCAAACTCGCAGGCTCCCGAGGCCAGAGCCAAGGCTTAGACAGTGGAGTCATTATTTTCGTGAATATTGAGTAAGCTGTTGGGTTTCAATTATTGTTTTTAAAGGTCAAACAATAAAAACGGCTTAAGTGAAAAATGATTAGAGGTGGTATTCACTAACCGCGCAGGCTTTAAGACTTCTTAGATAAGCCCTACTTACACATGGACCTTTGATGGATTTAAAGCTTGTAAGACATTCAAGCTGGATGTTCTTTACTCTGTTTTGGGGGGGAAACAAAGAGTCAATCTGTATTGATGCATCGACCAAAAACAGTGCATGATCCGATGTATCGTGACATAAAAATGTATGCGTTTTTATTCCACAATTATTTTTTTCTTTAATTTACTATGAGCAGCGTTTTACACCGAAAAGTTGCTTCTGCTCATGAATAGACGGATGTGTTTGACCTTTGTGAAAGTGAAAGTGACTATTTCATACAGCTATTCATAATAAAACTGTCTGTTATATAAATTATAATAATAATAAAATGTTCATATTATGATTAGTTTGCATGTGTGAGATTGTGACATTTCATCATATTTCATACTGACTGCAGAGCCCAGAGTCCAACCAAAGTGCACTGCTGCAAATTTTAAGATACGGAAAATGAAAGTGAAGTGAAAGTGACTATTTGTCATTATGAACACACTCAAGCACCACAATGAAATAGGACCTCTGCATTTAACCCATCACACGTGGCACAGTAGGCAGCTACAAACAGCGCCCAGGGAGCAGTGAGCGGGACGGTTCCTTGCTCAAGGGCACCTCAGTGATACCCAGGCCAGGCTCTTGCAGGAACCTGCAACCTTCAGTTCACAACGGCAAGGTCGTATAACTAGACCACCGATGCCCAACAGATCGGAAAGGCTCGTTGCCTAAAATATTCAGACTGGATCGAGTCGTGATGGATCTTGTGATTTACTTCTGTATTCTAGGGTTTCACAGAATCCGTAAATCCTTTAGTAAAGCCTAAGTCTCAGTATTACTCGACTAGTCCGTCTGCGGAGCTGCTCCAACGGCGACAAATGAATTACGGAAAAAATTTGAGAATTTTTTGTTTTAAACAAGCAGTTAAAGTAATCGGAACAGCCCCAGACATAATATTCCAAGCTTCCAAGAGTGATTCAGTCTCATTTAGGTGTGGAATGTGGTCGAATACACTGCTAGAGTGAATGCTTCAGGAGGGGATATGTATAAAAAAACAAACAAAAAAAATCAACATTGCTGACATCATCCCAAGCTGCCGACAATCTAGTTTACGAGCTCATTAGATTTTAGGGATGTAATAAAAAAAGAAAAGAAATAAACGAACATGCAGAAGAGTGTGTCAATATGCCCCTTGGTCTCTTTCAGGGGTCTTTTATTTAATGTCACGGTCAATGATCAAAGGCAAACTCACTCTGAAATATCAGAAATGACCAGCGGGAGAAAAGAGTTCACGATTAGTAACAGCACAATCCCGTCTCTAAAGGAGGAAGAGTGGAAGAACTTCAAGAATTCTGTTTAAATAGAAAGTCCCCACCATTGCATGTCTTTACACCAAGAAGAAAATATTCATCCTTAACAAGGTTGTAATTTTGCAGGATATGCAACTCAGGTGGTTAGTTTTACATTCCTGAATCTTAGGTTTTTATTGCCCCACCCCCACCACACACACACACACATTCCATGATCATGAATACTACACCATATTGGCCAAACCTGCGTGCTTTACCACACAAAGACATAGATTACACCTTCCTGATAAGCCCTGCACTTCAGCAGCTTCAATTTAAGCTAAATTGCACACAATCTAAAGTGTACTTATGAGAGTCGACAGAAAGCCCAGGCAGCGCCCGAACGGATGCAGTGTTCTTTGAATGCAAGCAGGTGTCGACTCTGTACCACTGCTCCGAAAACAGGTTATAAATGTCTTGGAAACTGGGAAATTGGAAAGTCCCAATGGAAAATGGGCTTTGAAACCTCAGACAGCATTGTGATTGGGAAGTCATCTTGGAATTACCATAATTACGAGCTTCTTGACAGTGGGGAAAAAACATTCACGTCACCATAATTACTGGTTTGTCAAGAGACTTTGTCTATAGAATGATGCTCAAGAAGTCAGAATCTCTTTTGAGCCCACAGGCTGGCAACCACGAACTCGCCAACTCTTTCCCTTTTGGCCCAGCGTGAACAAGCACTGGTGTGAACAGAGCTGCATCTCTGAACACTGGTGATGCACTAAACTGTTATTGGCGAATGCACCGATCGGGTTAGTGGAGGCCTAGTGATTAGGACTTTGCCCTTATTAACTGAAGGTCGCAGATCCAAGTCCCGGCCTGGGCACCACTGAGGTACCCTTGGGCAAGGGACCGTCCCGCTACACAGTTCACCAAGCACTGTTGATAGCTGCCCACTGGCCCACGTGTGCATGTGTGATGGGTTAAATGCAGAGGCCATTAATTTAAGACCACACGCTCACCTCAATACTGTGTCTTGCACTTTACTCAATGCTCTTGCATTGCAATGTTACAATGTTGTACTGGTCACTTTTTATATAACGCACTTTCCACAATTTCTCATACCTCACATTATGGACGACTGCATTTAGACTGATGTGCTCATTTATATACATTCCTTCCTTCTCTGTGCACGAATACTTCGAGTATCAAGCCCTTCCTATGATCCTTAAATAAGCCCATATACAACGTGTTCTTACAGCGGTGAACTTAATTATAATTATAAAACCTAATTATACAGAACTTCAGCGTGGTCACTCTGGCACATTATATATAGCCTCACCCCCCTCCCAAATGGACCTTTTCTGTGAAAAATCCTATTTAAATTGAAAAAATATTATTTTGAACAAATCCCTGAATTACTATTATTATTCAGATTACGTAGCACTCAGACACTGTAAACAGTGAGCAGTTATTTGTCCTCTGCATTTAACCCATCCATGACACAAGGGGACATACACCAGGTGCAGGAACAGTGGGCTGCGCATCTACAGTGCTCAGGGGGGCAGCTAGGGGGTTAGGTGCCTTGCCAAAGGGCACTTCAGCCACGGATATGGGAGGGAGAAAGTATTCCCCCTCCCACTTTTCCCTGTTAGTCCCAGGGACTGAACCTGCAACCCTCTGGTCAGATCTTCTGAATTTGTTCAGTCCTATATGTCACCAGCTTGGGGAATAAACACAGATAAACCCACTGAACAAAGACACTTCCACAGTGAAGGTGAAACAGACATCATCATGATTTTTGCCTCCTGTGCTCCACGCCACACTCCAGATGCCCAGGGAGAGTTTCTCTGGGAGTCAGGTTGATCTCTTTCACCCAAAGAGCAGAGCGGTGCCCGGTGTCAGGATGATGCAGCTGGCGTTATGGAGAAGAAGGGGCCGATTATAGATCCACAGCGTGTGAAATTGTTCGAGGTGCACCTCGGATGATTTTGACAGCCGACTGTTGTCTTTGCTTTCTAGTGTGTTTGGCAGAAGCGGGGCCTCGTTAGCCCGACTGGCTCCACTCGGAGTGGCATGCTAGCTGCGCTGCTAGCAGTCTGGGGAAGACTACTAACCGGGGTCCCTTCCGACAACTTGGGGGGGCTGTACTTTCAGGGCTGAGGGGCTAGAGGGGGGCACCTATGGGCCAAAGCGCGGCGGGCCGCGGTGTAAAGTTAGTCGGACACACGCACTCCTCTCCTCCACACGCGGACTGGGTGTCCTAGCAGAACTAGCTACGGCTAACTCAGCCATATCGAAATGTGACAAAGCCAAGGGCAACGGACCCCCTCCTAAACATTAGTCTAACAGTCACGAAGTCTGTTCCTGTGCGCGTTTACACATTCGCCGGCTGAACACTTACAAAGCCCCATGGGCGCCACGGACAGCCCGTGTAGCAATGTGCGGCGTCCCGGCGGAGGACCGCAGCGAGTCGCCGTGTGTGTCTTTATCCCCCGCAGCTTAGCTAACAGAGTGATCGCGGAGAAAAGAGAACAGCAGCGGCGAACAGCACGCCACAGAACGGGTTTCCACACTTTTAACTTCCCAGTGAAACGGGCGAATCCGTCCTCCACCCACCAAGTTTATCAAACAAAGGAGTTTCAACGGGACACACCGAGAAAAGCCGCGAGGACAGCACCGCAGCAGCGCTGGCAGCACGGATCCCCCGCTAGCCTGCCTACTAGCCTGCTAGCCTGAGCTAGCTTGTTAGCCAGGAACAGCTAGTCGGCTAACGGTCGTTTAAAATGTTTACAAACATTTGAAACACAAATAAATAACAAGGAAAACATTCCCGCATACGAACACAGAAATTATAACCGCTTACCCCGCGTGTAGAGCCCGATCCAGTGGATGTTTACGTGCACTCCATAGATCCTGGTGGAAATGGGGAACCCTGAAGTCAACGGAGCTCACAGTTGCTGGATTATGCAGACAGATCAATCAGCGCGCTCCGCACAAATCCACAGAGAGCGCGAGGCAAAGCAGGGTCCGCACAACGCAGCGGAACGGCCAGTTTACTGAAGCGCGGCCATCACGCGCGCTCAGATCCCGCGGAACACCGAACAACACCGGCTGCACCGGGCATTTCCCGTTCTGCTTCGCTCCGAGCCCGCTTTCCAAAAAACTCGGCAGGTCACCTTTTGGATCTCGAAAGAAATAAATCCCGATGATTCAGGGGGTTTTCATAGCGCCAGGGTTCATCCGCTTTGGCTTTTCACTGAATCTCTAACATGATCTTAATGGCTGTGTGCAGCTCTCAAAGGCGAACGATTGATACAATGTAAGCAGCAGAGCTGAGGGAGGAGGGTTACTGTAAAGCCCGGACTGGCTCCACTCGGATTGAACTGGGAGGAGTGCAGTCGCGTCCAGGCCAGCCAACAAACCGTGGAACTGGATTACACACGGATGTGTGCGCAGACGTTCATAAATTAATTAATTAATTAATTTATTAATTCGTTCATTCATTCATTCATTCACCCACCTCTGTCTTTCTTTCTTTCATCCATCCAGCCATCCATCCACCCTTCTTTCTTTCTTTCTTTCTTTCTTTCTTTCTTTCTTTCTTTCTTTCTTTCTTTCTTTCTTTCACCCATCCATCCATTTTGCAGATGAGCCACCACGTTTCAGGCAGTACATTGTGAATGATCCAGTAGTGAGGAAATGATTTATTTTCCATAAATGGTATTGCATTAAACCTATGACGAAGTAAAAGCGAGTGCTCAAACACATACGTCAGTTATTGTCATGTTGCATGGGGAAAATCACACACTCTGCACTGTTTTACTGTATTTGCATTGAGAGAAATCCCATCTGCTCAATTCCATGTCTAATCAAAGGAGAACTCTTCCTTCTCTCTACTCTTTCACTGACGCTCGCAGCACTGGTGGGAAAAGGCATCCAGATTTATGGCAAGAATTCAAAAGATGTCCATCAGAAGTGTGCTCCAAGGCTTTGAGAGAGCTGAAGACAGTTTATTCTGTAAGGTTCTCCTTGCGACGCTGGCGTCAGAGGAGGTCTTTGTCATAAGTGAAATCAGCCAGCAGCTGCAGGGGAAGCAAAAGAACCTGTCGTTATGACAAGCAAACATGTCATACTATTTGTCATACACCAGGAGAAGATAAACTCTCGTGTTTACTTGGCTTTTGTGGCGAGGAAGCTGCGGGGAATTGAGGCATTCTGAGCTAGTTGCCTGGGCAACCAGGATATGCTAATGCTGGATTGCAGAGAGAGAGAGAGAGAGAGAGAGAGAAGATATATATATAGAGAGAGATAGAGAGAGAAGGAATCTCTAGAACTCAGGGACAGAGAGGCCAAGGGAAGCTGAATTAATGAGATAATTTTCACACAGCGAGGGTGGCAGTCAGGTCCACCACTTCATCTTCCCATTGCCTCGACACTTTCACACTGACTTAGCCACTCAGTCACACAGAACACTCCTCCGTTTTTAAAGTACCGTCATTTTCCCACTGTGCTTGCATAGGCACTTGGAGCAGAAAGTGAAATAAATATTCCGGCCTATTGGAGGCAATCACACTTTGGCAGATCCGAAAGCGTTGTTGTGGGATCAGCGCAGCTGGGCCTCCGCAGTTCCGCCTGCTGCCCGTCACCTACAGTATTTATCCTGCCTCGACTCTGTGGGTTTCAGGCCTGTCTTTCACGCAGCACTGTCTGCAGCGAGAGGAATCAATCTGAAGGTAAACGATCGGCCTTCGTCAGTGACACACATTCTCCTTTTGTGGTTTTCGCAAGCCACTGACAGATCTATGGGTCTGATTCACGGTGCCGGTGCCTCTGATTTGAGCCCGTGGGGCCTAGAGAGAAGGAGGAAAAAAAATCATATTTGTTAAGGAAACATCCAGCAAAGCCAATGCTTCGCCTCTATTTTCCCCCCTTTGCTTTCTTTCAGACTGCATTTTCTAATCAGGCCACGTGTCACAGCCAGGAGACTGAGACACAATTTACATTTTCATTTTTATTTCCGTGGTCAGGCAGGCACTTGCTATGCTAATTAATCAGTAATTGTAATGAGCTGTAGGAGGATAAATTCGGAAAGACTAATGAAGTGGGACAAAGGCGAACACACGCTCTCGAGTTGCCCCTGCCTTTTGTGCCATCTGCGAATGCATTCTCATGGTAAACCGCCTCGTTTTATGCTGCCTCCTCCTCTGCGCTTACATATACATTGCAGATGTTCCATTCTGTCATCGCTCTCTGGCATAATTTGACAGGGAAGCACAACAAAGGCTTTAATGGCATATTCTGTGTGCTGTTTTCAATGCGAGAAGACTGGGATGAAAAGCCAATCAAAAGAAGGCAGCAACAAACCTCCTATTACATTTAAATGACTCATCGCGGTGCCATGTGTGAAATACATTGTGTGTCGACTTGAAATGGTGCCATGTTCTATTGTAGGCCCAAACAGGTGTTGGCTTTACTTCCTTTCCCCATATTATACATATACACATTAGTCATAAACATGTGGGCTGGAGAGCAGTATTGCCTCCGAAGAAGACTCTCTAAAGAGAAACCTGCATATCAAAGGCAGAGGTGGTGAGATAGTACTCTTCATATAGATTAATGCTCCTCTTAACGTGAAAGGGATACATAAATGGATCAAATGGGCTTAAAGATGCAAGGACACTGCATTCAGAATTCATTAGGGGACAAAAGCAATTTGGAGGGGCATGATTGGTGTTTCAGGGGCCCCAAGCCAAGTTGTCATGGTCTTTCCCGTCTTCATGTTTTTCAAAATGCTGCTGCCAGACTCTTAATTAATTCACGCAAATAGTCTCACAGCTCTCCTGTTTTATTTACACTGGCTTCTGGTTGAATTTAGGACCCAGTGCAACATTTTTTAGAGCCCTTCCTACTTAACAGACCTTCTACAACCTTACTCAGCTGGTCAAGAGTTCTGCTCATCAGGGTCGTCTTTTTATTCCACGTACTAGGCTGAAAACATGTGGGGATTGTGCTTTTCAAACTCAATGAAACCACAGTGAAATGAGACATCTGCATCTAACCCATCACACATGCACAGTTGGAGCAGTGGGCAGCTTTCAGCAGTGTAGCAGGACGGCACCTTGCTCAAGGGTCCCCTGGGCCGGGACTTGAACCAGTTCACAAGAGCAAGGTCCTAACCACTAGGCCACCACTGCCCAGTTGGACCCAGGCTCTGGAATAATCTTCCACTGGAGCTGTGATTGGTTGATTCAGTCAATTTAGACTCAGGACGCACCTGTTTAAACTGGCTTTTGGTTAAATATGTGGTTCAGTTTTATTTGTGTTTGTTTTATCGTGTTTGTGTATCGTATTTCTCTTATCACATTGTACAGGGCCTTGTGCCGTTTGGCTGTAAAATGAGCTTTATATATACATTTTACTTAATTTTACTTACTTATGTCTGTATGCACTAATCAAAAATATTTGATTTTAATGCAAAAATCAGAGTTCAGCTTATAGTGCTTCTGTAACTGCTGCCAGAATCTGTTTTTGAAGCTCCTCTTTTGACTTGTTTCCAAGCTACAAAATAAAATTTACATTCAAACAGATCAACTGCAGTTTCTACATCCCATTAAAGATTTTCTACCACTCACACATTCAACCTTTGTGTTCTTTTGTATTGTGTGTTCTGTGAATATAGCCTGTAGGCTGTAAGCTGCTTCAGTAGAATACATGATTCAGGCTGTTCAGGCACCACAGATGTGATTAATTTCACATTATTCATAGCACACTGTACTAAAAAGCAAAACCGTCTTTGATTCATTTGTTCTAAACAGTGTTTACAATAAAACCTCCATCCACTCACTTAACCTGCAGTTCCTTCCATGGTTCATGATATCTGTTACCTGGAAGTAAGTAAATCCTAATAACCTCTGAGTGTACGGCACACTGATCATAGCTGTGAATGGCGTATTTCATCACTGCATCCACTTACTGCACTCACACTACACACTTCTTTCTCTTTCTTTCTTTCTCTTTCTTTCTTTCTTTCTTTCTTTCTTTCTTTCTTTCTTTCTTTCCTTCTTTCTTTCTTTCTTTCTTTCATTCGTCCAACCGTCCATCCGTCTTTCTTTCTTTGTTTCTTTTTTCTGTCCTTACATCTATCTGACTATCCTTTTTCTTTCTTTCTTTCTTTCTTTCTTTCTTTCTTTCTTTCTTTCTTTCTTTCTGTCTTACATCTGTTCTTCGGTTTCCGTTTCTTTCTTTCCCTCTTCCATCCATCCTTTTTTCTTTTTTTTTTCTTTATTTCTTTTATCCATTCATCCATCCTATCTTTCTTTCATTCATTCACCCATGTATCCATCCATTCATCCATCCATTCTTCCACCCATCCATCCACCCATCCATCCATACATCTTTCTTTCTTTCTTTCTTTCTTTCTTTCTTTCTTTCTTTCTTTCTTTCATCCATCCATCCTTCTTTCTTTCTCTCTTTGTTTTATTCTTTCTTTCTTGGAAATTCTTGGGAATTCCACATGCAAACTGCATACCCTCACTGCACACGCACTTCACATTTTCACTAAGAAATGGCCATTATACGCCAAGGATGAAGTGTATTTGTACAGTAGAATAAACAGAGCCACTTTTCATTCATCATCCTTTAAATAATTCCCCTTTAACAAATACCCAGGCAAGCTTTAGAGATGTTACTAAGTGATTAAATGTGGGAGTCTGGTGTGGAAGTAGGACAGTGTGAAAGAGAAGAGGATGTTAATGGCAATTTTCTTCATTTATTTGTTTGACCTTATTAGTAATCACCCAGTATTAAAAAAGACAGGCACGCAGAAGTACCCAGAAGAGATTACTGGTGCAGAAGCTCTCATATCTCACGCTAAACTCTTCTGAACTAATAAAAAAAACTGCTCTGAGATCATTACATGAACGGCCTAATTGTTTCCCACCATCTGGCTGCTTGGTGAAGCATAGCATGATGGGGTTTTCAGCAGGTCACTGTGCTGTGTGACCTTCTTCTTGTGGTGTGTTTACATTCTAGTCGCTTGACCACAGCACAAAAGCTATGGAGAAGTGTTAACACATCGAGCTGTCAGTTTGACAAAGAACAGCAAAAGATTCATCAGCTGTATAGACTGTATAGATTATACACTGCAAACAAATCCAGTACATATACAAAGATGGGCCAAAACATTATGACCTCTTACAGGTGAAGTGAATGACACTGTTTCTGTCCAAATAACTGCATTTTATGGTCTGGATATCTTAGACATTTAGCAAATGTGTTTAAAGTCAATGTGTTGGTTGTGGAAGAAATGGGAAGGTATACAGACATGAGCGATTTGGACAAGATCCAAATAATTATGGTCAGGGTGTTGGGAGCCCCTGACTCACAGAATCATGAGCACAAAACAGCAAAACAGCATGATTGAGAATTTAGTTTTCCTTCTGCTTAGAACTGATGTTGGGTTTCTCTTTGTTTCAGGTTCCATTTCCTGATAGTGATGGACTATGATGACCTACAATATTTGTCTAATGCACTCCCAGGCTCATGTGGCGGTATTTCATGTGCAATACCTTCTGAGGGCTTATAGCTTACACACATTCAACACTGGTTTCTAACCTTGCCCAACACAGGATGGGATTTCTCTGGATTCCCTGAATCTTTTCACAATACTATGTACTGTAGAAGATGAACAACTTCTGTTGCACTGAGGTTTGGTGGATGCTTCTTTTATATCCAACCATGATGCCCTCACCTGTTACCAATTCACCTGCCTACTGTGAAATGTTTCAAAACAATGCAACTTAAATGTTCTTTAAACATTTCACTCTTATGTTGCCTCCACCCCAACTTTTGAGGGTGTTGCAGGCATGAATTTGACAATAAACTGACAATAAAGGTTGGCCAGTGAAACCATTAACATCCTGTTATTAAAATCTTTCAAAAGAAAAAAAATTCAAAAGAATTTACAAATTACAGATTTTAGTTTTTATTGCATTTTACAAAATGGGGTTTGTGCGAAATGAGCATTTGTAACAAGCACTAAAATATTACTGCTGGTCTTTAGGTTGAAAGATTGAAGCTTATCACCTTTTTTTTACGGGAGGGGGGGGGGGAGGGGGGGGGGGGGGGGGG
>JBBPDA010000126.1:13092295-13113512 GCA_037974385.1 Arnoldichthys spilopterus
TGCCCGGGCTGGGACTCAAACCTGCGACCTTCCGGTCCCAAAGGCAGTGTCCTAACCACTAGGCCACCACTGCCCATATGTCACCCTCATTCCCTACTGGAAAGATTAATCAAAAATGAGATCTCTTTAGTTTCTAATAGACATCATTGAATTAAGGTAGGAAACCATAGACTTCCACCTAAATTTCCCACTGTTCAAATGCCTGCTTCTGAGCAAAATATTCCCGTAAATCTAACTGGTGTCTCCTTTTGATATTTCATAGAGATCTCAGAGTCACACTTAGTGCTCAGATTAGCTTAAATAATAACACATTTATCTGCAAGTAGACTTTTATCTCTCCTTTATCTCTCCAGTTTCTCATGTTTTCATTTTGTCTATTGTTCTTTATTTTTAGGAGAATCAATGGTAAGTATCCTGAGCCACACAGAGCAACATTTAAGAAATAAAACTCTGGGTCTATTCATTTTCATACAACCTTTACACAAAGTACCGCAAACTTTAGCGAGGGCTGGTAGCAAGATCTAAGGTGGATTTAACGTCGTGCAGTTGATCAGTTAAGACATCCTTACTGTGTGAAGTTTGTTCCTTAAGCTTTGGGGCTATTTTAACTAATGAGCAAAGAAAGCTAATACCCCACCAAGTTAGCCTTGCGTGCTTAAATCATCACACACTTTCCTCAAACAGTGTCCATTAATAACACAAAGGGACTCTTGAGGGACTGCACTGGTACAACAGTCCCTGTCCGCCCAGAGCCACTTAGGCCTGGCACACGACTGCTGCCTTTTATACTTTAACAGCAAGAGAGGCTGTATATAATGCTTGATGTGTCTTCACTGTTTAGAGGGAGATGAGTCATTAAAGAGAAAATGAGCTGGCAGAAGAGTCAGATTAGAGGCCTCTGTCGAGCTCAAATCCAAGTACACACATACACACACGCGCCTCTTGAAGGCAAGGTGATGCAAGCCCCAGGTGGTAGTACTTGTCTACTGTGTTTGCTGCCGTTGTTTGTGCAGTCTGTCCAATTGCATTAAAGCACACCTCAAACAGACACGCTTACACACATACACACATGCACACACACACACACACTGAGATTGTCCAAGGCAGTCACGGTTCACCTCTTCTGGGTGAATAGAGCAAAACAGCTTTACCTCAGTTACTCCTTAAACCCAACCTAAGAAAAGAGGCCATTTTACTGTGTGTGTTAGAACTGCAAACTGCGCTCACATATGTTTGCGTCTACAATATTATCCTGCTGTTCACATTATGATTGATTTTCTGTTCATTTTAATTCAGTAATTCTGCCAAAGCACTGCACAATGTGAACTGTAATACAAAACACTGAAAAAAGGATTCAATGAATATACTACACTTCCACAATCACATTACAGTTTTGTTCTGAGCTTAAGTACCCCCAAAAATGAGTTTTAACTCCCCACATCTGGCAAATCTTCAGGAAAGAATGGCAAGTCATTCAAAAAACGTCTTATGCAAGATTGCAAATAATGCAGTCTTTCACCATCTACGGTACATAATACTGTAAAAAGATGCAGGGAATAAAGAGAACTCTTAGGCAATGTAGGGCAAGGCAGCAAACCACTGTTGAATGTGTAAGACCTTCTAGCTCTCAAAGGCACTGCATTAGAAACCGTCATGCTACTGAGATAAATATTGTACTGCAGACATACTTCAGTTGACAACTTTTATGTCAGTTAACAGTCTACTGCTGCATTAAGAAATGCAACATAAAACTCTGTAACTCAAACAGAAAGCCAAGCATCAATTACAGAAACACTGCCAAGTTCTCATGCTCATCTCAGGAGGACCGAATGTCAGTAGAAATGTATGCTGTGGTCAGATGGGTCCATGTTTCAGCTTGTTCTATGAAATATGGTTGTCAAGTTCTTTCTGCCAAAAATGAAATGGATCATACAGACGTTTGTCAGCGAAAGGTGCAAAAGTCAACACTTGTCATTGTATGGAAGCACATCTGTGTCAACAGCGTGGGTGATTTTAATAAAGAGTTGTGTATTTGGTTTTTAAAGAGACATATGCATCAAAGCAAGGTATTTACACAGAAGGTTCCTGTTATTTCAGCAAGACAATGCCAGTTCTCATTCTGCATGTGTTAAAACAGCATGGTTTTGTAGACACAGAGCATGTGTTTAACTTGCTTGCCAGCAGTCTAGATCTGTCTCCAGTTTTAAATGTATGGAGCACCATGTAGAAGAGAATCAGACAACAGCAATCCTGGATTTCTGAGCATCTGAATGTCTTGTATTAAGCATAAATGAGCAAAAATTCCACTTTTAAACTACAACAATTAGTCTCTGCAGTTCCCAAATGATCATTAAGTGTAATTAAGGTACTGTCCTACCGCACTGCTCCCCGGGCACTGTTGATAGCTGTTCACAATGACAAACAGTCACTTTAGACTACACTGAATAGACACTCTAGCCAAAGCAAACCAGTTTGAAGGCATGATTTGAGAATTCATAGCTTTTAAATGGCTTTATTTCATTTTTAAAGATGTTTTTGCGTTTGAGGGTTCAGGATTCTTTCTAGAATTTTGTAGAGAGGGTTTAGGTTTGCATGGCTAGTGTGGCGCTGGGCTGGAGTGTGTGTGTCTGTAGGAGTGAGAATGAAGATGCTGTCCCCTGCTGTGTGGAAAGGCCACTAGTGGGATTTGGTTTACTACTGAAGCTGAGGCTGTGTGTCTCTTTTATAAAGCAACAGTCTCTTTTCTTACAGGCTTAATCATCAGAACTTGTGTGGAGGTGCTAATGAGGATGTACAGGGATCTATACTTCTGCACCTTTCACATTTATGGTGCATATTATGATCATTTAAGCAGCTCCCTATGCTGTGTTGTTACTGTTACTGAGTGTGACACTGATCATACAACACCAACATATCTGAGCTTTAACAGTTCGATTCACCCTATCTGTGGGAATTTGGGGAAATGACACACATATTTTATCTGGTACAAATCACCTTGGCAAATCCCTTATAAATGACATTACACAGCCTCCTCTGATTAAACTAATCCAGTTTGAATAGTGCTTATGACACGTAGATGTAGAATATTGATTTTTCTTCATTTGTACACTAAAACAAGGAGGTCTTTTCACAGCGAGTCCTCACAGATGGCTCTGGTATTGATGCTTCAAACCAAAAACTTCCTAACGACTACAGCCAAGCATCTGCCCCCAAATCAATAAGATCATGTAACTGCAAGTACGCTTCTTCAGTGCCCCATGACTAAATGACTTAATGGATCAGGTCTCCAGGTGGAAGTGATTAATTGCCTCATGTCTCTCTCTCTCTCTCTCTCTCTCTCTCTCTGTTTTTTTCTGTGTTTTCGCTGAATTGTCTGTTGGCATTGTCAGCCATGTGAAGACTGTAATAAAAAGCTAGAGCTGGTTAGTAAATTGGGACAGTTTTATTAAACATGGAAGGAATCGACAGAGTAAATGACAGTACTACAATATTGCATTTATCACAAGAGAGCAGCTACCCCAGCTGTACAAATAATTGTTACAGAATTTTAGAAGCAATTTCTGCCAACAGATGGATCCACATTCTCTAAAATAACACAGAGGTAATGCTGTGCATGAACCTTAAGTAAATGACCTTAAGCTGCCCACAAATATTGTCTTACATTTGTTCTTGAGAAAGGTCCTGAAAAAGGTCATATACATGGGATTCATAGCCACTTACTTTGTGAAAACATGTCAGCCATTAAAATGTGCATGAGTAAGTGTGCTCTTGAGCCTGCATAGAGTCTGTTCTAACACAAGAACAAATCCCAAATAAGAAAACTTTGGTGAATGAAGGATAAATGGTTGGTGAACGAGGCCCAATATTATGGGCTTTCAAAAAATACCATTCACCATACCTTTCAGCTTTAGCCTTTGAGGGAAATTTCTGGCATCAACTGGGGTATAGGGGATTGTTTGTTGACAGGGGAGTGGCATCGTTTGCATTCATTCACTTTCATTCATGTTACTGAGGGGAGAGGGAAGATTGTGGTTTCAGGGTTCAAATAAAAAAACAAGAGATTCTCAGGAATGTATTAAAATGGGAAACTATCAAAATCACGAAAGAAGGATAAATATGGGAGAAACCCCAAAAATAAGAGGGTTGACAGTTCTGATTCGCTCCCCATCCATGCAGTCCAAATGTGGAAACTAAACTGCACAAACAGCCTATTCTATCATCATTGCATTTTTGATGTCATGAAAGCTAACACGTTTACATATATTTGCCTTCTCAGCCTACAGTCACTCAGCCATGCTGATCTATGCTGATGAAGTGTTTCAAAGTGTTTTTGCTGGTTTCATTCCTGTGCATTACTCTATTTCAGGTTTGCATGCACATTTTCAAAATAACAAATTATTTATGAACAGAGCTATAGGGTTAAAGTGCACTAATGGCACTCCAAAGGGCTTGTTGGAACACTGCTGCTACTGTGAATGAAGTGATTGTGCTTTTCAACAAAAACTGTTCTGCTTTGCTATGTGATGTGCCACTCTGGTTTTATTGCATGTTAAGCCCTAAACATACATCTGAATAATTAAGAGAGTTGGAACAAGGCACAAAAGCCTGAGGTTTCCATCATCAAAATAGCAAAATGGATTTTTACACAGCCACAAATGCTAGTTGCATCTTGCGGTTTATGCTTTGTGTTAGATTGTCAAAATAGCCCAAAGTATCAAAAACAGCCTGTCAGCCATATTTCTAGAACATACTGTGTCATGAATCGGATTTTAATAGGTGGTCAGTGAATCTACTTGCTGCAGGCTGCTTATATCCGAACAGTTGTATGATTACAGCGAGGGGCTGATATGGCTTCAGAGTGATGTTTTAACACACTCATCAAACCATTACAGCTTCCGTATGTTAGCTACCTAAAACACACTGCCTACTGGATTATCAGCCAAGCTCAGTGTAGTATTTCCCAATGTACCACCTACCCAGAGTAACAGCAGTAATAGCATTCAGCACTCCTGCTGGCTGAGGCTCATTGCTATTCAGCAGGAGGGGTGACATTGATCCCCCAGCGCTCTTCCATCCCTCTTTCTGACAGAGGCAACCTGATTGTTCATAAAAATGGAAATTGAGCACAACTCTCCTACACAAGACTGGAGCTGAGTCTGAGAAAGGGAGGAAGGGAGAGAGAAAAAAGAGAGAGAGAGAAAGTGACTGAGAGAGAGGTTGAGAGAAAGAATAAATTCGCAAAGCCAACATTAGAGCACAGCCACACTTGCCACACATGTACATCAGGCACTCAAAACTATTTGGACATTGGCTTTTTACTGTGTTTTGTGGTCTTGCTCTGTGCTCCTGTAGAGGGATAAAAGCCTTCACTCACATTTCAAGATATAAGCTTATCTTTAAACATGTTCAAGCCTTTTAGGCACAGTTCAGAAGGATTTCTGACAAAACCACTTTGGCTGTTGCCACAGTGCAAAAACATCATCAGACTGACATTAATTAACACTTAAAATATTTGTTGTTAGAAAAGAAGACAGGAAGCCCAGGCATGCTGAAACCACCTAGCAGGCTCATAAACACTACTACAGTGCATAAGCATAATGACAGTTCAGTGGATCAGGAACGTTCTCAGTCAGTTCATCTGTCGATTGAATTCAAATAGTCTTTCTCCTCTTCTCTCTCAACTGCTTTACCCAGTTATTAAGACTTTTATGTAGCGCTGTCATGTACAGATTAGAATAAATAATGGGGCTAACAACCTTTAGGTCGGCCATCATTTAAACAGATTAGCCTAAAGGAGCTGCTAAACGGAGACTCCAGAATGGCTATATTGTATTCTGATTTGGAACCCTGAATGAAATTTGGTATGAATAAAGATGACAGCAGAACAAAAGGGAGGAGAAGCATGTGAACACAGGGGTAAATAAGTGTATTTTTGGTGAGGTACAAGAGGCATCATCTTTAAAAGCAGATCAATTCAAAAAAGCAGATGCCAAGGCAAACGCCAGCACATTTATGCACATAAACTCAAGAACAAGTGTGGGAGTGTCATAAATCAGGCAGAAGCTCAGGTGCAGCGAGCAACTTTATTCTATAATCCAAAAACCAAAATTGAAAAAACAGGCGAGGGTCAGGATACCAAAAGAGCAGAATCAAAACAAAGACTTACAACCAGAGATACGGCATTTCCTGTTAAATAGTCAGTATTCAGGTGATTCTGATCTCCCTGATTGAGAGCTTCTCTATGTCCTGGATTGGATTTTTGGATCCTGATTCTATTCTCACATGGAGAGACAGGAGAAACCAGAGACAAGGGACCAGGTAAAATGGTCCTATCCATGTTATGCACAGAAATTACAGCAGCTGTAACTGTGATTTTGGGAACTGTGCCTAATGAGAAAGAATGGCTCTTGTTTTTACGTCGCAACACTAAATAACAGTTTGCTTCCAACAGTGTTGACCGTTCTAATAAAAGGTTCATAAGGAGGTTGAACCTATTCACTTAGCAACAGTAACTATGAAAGAATGCATATATGGGCGTAGCATGGATGACTCAATTAGACTGGTTACAAACATACAAGACTTAGCAAACAAAGGAAACAATTGCTTTATATGCAGACAGTGATAACACAGTTAACTGGACACAATTGTGAAGTGGTGTGGACTTAACAAGAGCAACAATCTGGAACATTGTGGAGGCTAGCTGGTGAGCCCAATATAGACTTGTTTAACACTTCACTGCACACCATAGTATGATCTTTTCCACTGATGTAGCACCGTGTAATTGCACAAATGTCAAAACTACACTGTACTACACTTTATAAAATGTGTGTTCCAAGGCCTTTCACACATGTACATATTCAGTACTGTTTATTACATCTATGTTTAATCTTACCTATTATACCTACATTCAATGCTAATCACACCTGTATATACATTTCTCTTAGATTTCTGTTACTCTAATACAACTGACTGGCCTATTAAATATGTTACATAGTCAATGTGGGCTCTCAAAATCCCAAATTCCTTGCATGTGTGACACTTTATATGACCTTGTGTTGTGTTTTGGCCTTTCCCATGGTGGTCAAATTTCACATTCACATTTTTCAGCTGATATTTGTGATGAAGGTGTGTCCTACTACTTTGTCTATCATTGTTCATGAAGCTTATGGATAATTCACACTAAACACATGATTTGAAACCATCAAGGCAAAAAAGATCTAATCTGAGCAGAAAATGCAACTGAGCAACAAGGCATGTGATGAGAACATGTTGTTATTGTGTTCTTCTCCAGTGTTATCACACAAAGCATTAATAAGGGTTAGCCTTCAATTCTGTCCTTGGCTCTGTAACATCCTTCTTATGTACTGTCTTGATCTGTTAATAACCCAGAGTCCTCCACCAAACTGTAGGCAATATTTTCTCTCTATCCCTTAAGCACTGGTTTTGGCAGTTATAATGTTGCTGGCAGATTCTCACAGACTAGTTTTACATTTACTTTTATGATACTGAGTAAACATTTGACTATCTTGCATATGGAAATCAGCATACACAGGTTTTATGCACAGCAGCACTCTATCCCATACTTACAACTCAGTACTCTTCTCTAAGGCATGGAGTTGTGGGATTGTATGCATGCATATGTGTGTGTGTGTGTGTGTGTGCGTGTACTTATGTGTTGAGCGCCACTGTCCTCTTGTTGAACTCTCTGCCATCCTCATCTACTCAGTCTGTGCTGGGATTATGCCTCCTAATGTCCAATCTCTAATAATCCCACTAAAGGAGCCACTTCGAGTGTAAACATCTGCTGCTGGCACTTGACCATCAGATTAACATACAGAACACAAAGTATTAGTTTACACTGATTTGAGAGTTTTGGCCTGAAGTTAGGATTAGAAATGTTTCAAAGTAATGATTATTATGTTGTGTCCAAAGCAAGGTCTCAGAACTGGTTCTAAGGGTAAATAATATCACAGGTAAATAAGGTGAGATGGTTTAGGAGGTTTGTTTTGGCTGTGAGGGCTAGTTCATCTGGTTCGACTCTACAGAAAAGCTACTGTGATTTAAAACGTGAAGGCTGGCTCTAATGCAAAGGGGTAGGAACACACAGTGCACCACAGTCACAGTTGTTTTGGTGGCATGAGTGCCCCCCCCCACATTTTTTTTATATCAATAATATATTTTTATATCATCTTGGTTCAATCCAGTCTATTTTAAGCTGGGGTTGGTATTGTGTGCATGAAAACAGAAATACTGACTTAACATGCTTACAGAGCTAACAAGACACAGGTGAACACAATGATGAAGGTTCAAGGATGGAGACAGAAGGAGCAGGAGGCACTAGAGCAGAAGCAGAAGGGTCTATTACACAATTACCCAAAATGGGAATTGTGCACATCATTATGTAGTAACAGAATATTTCTGCAGCAGGAAAATTTCAGATAAAAGTTACGCAGTTTATAAATCATTATCTTTATGGCATTTGCAGGCAATCACTGGCTGCTGTTTCACAGATTATGTAAAGCTCTCACTGACTTACTAACAATTCTGTCAAGTCTGTAAGTGAATCCAGGCATTAAGTATTATCAGAAAAACAGAGCTGCAGTCTTACAGGCAGTGCCTCCCTGCTCATGTGACACGTGCTGCCTTGTCATTAGACTATTAGTGGCATTAGCAGCAGCTAATACTAACAGCAGATCATTATTTATTTGCAAGAGCTGCTGTGCCAGTCTTGTATATACAATCCTGGTCTTTAAACAAAATAAATGATAATTCAGAATAGAAACTTCTGACATGTCAAAGAATGTAAATGTAAAATGTAAAAGATATGTTAGATAAAGATTTTAAAAGAAATTACTTTTAATGGCCAACTTGATAACTTGGCAACAGGTGAGGGTATCACGATGGGGTATTAAAGGAGCATCCACCAAAGGCTCAGTCTCTTCATGCAAAAATGGGTCATGGGTTACCACCTTGTGCCAAATATCGAAAGAGAATTCCCAGTCTGTTAAAAAATACATTTCTCCACACAAGATCACAAATAATTGAATCTTTCATCATCTGCAGTACATTATATTGTGAAAAAAAAAAAGAAATCTCAGTCCACATAGGGCGAGGTAGGAAACCAAATAGCTTTGAGAAAGTGTTTTTTATGCTGAAATAAAAGCACTTTCATTATTGTCAGAGAAAGCAAGTGGCACGCACATTAAACGTTTAAAGAACATTCAGATAATTCATTTGGTCCAGTGCAGACAACAGTGTGAGATAATGTAACACAGCTACAGAGCAGCACAGATTTCATATTACTCTTTTAGAGTTGCAGTATGTTTCTGTGTGTGTGTGTGTGTGCGTGTGAATGCTAGAGGCTTGGACAAGAGCCAAGTGCACCCAGGGGTCTCTGCAGGGAAATCCTAACACACTAGGAGTCCGTCGTGAACTGCAGAGGCTAACACACTGGCATATCAATCAACCTCTGTAAGCACTACATATAAACACACCACTCTCGCTGCTTTTTCAGTTTCCCTTTTTCTGAAGGACAGCTCATATTTTACCAGAAGAGCGACAGCTACTCCAGCCTAGCTGGAGCACTTACCACCGCCCCCCACTTCCCACCGTCCAACACACACTCACTCTCACACACCATTCCGATTGTCTCCACTGATTAATCACCGGCTAAATAAATCTGTCACTTTAATTTCATGCCATTGCGAAGTAAAACGCTTTATCACCGTGATCAGAAGCAGCGGTCAGATGGCTTGTCCTCCTGCAATTCAGCCAAAATGAATTAACACGAAATGTTTTCGGAGTTCAACCGAAATAATGCAGTCAATACAATGCCATTTACAGCCCGGCCTGTTCAGAGGCACTGCACATCAATCGATTGTAATGGGGCTGAAGCTGTCACAACACGCATGAATATTGCAGTGCATGCTGTGTGTGCGCTGAAGTTAATGCCTAATGCTCTATTGTGTTCATTGCTGAATGAATTCATTAGCAGGCATGAGAAGGGAGGGCAGATTATCGCTCTTTGCCAGCTATTCACATATGCATGCATACATAAGAAGTAGAGGTGTACGTTTCTGACTCAGTTCAATTACAGATCTTTAGGAAATGATTCATTTTATAATGAAATCTCAGATTGGATCATAAGCATGATTATAATACATCAAGATTAAAGAGAAATCTCACTGATTAAAAACAAATCAGAGTAGAGGTGGAAGACAGAGCAAACATTATAATGTCAGTATTCACATGTGACAATATATTTTGTTTTCTGACACATGATAAGTTGTTAACCCATTAGTGTTCTGGTCAGTTATGTGGTCAAGCACATTTTGAGTCTTATTGAAACATTCACTGAGCTTAACTCAACCTGACTGTTCCATCACTGCCACTGTTTCAGTCAGTTATGATAAAACAAATCCACTAAATGTCACTGTATCTTTAATCAGTAGATCTTTTGAGATCTTTCCTCAGCAGAAATTAGACAAAGGCATTCTAGTTGCAAGTGGGTCTGTTGCACTAACACACATTTGGGGACTATTTGCTGATTTGTCTGAGAAGTTTTAAGAGAATCCAAGAATTTGTTTTCCATTTTTACTCATTTATTTAAGTCTTCAGAGTTTTAGGACAAACAGAAATCTTGACTGCTTGAAAGAGGCCTATACTTTAGAAAACCATGGGGTTGTTGAATAAAATATTAAACATTATTGTTATTATTGCCCCAAATTAATATAAAATGCAAAAAAAAAATCTTGGTGTGGCCATTAAAGTGTTACGAATACAATACCAATTTATTCATTGTTGCACACACTGCACTACATTCAGTCAAATGAAAGAAGACTAATTAATGCTCTGTTGGCAATGAAACAGGCAGTTAGTCACTATTCTTACAGCATATCTCAATACATACAGAAAAGGCTTTTTAGACAAAATGTGTTATGTAATTTATCACAAAACAATACATATCATATTGCCCAGCTCTAAAACAGTCATCAACAGGGGCTTGATCTGAAATGGTCCAATGTGGATAAATGTTTTAACTTTGACTGGTGGTGATAGGAAGCAGAGGTTTCAGTGTCTCCAACACCACTACAGCGAGTCAGTTTACTAGTACCTAAAAGAACCTGTGATCTCATATCATCTAAGTAGTTTATGTTGATTATGGTAAAATCATGCTAAATCTGAAGAAAAAATAACTCTTTCCTTTGTGGACTACGTGTCTTATGCTGTAAGTATATTTAAAAATACATTTTAGGTCAAAACCCTCTCAAAGTTCTTATCAGTTATCATCAGCTATCGTTGCAACCAAATACCTTTCTATGCGGCAGCTTTCAGAGGCATTAAATGTTACGGAAGTTCAGAAGTTCATTTTATTTGAGTGTCAAAGAACTATGTACACAGTAGTGGAATGGGGAATATGGAAAAAAACACCCACCCACACACACGCACACACACACACACACACACACACACACACACACACACACACACACACACACACACACACACACACACACACTTAAGCCTTTTTTTTCAATCACTGTGCTTATAAATAGACCCTTAAAAATAAGGTTGCCAGAAAGGTTTCTTGGATAAAGGCACAGATAAACCCAGCAAATAGTTCCTTACAGCAGTGTTGCCCAGTCCTGCTCCTGGAGGTCCACTGCGCTGCACACTTTAGGGTTTATCCTGCTCTCAACACACCTGATTCAAATAATCTGTCTGTGTGGTAAAGCACAGAGCCGTACAAACTACAATCTACAGAGCTGTGGGCCTCCAGCAGCAGGTTTGGGCTTCAGAGAATTATATTTGTAAATGAGATGTATGTGTGTGTGTGTGTGTGTGTGTGTGTGTGTGTGTGTAAATGAGAAGAACCTTTTTGAAGATTAAAGAGCCCCTGCATAATGCAAAGATTGTAGGAAGAACCTTAAATTGGTAGTTAAGCTTTATATTATGCGATGGTTCTTTAAGCCTCTAAAAGGTTCTTCATCCTCATATGTCTTTTACAAACATGGCTGTTTGGAAATCAAAAGTGGTTCTTCGAAGGCATCCCTCAAAGAAACCTTTTTTAATGCTGATTTTGATGTTACAGAACAAAAAGATGCAGCTGAATCACGACCTTCAGACTGAAGCATCAAGACACATCAAAGCATTTTCACTCCACTCATTAGAACCACTGGCGCTGGTTCTACCACTGACATATTTGCTACAAATCCTACTGTTACTGCTTCTTAACAATCCCCTAAACCCTGCAGGAGGGGCTTTAATGAATGCATGTGCAAACTGTACACCCACTCACATGCACACACACTTCAGTGGGCTAAGAACCTAACAGGGGGTCAGGTTCCAGCAGCAGAGCTCCTTACAGATAGCACTGAAAGAAAGGAAAAACATGAATATTGAACCAGCGGCATAAATAAATAATCACCTCCCTTCTGGTGAGGAGCCGATAAGCAAGGGGAAAAGAGATAGAGAGAAGGGGATGGGAAAAAAAGAGAGAGGTAAAGATGTGAGGGAGAAGTGGGGGCTTGGAGAAGGTGAGCTAGGCCCTCTGCTCCCTTCACTCTTCCTCTTCTGATCCGCTGTTTCACCATGGAACTCTGTTTCCATTGGCTGCCTGTGGGTGAGGAATGTCTGCCTCAGACAACGATCCCTCCGAGCTTTCAGCTGCCATAAATAAAAAACTTGAGCAAAGACGCTGTGCCTGACAGCAGAAGACATACACTTACAAATGACTTAAACACAGAAACACACACTCCAGCTCCGTCTGCCTGAATTGATCAGCTTTTTGTATTCATGCAGCCTTATTTAGAACCAAATCCATCATCACATGGCACTAATGATGTCAAGGCAGTGGTCACGTATGGACACGTGTTTCTTCTATAATATGTGTCTTTAAAACAGGAGTTAAGCTGTTCAATCAAGGTATAATTCAATGATATATGTATGTGTAACGTAAATCTACCAACACAAAGTAAAGGAAAACACAGTAAAGGCAGACGAGATGTTGTGGGTCATTAATTGAAACATATGGAGCTTGTTTCTCATTTACTCCTTCATGGACTGCCTCCAGCAAAGACAGAATCATATTGTTTTCCAGCTGTTTCGTGATCTCAAATCA
This sequence comes from Arnoldichthys spilopterus, assembly GCA_037974385.1. NCBI lineage: Eukaryota > Metazoa > Chordata > Actinopteri > Characiformes > Lepidarchidae > Arnoldichthys > Arnoldichthys spilopterus. The sequence goes on from JBBPDA010000126.1 coordinate 13,105,416, forward strand.
TCAAAAACAAAGATGAATGCCATGCTTCTATAAGTTACAGTGCTTATCCATATGCTGAAGCAAGATGACAGTAACAGTTGCTACAAGCGTGTGAAATCCTCAGAAGTGGAATGCATGTGAAATTGTTCTTTTCCCTCAGTACAGTAACATTTAGCGAGCTGCTTCTGTAGAGGTGCCAGACATCAGCTGATCTAAAGCAACGAGCTTGCCACATTTACTTCACTGCAGGTATGCATCAAATCCAGACTGACATACATATCTCTTAAAAAATGTAGTTGGTTGGCATGCCACTGCTGAGAATGCCCCCCGCCCACCCCCATACCACTGTTCACTTTCAATCACATGGTTTTAGTAACTTCACCTTCACTCACACTGTTCTAGAAAGTTTCCTCCAATTACTTTGGCCTGTGACATGCCCCTCCATTCACACTGTTCTAGAATGCTTCCACATTTCACACTATTCTAGAATTTTCACTGGCACTCACACTTTTTCATTCCCACTATTCTAGAATGTTTTTTCCATTCATAGTGTTCTAGAACCGATTCTTCAATTCCTCCACTTACAATGTTCTGACACTCTCCTCCATTTACACTGTTCTAGAATCCATTTCTCCATCCTCACTGCTCTGACATCCTCCTCTAATCACACTGTTCTAGAATTTTCTTGTCAATTCACTTTCCTAGAATATTTCCTTCATTCACACTGTTCTAGAATCCATTCTTTTATTCTCCTCACTGCTCTATGACATTCTCCTCTATTTATACAATTCTAGAATCTTTGTGTGAACTCACACTGTTCTAGAATCTTTGTGTCCATTCAAACTGTTTTTAGAATGTTGTCCTTTATTCCCACTGGGTCATTAGTTTTATTATTTATTTTTATTTAAAGCATTAGACATTTTAAGCATGGTGGCCTAGTGGTTACAGAGTTGCCCTTGTGATCAGAGGGTTGTTGATTCAAGTCCCAGCCCAGGTACCACTGAGGTACCCTTGAGCAAGGTACTGTCCTGCTACACTGCTCCCTGGGTTGATAGCTGCCTGCTGCACCATGTGTGGTTGGGTTAAATACAGAGGCCACATTTCATTGTGGTGCTCTTGTGTGATGGGGTGTGTTCACAATGTCGCTGACTGCTTTTGTTCAAGTCAGATGCCTGCTACAGTTTTGTCCTCTTATCAATGTACATGTGAAATGCAGTTGAGAGTGGGATCCGCTTGGTTTTACTGACTAAACAAGTGGCTGCATGTTCCCTTAAATCGCTCTCTTGCGACCTCTATTTTTACTCTCTTCCCCCATTCCCTCTCTGAGTGTGATGGATGGAGGCTGAGGGAGAGGAGTCTGCGTGGCTGTGTGTTAGAGCAGTTAGTGCTCCTCCTCCAGCCGTTCTGACTAATGGCACACACACTGCTCCAGCTGGTGCTGCACAATGCACGAAGGCTGCTCTCCAAATAAAATCAGTAAGAAAACGCTGCCAGGCAGAGAGGCATTATGCTGCAGGAGCTCGCTCTCATAAATAAAGCACTACGTTCTCAACACTGATCTAAACAGCCATGCTAATGCTGCTACCACTGACTTCAGATATGTTTTGACAGATAGGGGAACAGTGAAGGGGAGGGGAGGAAGAATAAAAATATCAAGGTCTGCTGTCCTTGAAGTAACACACACACACATCCATAGGGACATGCACACACACCCAGAGGAAGGAGTCGTGGGACCAAACACCCCCTATCTGGATGAAAGTACAGGCCAGGCAGCAGAGTGACAGCTTCATGATGACAGCAAGCTGTGGCACTAATCTGGCTGCAGATAGAGCAGCCTGACTCATCTAATGCACTGCCTCCAATCACAGGGGACTGTGATTACATCTTCTAAGCAAGGAGTGTGGGTGGGGTGCATGTGTGTGTGTGCGTGTGTGTGTATCTAAATGCCTGTGTTCCGGGGAATAGCTCATTGCACTGTGCCAGAGAGGGAGTGAGAAAAACAAAGGATTTAGGAAAGGCAGCCAGATCTGATCCTCTCAGAGCTAAAGCCTTCTGCAGCGGCTCACCCCCAACCCGCCTCCAATCCCCCTCTCTCTCTCACACACACACATATGCACACGCTGACAAATGCACACCACACACACACACACGCACACTTGTCAGTTCAATATTTACTTATGCTCCGCCTACAAAGGTATGCGTTGGTAGCAACTGTTACTAGGTTAGACAAGCTTTATTGAACAAATTTCCCATTCAAGCTGATGTGCTGCAGATTCTTGAGTCACTACATAAAGTTAAGTGTTCATTATGAAATGCTATGCTGCTAAACCATGGAACTAATAATAACATGTAAACAATATATTAACATGTTTACAAGGAAAAATAATTTAGAAAATGTATCCTACAGGGCAAACTTTCACATGCATGCAAACTAAATATCTTCTGAATCCAACACTTATTTAATTTAAAGCTTTGGACAAAGATGAGTCATGTTCTGCAGTTTGTTGTTATGTATGTACACTATTCTGTAATGCTTGTCCCATCTTAACCCAGATGAAAGCATGCATGGACAGGGCAATTTCAGTAAGCTTTAATGATGTAGCAATATTAATTTACACCATTGCCCTGCTAAGACTAAAGTCTCCAACCTACATATGAGTACTGACACAAAATGTGCCTGATGGGACTGTAAAGTCTGCTCACAATGTGCCTAAAATTAATGTTCGATTTTCTAAGAATACAGCCTATCTTGCAGGCAGCACTTAGATCCATCCATTAAGTGCTTCCTCATAAGACTCAGGGTCTTAAAGGCACATAATGGAGTCATCAAAAAAGACAAACTGCAAATGAAAGTTCAGGAATGAAGAGGGCTGTTATTTTACTCTGGCTTACGTTTTATAAAACAGTAACATGGACTGAGCGCACATACTTTTACGTTTACATTTCCAGCATTTGGCAGATGCTCTTATCTGGAGTGACGTACATGGATGCTTTGTAGTTTACAAAGACCTGTCATTTACACCAGTAAACCTAGATGTATGTTAAGAGCTGCTAGGCAACCAAGATTTTTAAGATAGCTTTTTAAGTAATGCTGAGACATGTAGCATATACAGCAGATGGATCATGGCATATATTTTGTGCCATGCCTTTCTCACACATGTTCATCTTGGCCTGAGAGTTTCAACAGCCTTAATTAAATGGGAAATAATATTTTCAGATTGTGCTTGAGGCTTAGTCGAACTGCTGTCGTTGTTGCCACTGTGAAGTAAGTGTCTTAACAACTTTTGCCTTTTTAGACCCCAGCACAAATGTACACCATTCTAGCCTAGTGCTTAGGGACTTGCTCATATAATTGCAGGCTTACAGGTTCAAGTCCTGGCCCTGGTACCACTGAGGTACCCTTCAGCAAGGTACCATCCTGCTACACTGTTCACCAGATGCTGTTAGATGATAGCTAACATAGTTAGTTAATAGCTGCCCACTGCTTCACATGGACAGGTCATATTTCATTGTGATCCACTTTGTGTGATTGGCTGTGTTTACAATGATTCACAAAAAAAGGCAAAAGGAATCAACGTAAAATTGGATGCTCTTCATGTCCCAACCTACAGTTTGCACAATCCTGCTTTGCGCAGCCCTCCCACAAATTTAGATGCATGTAAGAGAAAAGCATTTATTGTGTTTTACCATGCATATTTATACCAGCCCATAATATGGGCTTTTACGTTTGTGTTTCATACATAACACATCAATAGAATGTGCCTGAAACATAGTACAAAAACAGCACCTGGCCTCTAGTTTCAAGAACGATCATGTACATTCACACTGCTCAGCATAAAACCGTGTATCCATTGTAACATGCTTATATGAAAATAAATATTAACATGTTTACATGAAAAAATTATTTGAAATGATTTCCAACAGTGCAAACTTTCACATGCATACAAACTAAATATCTTCTGAAATCAACACTTATTAAATTTGAGCCCTTTGGCAAAAAATGAGTCTGGCCTTTAGTTTCATGTATTAAAAAAACATTGATCAAGGAACAACCACAATTTAGAGTAGAGCTAGAATAGGAATAATGGAAATATACATAACAATCTTGATAAAAGGGCAACAAATCCACGTGAAATTTAAATAGGGAGCATGTAATACAGTGTACACTACAGACTATGAAAATGTATCCCCCCTCACACACACACAGCCCCCATACACAGTACCCTAGAAGACTGAAGGATACTGAGGGTGAGTCTTACACTGACTTACAGGCTGTGCCAAACCAAACAGAGCTGTTACCAAGTGTTCTAGCAGACCTACAGAGTGTGTAATCTCTGAACTACTTCAATAGAAAGATAAACATGCTGCTGCACACTCTGTGGTGTCTGAACAACCTCAATCTGCACAACATATCACACCAGGTGTATGAAATTCATTCATTCTCTATGACTGTTTACAGTTATTTATTCATACATTGCAATCCAGAGGAGAAATAAGTCTCGTTCCCCTAAAAGCAATAAAGATAAAGGTTCTCGCCGCAACCCTCTCGCTCCACAATCTGCACTTATCCTTCATCATGTATTAAACATGACTGTGCTTTGCTGTGGTCCTCTTGCAGCTTTTTTTGGGTGGAACCCAAAGAAAACACTTCAGAAAGGCCTAAACACAAAGCCTTTTGAAAGCATTACTGACGTGATAGAGATGCTATTACTGTTACTCGAGGCACCATGCTGAGACGATTAGTCAAAGTGATGTTTACAGCTTCTCACAGGTTGACACAGGCCTGTCACATCAAATCCACTACATTTATTTCAAGAAAAATAACAGCTGTCAATTTAGCTTTCGAAGTAGCAATAGGAAATTGTGGAATAGGTGGCAGGCACAGATCTCTCTGCACATCCTATAACTTCATTATCACCTTCTGTCTTGTAGACTGCACGTTCTGGGAAGTATTAAGGAGCCATTTGTCTTCTTATTCTGTCTAAACAGGTCACTTCAAACACAGTCTACCAGTCTGCTCTCATAGTTTCAGGAAGATTCAACCCATCATAAGCATGTTTGCCTTCATTAGTGAGTGACTGATTATTTGTCTTTGAGAACACACCACAGCACAGCACACAGTACACCACCAAGAAATGTGGCCTCTGCATTTAACCCATTAGTGTAGGAGCAGTGGGCAGCTGACAAGGAGCAGTGCTTGGGGACAGTAGCTTGCTCACGGGTACCTCAGTGTTACTTTTACTGGTATTTGAACCGGTGACCTTCAGATCACAGGGGCAACTCCCTAACTGTTACACCACAACTGCTTGAATGCATACCCAGACTGCCTATAGCCAGTACCTTTACATTACTACAGAGTTACAGCATCTCATTTTCCCTCACTGGTTTTATTGATCAATGCACATTTACCTACATTCTTCCATGTTTCTACTACTCATTTTTACTATTTTACTACTAATTTACTGTTTATACATTATTATAAAACAGATGACTCACAGTCACATGGAATCAATGCAGTCATGTCAGAATGGGGGTCACTAATAGAAAAGTGATTATTTTTCTCAGAAATTCTCATGTTTTGCTTACTGAAGATTCTTAGCTGCTGACAGTGTACATACAATCATGTGAAAAAACAAGTACATCTCAAAGAAATTGTTGAGTTTTCAACACCTTCAAACAAGCAAATATTTTACTCTCTTTAGTACAGTGTCTACAGATGATATATGAATATAAAGCAGAGGTTTTTCCTGACACACCTCCCTTCAGGTCAGATATGCCCAATATATTTCTGACTGCAGGCGATTGCAGTTGCAAGAGTTACCTACTGATTACTTGATGAAAATCTGTTCTTGGTGACTTCTTTTAACACCAAACTCCCTGCTCTAGAGTGGAATTTGCTGGGGCAGCCAGTCCTGGGCAAACTAGCAGTCATTTGAAATTTATGCCACTTGTAGATGATTTTCTTTACAGTGGAATGATTTATTTTAAATAATTTATAGATCTTTTTAAATCTCTTGCCAGACTCATAGACATCCACAACCGTTTTTTTCCTGAAAAAACTTGGAGAACCCTTTAGCTCTTGTCATGATGAAACCACACACTTCAATAGCAAAGAAAACACTAGACCTTATATGTCAGGCTTAAATAAGACAGGTTTCACCTGCATGAGGTTTTAATCTAAAGGCACCTAATCTGGAACTACTGATTCTAATTCACATTTACTGATGTGTTTTAATACTTATGTAAATTATGGAAATCACAAGAATATGTAAATTTTGCGTCATTTGTTGGAGCATAATCACCTTTATCTGTAGTCACTGTTTCAAAGAGAGTGAAATGTTTGCTTGTTCAAATATGTTGAAAAAAATCAGTTTTTACTACTGTACTACTGTAACTGGTTGTCCAAAATATTACTGAAACCTAAATTTAAATGCATTTTAATCCATGTTTTAGCATAAGGAGATGAAAGTCAGACATCAAAGCTTTGAAACCTAAGTTACATTTTCTCACCCCATTTTTCAGTTATGACCCTGAATGACCAGGAGCAGCGGGAATAAAAAAAAAATCTGCTTACTGAATGGTCCACTTAAGTACTTCACAGCATCAAAATAAATGAAACCGAAACAAGATCATGATTTTTTTTTAACCCAGCTCTTACAGCATGTTTATTTTGTAACTCTAAAAGTCATGTTTCATTTGTAGAATTTGTTTAAATGCTGATTTGCTTAGCTTGATGGCATAACCCTTCCTAATAGCAATTGGTCATGTGTTTATGTATATGGAACCTACAATGCAGGACTGAACAACTTGGAAGACAATTGTTATTTTATTGTTATTATGTCTATTTTTTTAAAAATGATTATTTTTTAGTATTTGTGACAGCCAGACCACTCTGAGAAGGCATAAGCTTGGCGAGGCTGGGTTGCTAAGCAGGCTTAGGCCTGGCTAGACCTTGGATGGGAGACGTTTCAGGTGTGATTAACTTTTCTGCAGAACAATGTCATCTCACAGTGAGAAGGTCTTGGGTTCGATCCCCAGGTTGACCACAAGTGCCTTTCTGTGTGGGGTTAGTAGGCTCTCCCCGTGTTTGCATGGGTTTTCTCTGGATGCTTCGGTTTCCCCCCACTGAACAAAGGCTGCAGTAGGTTGACTGGATGCTCTAAATTGCTTGTAGATGTGAGTGTGTGTGTGTGAATGGTTGTCTGTCTATATATTGCCCTGTGATTGGTTGGCCTCCTGTCCTGGGTGAACCCTGCCTTGAGCCCATAGTCAGATGGGATTGGCTCCAGCATCCCCGCTACCCAAAATGGAATAAGTGGTTTAGAAAGTGAATTAATTATTTCATTTCATTTAAATTTGATTATTTTCATAATTAACTCTGATGTGAATTTTTCACCTTACTTTAAGTGAGATGCATAAAAACTCTTCTAAGAAAATGTTTAAGTGAAAAGTGAAACAAGTACATGATCGTACATGTTTTTGACATTATATATAAGCTTTTTAAAGCATTTTAGTTTGTAACATTTAAAACATAAATTTACAGCTTTAAATGTATGGCACAGACCCACAGGACTTTTTCTTCACAAAGCCTCAGCATACTGATCTTCAGGCTTGAGGCCTGAAAACTGACAGGTTAGCAAGTGTGCCAGGCTGCTATGTCTGGGTTACTGAGTTAAATGAATAAAAGCTGATAGTGATTGGGATGCAGTCAGATTTTACATCCATACAATAGATGACATTATATTACATACGCAGATATGTGATTTACTTGTTCAACATTCTCTAATTTTCTTCAGTAGCTCGTCAATTGGCCACTGAATTGAGCTCTGCTGGATCAAGCTCACACATACACACACACGCACGCACGCATACACGCATACACACACACACACACACACACACACACACACACACACACACACACACACGCACACACACACACACACAGACTGTTTAATAGTTTCCACACTATGTTAATCAACTGGCAACTGGTTACATGACATCAGCCACCCTAGCAGATAGGGCTTCAGAGCAGCTGTAAGTGTATATGTGTATATGTGTGTGTGTGTGTGTGTGTGTGTGTGTGTGTGTGTGTGTGTGTGTGTGTGTGTGTGTGTG
>JBBPDA010000126.1:13114774-13129774 GCA_037974385.1 Arnoldichthys spilopterus
GATAGATAGATAGATAGATAGATAGATAGATAGATAGATAGATAGATAGATAGATAGATAGATAGATAGATGGATAAGGAGTGAAAATAGAGCAGCTTGGAAAACTGCACTGAGTTACTTAAAGAACTGCGGTGGAACATCTTAGTACGTCCAGCATATATCAACACAGGAAATTAAGTCATAGGGCTATATTCTTCTCTTGGGACCCATCTGGTGAGACGGAGAAGTGTGGCTAGTTATAACGCAGGGCAGATGCTGTCACCAACATCACCATAGGACATTAAACCCAAACATTAATTTGTAACTAAAAGTTAAAGATTAAAGTGGAAAGTGCAAACCAGTCAGGTATTTTGGAACAAAATGAGCATCAGTAAGCACTGGAGCAGTCACATGGACAAGAATTAAATCAACTGTAATTGTCTTGTGGACTGGAGTGAACTGGAATATTAGTAGTATTTTACCATTACAGTATCTGAGCTAGTCCCATTTAGTCCAGGTTTAGGTTTACTCTAAGTCTGGGAAACTGGTTCATTATATTGTGTTGGTTTAAAAAAATTAAGTTCCATATTTACTATGCTAACAAAACTGTGAATGCAGAACATTTCCATAGACATATCAGGGGAAAACCAACGATTAATAATAGTCTTCTTGACCGATGAAAAGTCAGCAAATAACATTTTGCTTTTAATTTGTTTCATATTAAGCAAAGATTTATCATTAGGAAGAAAATGAACCTGTGTATTACAAATGTGACAATCATTAGTAGGTTGTAATTTCATTGGAAATCTCTTATAAGGTGTCGTATATGCTCTATGAATGGTTTTGAAGTAAACTGATTGATGAGCAAAATTTTTAAAAGTTAAGTTTAAATTTGACCATAACCTATTCAAATTTATTTCTGTATGTAACATGTTCACTTCTCTTCTCCATAAATGTTCAATTGGTAGAGGTTTGGAGATATACTCTATTAATTTACTATATATCAAGGAAACAGATGTTTTGGTTTGTACTTGTGCAATCCAATCTATTAAAGGATGTGAGGGGAGAGGAGAGTCCCAAGGGACTCCATAAGCTTTTAAGGCTGATCTAAGCTGAACATATACCAGATAAGAGGATGCTGGCAATGAAAATTTTGATCTTATATATTGAATGGATTGAAGACCCCTACTGTCATAGATGTCACCACACACATTAATTCCGCATGCTGACCAAAAAGATTGGACAAATGGTTGACCACCACTAAGCAAGTTAGAATTACGCCATAGCGATGTATAAGTACAACATTTCCAGGGGCCCCCCTATCCAATGTTCAACCTTCTTCCAAATCTGCAAGGTATGTGCAATAATAGGACCAAATTTATTTAATCTATTGTTTTATTCAATATTTTAGAGAAAATATATTCTGTAGTGTGTAAGAAGTAAAGGTATTAGTGTCAATCCATACGCTAATAATTCTTATTTGAACTGACCAGTAATACAGTTCAAAATAAGGTACAGCCAGACCTCCTAATTTCTTGGGTCGCTAAAGTGTGGTCAAACAGATTCTGGGACGTTTGCCTCCCCAAATGAATTAAGAGACCACAGAGCGAAGGTCTTTGAAAAAGTTTTGAGGGGCACAAAGTGGCAACATAGAAAACAGAAAATTAAGGCGTGGCAAAACATTTGTTTTGATTATATTTATTCAACCTTGTAAAGACATTTTAAATTATTCCATCTTTGCATATCAATCTGGAGCTTATTTAGTGGTTGAGAAATATTTTTGAAACTTTACAAAAGAAAAATCACTGCTTGCTTCTATGCCTGCTGGCTTGTAATGTGCACAGGCACACATATGCACATTCAGGCCATAATTGGACTATTCTTTTCTATTTGCAGGGATATCTCTGGTGTGACAAGGCAATGCCCTCTGTAATGCAGAGACCACATGGAACATCCAAACAAAAGGGGAAAAAAGAACAGAGACGGTGCGATAATGGAGAGAGAGAGAGAGAGAGAGAGAGACATAAAAGGCAAGGCTATAATAGAGAGTCTAGAACGAAAGCATGTCGAGGCAGTGTGGAGTGAAGATGTTTGTGGTTTGATAAGAGGGTGTATGATGTGTGACTGTAGAATCAGGAAGTATTCGGCCTCATGTTAGCAGAGCAAAGGCAGTGAGCCCCGCTGGCCCATTACACAGCCTGAGCCAGCAGCTTCACAAAGCCCCCAGCAATTACAGGGCACAGACAGGCAATCTCCCCACAGTGGCTATGCCGTAATGGGGCCGTGTGGCCAGCCAGCCCCGCTGCACTCAATCTCAGCCAAATAAAAGAGCCTTTTGGCAACTGGCCTCCATGCTTCACAGGAGGAGCAGTGAAGGAAAAGGCTCTCTCTCGGAAATAACAGCAAAGAAAAGACTGGAGAAAAGACAGAGTGCAGAAAAGAGGCCTCAGTCAGCACGGAGACTGAGAGTGAACAAACATGCAAATGAACCCCTGTAGAGGGGAGAGGGGGACAGAGAGAGAGAGAGGAAAAAGAGAGAGAGAGAGACATTCAGAGAGGTCAGTGCTCACTGAGGAAAGAGGCTCCTTAATAACATCAGTGTCACTCCCATTCATTCAGAACTGACCACACACACCTGTTTGTGCACATTTTTTTCAAATACAGTGTTAACACATCTAGAGGCAAAATACATGTTTTGTTCATATGGAAAAACACCACTTTTGCATTGAACAAGCCTATAATTTACACATTTCCTCTTTTTAAGGCATGATTAACACATGTCTGTTGAATTTAATGTGTTTTTGTCAATAAAAAGTCAAATATCTTTTTTTGGAAGACCAAATAATCACTAAAAAAGAAACTGCTCATAGACTGGGAAAGTATGAAGGCAAAACCCCCACATCACTGCCAAGGACCTACGGGATGATTTGTCTGGCATGGGAATAGTGATGCACTGTGCAGTGTTGTTGAATTGTTGTAAAATATTTCTGAATCCTGCTTGCTTCCATACTTGTTGGACCGTAATGTACACAGGCACACACAGGCACATTCAGGCCATAATTGGAGTATTCTTCTCTGCCAATGACCTACAGGATAATTTGGTTGGCATGGGAATAGTGATGCACTGTGCAGTGTTGTTGCATAAACATCTACCTGGAAGGTCATTAGGAGGTCATCTAAAGTGAGATCTCACCAAAAAGTCAACACAAGACTTAAGCACTTTGGTCTGATGAAACAAAAACTCTTTGGCTACAATCACTAAATGTGTGTTGGGGAGAAAAGAAGAATTTGAACACCTTGGCAATCCTTAAACAGGGTGGTTATGCTTTAGGGTTGTGGTACAGTGTCACATAAAATCCTGAGAGAAACAATTATAGAAAATATACACAAACCCTGGAAACTAATACTTCAAAATCAGTGAAGAAACAGAAGACATGGACATTACAAGAAGACAAGGTTCCAATCAAAATCAACCCTGAAGAAATGGAAGATTTAGGGTTTGGAATGACCTTCACCATCCCTAGACTTCATTATAAAAAATCTGTGCATGCAAGCTGACCTATGATCATTTTTTAACTAGAAACATTCGCATGGGGGTGGTCTTAAGAAACATATGGAGTCTGGCAGTTTGGCCAAAGGGGATCTTATGTACATGTTATTTTATATCATGTTTTTCCAGTTCAGCAAATAAAGTATAATTGAGCATTACAAGTTTGGAGAACCATGCCATGTTGAAATAGTTTCATGCTTTTCATCATCCAAATGTGTAATATGACCTAACTGGACCAAGGGTTCCCAAAATATCACATCTAGAACATATCCCATATTATATATGTATTGTACATAAATGATGTATTGTTGCTAAAACAAGGCATTCTCCTTTATGTGCAAAAGCAACTGAATTCAGAATCCACAATGCATGTCAAGTATACAGCAGATTACTATTTCTGTGCAAAAGCTTGTCCATAATTTATAACTACAGACACAAAGGCTGACGGGAGAGTGCCAGTACATGTGCTTATGGCTTTGTTGGTATAACTCAACGATGTTCTTCAAAAAGATGGGAGACTTTTGATTTGGAGTGCAAACTCCACTGTTTCTTTTGCTGCCCTATTAAAGCCTGTTAAACTGCTCTTGTGCAGTTAGACACATTGAACAAGCAAGATGACACTGGCTAATTCATGCTAATATTTTATGCCAGAATCGTTTGCTAAATCAGTCATGTCATCAATTAAAGTAATGATGCACTATCAGAAGTGAGTGTTAACATGTAGGATAAATGAGAATACACACTGCAGTTGCTGTCACCCACTAGGATGATGGGGTTTGTGAGCTTTGTGAGCCGATATTTCATTTTTTCTTCTGAAATTGAGTGTATTAATAGAGTTTGAAAAAAGGCTTCACTACATTGGGTCCTGCTATTTTTACATAATGACAGAGCTTGTTAGCACGATAACAAAACTGATTGACCTATACATGATCTGCTGTGGATAGCTTGTGTGAGGTTGGATAAGCTTTACAGGCAATTATGTAAAGCAGCGGTCCTGGGGATCCATACTCCATATTCTGCCCTCAACACACCTGATCCACCTGGAGAACACTATAAGTAGCTGATGAGCTGGGTCAAGTATAGTGAAGTAGGGAACACTCTAGGGAAAACTGTGCAGGGCAGAAGGTCTCAGGGACTGGGGTTGAATTCCCTTCTAAACTTACAACTACATTAATTAGAATTAATGGGATTTTTGCTATTGTTCTAAAAAGATTGTCCAACCTGGCAACAACTGCTGTGAAATAACACATTGGTAGCTGGAGCATGGATAGACCAATTTTGACATGCTTCTGTGAATAAAGTAAGCATGTGCCCATACAAAAATTTGGTATCATGATAAACACATGACCTCTTATAAAGGTTTGTGATATTATCATAATATTGTATTTCTTGAATATGTTGAATATGTTTCATTTTTTTGTACAGTCTTAATGTTATCTTTTGTTTCTTCTATATTTTTCCCTTCGGGCCAAGTCATAGACCCTCTGGCTAGCACATCGAGTATGACAGGAAAGAACTGTGACTGTTAACAAGAGCTGTGAAGCTGTCTGGACCAATAACACACTAAAACAGCTGAACAAACATCAAATAAACCATGAGATCACAAGGTGACAGCACAGTAGGACCTTGTGAAAGCAGAGCTTCTCTGCATATTTGAAAAATCTCCAACTTTTTTGTGTAAAATGCAATGACAGTATTTAAAAATTTATTATTTAAATCTCTGCGTTTAACCCATCCATACGTTCAGCGGCAGGCGGCTATCACCAGGACCTGGAGAGCAGTATAGCAGGACAATACCTTCCTCAAGGGTACCTCAGTGATACCTGGGCCTGGACTTGAACCAGTGACCCTGGAGGTCTGGAGGAGCTCAGAGGCAAATTTGTTTCAATGTGAAAATATAATTCAAATTAAAAATAAAAATAAAAAATACTGATTTTACAACTTGCAACTAGGTAAGACAACAAATAAGACAACTATGAAAGTTGGGTAAAGAAGCAGGTGTAAAAAACTGTTCAGTGGCCTACACCACTTACTGTGCTGACTCTGAGAGTGTGAGTCGAAGAGGAGAGAGGTGGAAGGACATGCAGTGTGGAAGCTTCCAGTCATCTGCGATAGAGTGTGAGAGCCCTGCTAAGCCCATAGAGGAGAAATTCAATCACACAGAGTCATCTCTGAGCCACTGCGCTCTCGGATATCTCTGGCTTTTCACTCAGCCGCCGCAGTGACTCCAGTTAGAGTGACAGCAGGAGCAGTCGAGCACATCCAGCCATGTTCCACATTTCAGAACAGGGAGTGAAGAGCGGTGGCACAGACCGGCTCCGTTTTCATGGGTACCTCACTGTCCTCTGTGACATTATATGCATTTTGATGGTGGAGTGTGAGGCAGTGAAATGTGTGGTTACATTCGATTTGGCATTTGCTTATTATTAATGAGATCTAGTACATTTGCCCTTGCTTGTATTAAAAAAATATATGGGCTAGTTTTCTCCATTATTGGGTGCTTGACCCAAGAAAGTGAGCGTTTCTTGGCTTTTGGAATAATGAGGCTGACAGTGTGTGTTAGCATTCTGACTTGAGTAGCTGCCGTGACCTCATTTCGGTGCACTGCAGGTTCACTGTGAAATGCTTGGCAGACACAGACGTTCCATTAATTCCATCCCTAAAGAGAGAGAGAGAGAGAGAGAGAGGGGGAAAGAGAGAGAGAGGGAGAGAGAGTGGAGGGAGAGGGAGAGGGGGGGGCAAGAAAGGGAGAAAGAGAGCAAGAGAGTGGAGGGAGAGGGCGAGGGAGAAAGACAGGGAAAAAATAGAGGGAGAGAGAGAAGAGAGTGTCAGAGAAGACTTGAGGTGACACAAGGGAGAAATAAAGGCAAAAAGAATGAAAGAAAGAGCAAGAGAGAAAATGAGAGAAAGTTAGGAAGAATAAGGGGGGAAGGGTATAGATATATAGAGAAAAAAGTGAGGAGCAGCAGAGAGAAAGAGAGAGAAATGGAGAAATGGAGAAAGGGAGAAAGAGAGAGAGAGAAATGGAGAAAGGGAGAAAGAGAGAGAGAGAGAGAGAGAGAGAGAGAGAGAGAGAGAAACAAGCGTCATGTAAAGAAGGCACACTTAATTTTCTCCTCTAAATAATAGGAAACTTTCCTGCATGGAGTGCAGATGACTGAAAGGAAAGACAAGCCCTGCTTTCTGAAATGATTCACAGTAATTGAGTCACTGGCTGAGGCAGATAGTCTCCGTTTGGTTGTATTTCACGCTCCTGTGAGCCTGTGGCAGGCTCTTTCTGTCAGACAGCCCACAGACTGCGGCCCTCGCCCAATCCTATCCTCTACTGTGCTGCAAAATAACACGCTGAGTGACCTCCTCATGGCAAAACGCCTAGCTCGGAAAAAGGAGGGAGGAACAGAGGGAAAGATGGAGCGAGGGGGGGGGTGGCCTCCCTTCACTGCTGCACACAGCAGATAATGAAGCCAACTGCAGAGAAAATCAGAGAGAGGGAGAGAGAGAGAGAGAGAGAGAGAGAGAGAGTTGACAGAGAGGAAGCAGCCAAAAGCTCTCCCCATGAAAACTGACAGTGGAGCCAGCAGAGAGTGCATGGCCTTGCTGGAATCCAGAGGTGTGCTTTTTAGTGTCGTTAGTATAAATGTAGGCTATCTTTCTGTTCAGATGTCTTTAGGAACTCATCTACCCAGCTCCAGTTAGACTACTATACTGCTATACTGCTGTACTGCTAGATCCACATGTCTCAGTGGAACCACAAGCCCTCAAGTAACAACCATCAGCAATGGATTCCATGTAAATACAAAGTCTGTGTGTCTTAACATTAACTCTGTTTTGAGGAATCCAGTCCAACATTCCCTACTGGAAAAAAGTCCATAGCATAACATCTAAAGGTCGCAGTAAAATTAAGCTAAACCTCAAACCCTCAAACAAAGAAAATGATCAAAACAGAATGGAGCTTTGTGAATAAACTCATTTGTTTGGTTCTGGAGTTTTAAGACTTGTTTTTCCAGTAAAGCACTGCATTTATGCTTTACGCCTTTATTAAAAGAGGCATTTACAATACCAAGCCACCAACTCACATTACCACTAATTCCAGCAAGTTCAGCTACAGAGTGCCTGGCAAATCATGCATTTTGCTTAGAATGTTTCTCTTAGGTTTTTTCTCTTTTTTTGGTCACTAGAAAAAGTTTTGCAGAGCTACTGATGAACCTTTGTTCATGTTAGAACCCCACATGGATTTAGTGGTGTTGTGATATACCAGCATCGACGATAACTGAGAAATTTTAATAAACACTGATATTGTGTTATTAACAGACATACAATAATACCATCATAAACTAAAATCCTGCACCAGTAACTATGGGGTTCACACTCCAACAATAGACTGCGGTATTGGTCCTTAATGCTGGCACCCCCTTCTCCCCTTACCCCAGCCCTCTCCCATTCTCCCCAACCCTCTCCCACTCCCATTCCTCTCAACTCTCTCAATACCCTCAACCCCTTTCCCACTTCCATTCCCCCCACTCCTCTCTACCTCCCATTCCCCTCACCCCTCTCCCACTCCCATTTCTCCCACAAAATCTTTGGTGCCACAGATGCTAAGCAGCACTGAGCTCATAGACTAAGCTCACACTGAAATGGTAAATGAATGTGATACATGACGTTAAGGTCTCAGCTGTGTTGTTAAAGCTTCTCACTTGGGGATCTTTTCACTGTCCATTAACCCTCAGCAGGAGATTCCTTAAACAGTTACTCCTGTTGCTGTGTCTGGTTTTTTTTAGAACTCTTCTTTGTGACTCCAGAGTTGTGGTGCTCTTTGTGAGGAGCTCTTTCAGTCCAGTGGTGATAAAGAAGTGTCTAACATTTATAGAGCATCTGATTTCAATCGTGAGAGATTCTAAAGTGTTTATGACACTTGCACTATTTTATATCAGTTTTGTTTTACACATTAATCTGAAACCATCCTAAAACAGCTAAAATGTTCATTAGCCTAACACTGGATCATTTGCTGGTATTGCTTTGTCATGTGTCATGTGTGCCTAACAGTTGCACAGATTCCATTACTCGAGTGTATCTGCGTGCCAGCCATTCTTGTGTGTGATTTACTCATAGGCCGAGAGAAAATCTCTACATTGATTAATCTAATTTCTGAGGCTAAATTACATGACAAGCAAACAGGGTATGTGCAACATATGGGACTCAAGTGGCGAACCATGATTACCATGATTATAAGAGTGAGGCCTTCGGTTTAGCCATGTCAAAACTCAACAAGAAAACCTGCTCATTTTAATGAGGACCCCTATGGGTTTAATAGCATAAAATTACATTTAAGCTTTTCTTTGTCCAGGGGAACATTTTTGGCTGTTCCTGTGCACAGCTTGTATGACATATTAACATATATTGTATGATGAATGTTGCAGTAGACTACTTTAGGAAAGAGCCCTGGCACAACTGACTGTTCTAACAACTGGCTGAAACCTGGTTGGGGGGCATTCGACACTGCTCCAGTTAGTGCTCCTTTCACATTTTACTCCTGTATGTGGTGTTGGGGAGCAGTGAACCTCGTGTAACTGAACTAGTAGTTCAAATACATTTTGCAGTAGCTTGTTCGTAGTTCAACTACATGTATTTTTCCACAGTGATTTAAATGTGAAATTTAAAAAAAGTGAAATTAATTACTAATCATTTTTGTGTAGTTAACATAGTGAAGTGAAAGTGACTTATTTGTCATTGTGAACACACTCAGTCACACACATAGTGCACCATAATGAAATGTGACTTCTGCGTTTAACCCATGACACGTGCACACGTGGAGCAGCAGGCAGCTATGTAAAGTGTCCGGGGAGCAGTGTAGTGGGACAGTACCTTGCTCGAGGGTACCTTTTCTTGACAAGGGCAAGGTCCAAACCGCTAGGCCACCACTGCCCATAACTACTGAAACTACTAACATGAAAGGAATTATCTGTCATTTGGTGAGGACATTTTCAGTGCCAAAAGGAACAGCTTGTTAGATAAGTAGAGACAGCTCACATGTCATAGAAACAAGAGATTCTGCTTCGATACATAAACTTATTCGTTTTTTAGACCAACGTTCAAGCTTGTTGTGTGGGCATGTGTGTGTGTGATACAGTGCTGTAGATCTGTTCCACCTAATACTCCCAGAATCTCATGCTCCTAAATCTCATTCTGTTAAAACCGTGCTTATTATACATGTCGAAGAGCCGAGCTCCAGCAGAAAGAGAAAGTCTGATAATGTATGAAGGTGGATTTGAGAGCCTTTTTGCTGACGTGTCCTTTTTGTATATAGTATTTTGTTATAATTTTGAATCAGGAACATTTTTTTAGTAGTTTGAACTACTTGTTGAAAGTAGCTTTAGTTGCCAAACTACTGTAGATTTCTTCCTAAGGTTTCTTTGCTGTAGTTCAACTTCTTCCAGTAGGATGTAGTTGGTAGCATGGAAAGCTCTGCTTTTCAGAGTAGCTTCACCAACACAGCCTGTATGCCAGCCAGGAAGGCGAATCCAGCCCTCATAACCCTCATACAATTCTCCATATCCAATACATTCCTGCTTGTTCCCAGGAAATCATCTCTGCAGAAACATCTTTTGTACATGCTGTATGCAATCGCTGCACTTAAATACTTTTCTTGTTCAAACAGGTCAAAAGTGGTGGAGGCCTAGTATCATTGGTGTCGCCATCAAGGCAGGTATCTGTAAGACATGTGCAAGCGGAGCTCCAGCATATGATTTGTAAAGTTCAGCATCACAAATTCTCAGGTACCTGTAGCACAGTCACTCCTGTCTGATGGTTTGACTGGAAGAGTTGACACTTCACATTTCATGTCTGTAAGCAGAAGGAAAGAGACAGAGATCAGTGCTCTTAATATGATTATTGAGATTCTCGTCCCAAAGGTCACACCAGTACAACAGTGAAAATGCTATTGTTTATCAATAGGTAGATAAGAGTGAAAATCTATTCAGTAGCTCACACAAATACAGACAACTTATGTGTAATCTCAGATTTAGATGCTCTGAACATACTGTATAGAGGGTCTGAAATCTATTTCGATGCAGACCACAGCTATTGGGATTTCATCAGTTTCATTCTGATTAGGTATTCATATATCCATGCGTACATACTTCCATGCACTGGGTTTAATCTGTCCACTGGGAAACTAATATTTACAAGCAGTTTTATATAAAAGTGACTTATTTGTCATTGTGAACACGTTCAATCACAGACCAAGTGCACCACAATGAAACGTGACCTCTGCATTTAACCCCTAACAACTGCACATGTGGAGTGGGCAGCTATCAACAGCGCCCAGGGAGCAGTGTAGCAGGGAGGTACTTTGCTCAAGGGTATCTCAGTGATACCCGGGTCAGGACTTAAACCTGCGACCTTCTGTTTACAAGTGCAAGGTCCTAAATACTAGGCCGCCACTGGCTATTCAAGGTTATCCATGAGTTTTCCATGAAGATATTGTCCGAACCCAATGGGGCATGCTAATGTGTTCTAATGTGAAAGAGAGAGAGAAGTAAAAGAGAAATAGAGAGAGCAAAGAGAGTGTGTGTTGCACAGAATCAGAACAGTGTGTTATAAAAAAGCCTAACTGACTAAAACATAAATCTTTTTAGCCCAAAACTTCAGTTTTGGAGACCTGATTATTTGTTTACACTTTTTAAATTTACATGAATTATATTTTAATTATCCAGGACTTAATGACAGCTATTATTGTCTCTACTCTGTAATTTAACCAGCCCTATTCAGTCAGGTTTTATTTGGCATGATGATTGATGATGGGCTGGCTCAGGTCAATTTTGGACAGAATTTTCTTGAGGTCGGGCCAGTTTTGATATTTGAGTTGTGATTAGGTTGGGTTCAGACTTAAAAATGTAATAATGTGCTATGGGTTGGGTCAAGCTCAAACACAAAGTTCTCAAGCTGTATTTGGGTTTGGACCAAACATTTTAGGCCACATTAAAGCTGTATTTCCTTGTATGTTTTCCTACACATACCATACACATTACGTGTGGGGGTGTTTTTTGTTGTAGCCCTTTTTTAAAAGCCGTCTGTCTTTACATATCAGTGAAAACAGTAATCTGTGGTTGGTTAATTCACATGTAAGTCAGTTGCCTCCTTTCGGTCAATGTAGGTCAGGTTAAACAACAAAACACGCCAGGGACTCTGACAATAGCCAGAGGTCTGGACTGCAAGACAAAATCATGCGCTGAATGTCAGCATTGTGTGCTTAGACCTTGGAAATAACTCCCATACCATAAAAAAGGGAAAACATCAACCTGTAAAAGTCTTCACCTTTAAACATATTTTATATGCTGTGCACAGCTCCCGTGAAATGAGAGTGGTCTCTTTGACAACGCTCAAAATAAATAAATGAATAGATGGATCAAAATAAATAAATAAACAAGCACCAGCTCCCCTGAGAAGCTTAATGGACAGATGGGGAATCAGCAGTTTCTGCCTGCTCCTCTGCACGTCCTCCTGCCGTGGGCAAATTGCCTTGGGGAAGGCTGTGATTGGTTTTCAATATCTGCCCTGACCTCTGACCTCATGTTGAGTAGACAGGACTGTAGTACGCAGGGTCAGTCCAGGGACATAGATTACAGACCAGAATCACCAGAATCACCTGTCTCTCATTAGCTCCGACCAATCAATAAAGCACAGAGGGCCTTAGGGCTGAGTGGAATGGAGACAGCTTTTTGATACAGGAAGACATGTAGGTGAGCTCAGATCTGCAGGAGAGTGTGCTTATATGAGAGAGAGAGAGAGAGAGAGAGAGAGAGAGAGAGAGAGAGAGAGAGAGAGAGAGAGAGAGCAAAAAAGAGGCAGAGGGCAGAGAGTGAGAGTCTGAGAAAATGAGCAAAGAGAGAGGGAGAGCAGAGAGAGAAGCGAGAGAGAGAAAGAGAGAGAACACAAAGAGAAAAAGATAGCGTAGAGTGAGAGTGTGCAATGAGAGAGAGAGAGAGAGAGAGAGAGAGAGAAAGAGAGAACAAAGAGAAAGAGAGAGCAGAGAGAGAGCACAAAGAGAGGGAATGCAAAATGAGTGCAAAGAGAGAGAGCACAAAGAGAGAGATAGAGAGCAAAGAGGGAAAAGGGAGTGCAAAAAGAGAGAAAGAGAGAGAGAGAGAGAGAGAGAGAGAGAGAGAGAGAGAGAGAGAAAGAGAGAGATGTCTCTGCCACACTCACAGCAATCAAGAGCTACATGGGAGAAAACAAAGTGACACAAAGCGAAGTGTTTATTTTCACGCCGTAATTATTGACGTTAATCTCAAACGGCCACCCAGAGTGAGTCAGCCTTAGGTTATAATTGAATTTTTCCTCTTCATCTGGAAGTGAGTAGTTATTAATGAAACGCAGGAGCCATGATAAGAGACTGAGGAAAAATGTGCTTGCAGGAATGGAGTGAGAACGTGTCTGGGATAAAGCGCGTTTTAGTAAAAAAAAAAGAATAATAAAAAACACAACGTGAAGAGACGTTTAAATTTCAGCGTTTTCATGCACAGTAGCACTTTCCTGTGAAGATGTTTGAACCAATGCGTGAAAATTTGAAGCTATTGCTGGCATGCCTGATTGTCTCCTCTAAGGATCTCTTCTCACTATGTCTACATGCACAGTATCCTTGCTAAGTTCATAGTCAGTCAATAACGGGCCGAACCAAGATGTTTACAAGCTGTAGAAAAGACTAGTCCAGGACTTGCCTGACTCTAAGTGAACAAAACGCCTGCTTAAGGCCCCACTGTTTTTTTGGAGGGCCCCCAAGAGAGCTTGACATGTTTTTGTTGTGATATGTCAGTGGTAATCATAGAAAAAGGCTGTATTATATTAAGAGGCTGGCAAGCTGACACTAATCAGTTCCTGCTGGCTCTGTCAGAGCTAGTGTCACATTCACGAGCATTGTACCAGATGTTAACTGCATTTTGATCACAGCTGCCATCTTAAAGACTTTTCAGACCCCTTATTAACTTCTTTTCCAAAAAATCACTAAGCAAGAACTCCAGGAACTTTTTAGACAAACCTTAGTTACTTTTTTTTTGTTCAAACCTCCAAACCTGCCTTGCGAATGAGAGAAACACCTCCCTCTGCTCTGAGTCTACTCTGTACACTAAGAGGCAGAGAGGGTGATGGTTAATCTGGCCACATCCCACGTTGCTCTGTCACAGTAAACAGTATGAAATGGTATAGTACAGTAACGTAATATGTAAAGTAAGAAAGTGTGTTGTTTGAGATGCAGCCTACATGTGTTTTTACCGCTGACATGCAGTTGATGGCAGCTACAGAGATTATTTTGAAATATTTGGTGACTTTTCTTAGAGAATACAACTACTCTCCATTGTTAAAAATAACAATAGCTTTATGTGCCAATCAGTGCAGGAGGATGTGTTTACATGCCCAAATCTACCCTGGCCAATACCAGCTTGGACTGCATAATAATTGCACTTAGGCCAACAAAGACCTTTGTTGGACTATAATAATCAGTCCACCCTCTTCACATAATCATATCTTTTTGGGACTGGGACTGAACTCTATGTGGGTGTGTAAACACAGCTATTTACTGTCTTGAGAACCACTGTCAGTGATCAAAAATGGCATCTAGAAGCATCTCACGGGTCTCAATGTGATCTTGTAATGAGACCATGTGCCTGTTCGAGACGAACTGCATCTCGCCTTGGCGGTCTGTGAGTGTGGGTGGTTGCACTTGGGGAAGGATCTGACAAAAGAGCTGTCAAGCTACCGTTTTTCCTAGCAATCTTACTCTTCTCCTCTGCGACCCAGACACTGATTTATTGACGCCATCTTGTTGCCTGTCCAAAGCACCTGCTGTAGTGGAAACAGGAGGATACATGAGTGTATGACACCCAGAAAGCATTTTACACATCTTTAACATGACATCGCTGCAGTCTCACAACAGAAGAGAAAGCCACACTGTTATCACCTGGCTCGCTCTGTGTAGCACCAGCTTTACCAGCAGTATTAGGCTGATGTGTTTGAGTGAACATTGGCTTAGTTCATCATTAGTCAACATCAAATATGAAGTTGTTGCAATGGTTTAGCTCATTCTGTACCCTTTTCCTACTGCTCCAGTCCTGCCTCACAAGCACATGGAGGAATCAAGGGAAGGAGAGTAAGTGGAGAAGGGAGGGGGAGGACCAGCAATAACTGGACCAGTTTTCATCCTTTCAACTAATGTTAATTTTGACCAGATATAATGTGTTCACCTACATGACACACATCTGCATGCTTAGTTGGAGTTTATTGGTGGGTTTATTGGTGGCCAATTTACGCTACATCAGTAGGCCATCAACAGGCATGTTCTCAGTCAGACAGTGAACCGCTGCCCCCAGCTTTGACCATTTTCATGATGTGTCGCATTGGTTTTGAAAATTTACCCTCAGTTTATTTCTGTTCTAACAAATCTATGTTAACACCCACACTCCACACTGCCTAAACCTCAA
>JBBPDA010000126.1:13131129-13159742 GCA_037974385.1 Arnoldichthys spilopterus
GTGCGGAGTTTGCAAGCTCTCCCCGTGTTCGCGTGGGTTTCCTCTGGGTGCTCCGGTTTCCTCCCACTGTCCAAAAGCTGCAGTAGGCTGATTGGATTGGAAAATTGCCCATAGGTGTGAATGTGTGTATGAATGGTTGTCTGTCTTGTGTGTTGCCCTGCGATGGGTTGGCCTCCTGTCCTGGGTGTACCCCACCTTAGGCCCGCAGTCAGCTAGGATTGGCTCCAGCTTCCCCGTGACCCGGAAACAGATGAAGCGGTTGGAAAATGGATGGATGGATGAAGCTAAGTGTTGTGGAATATACCCAAATCATTCGTGAATAGCTTATGGCAGGGGTGCCAAAGTCTGGTCCTTGCAGGCCGGTGTCTACCACAATTTGATAATTTCCCTGCTCAAACACACTTGGTTTAACTCATCTATTAAATGTCAGGTGTAGTGAATGTGTTTGAGGAGGGGAATTACCAAACTGTGCTGGACACTGACCCTCCAGGGCTGGAGTTCGGCATCCCTGGCTTATGGAAACAAAATTTCTTGCTCATGGTAAAAAAAAAGGAAAAGAAAAAAGAAAGCAAGGTGTACACAAGCAGTGTACATATGTGTGTAAAAATGTCATGACACAAAAAACTTTCAAAGTTTATCAGTCTGAATAGAATTTGACTGTATGGTTAAAAGTACATCATTAATAAAACTGAGAAAACATTCTGAAAATGTTTTTTCAGGGTAGATTCTAATTTTCTGCCTCAGTGCTGTTTTTCCTTCACATATGAACTACTATGGTGCAATGCGTTAAAAGTGAAAGTGGCTTATTTTGTCATTGTGAACACAATCACAATGAAATGTTACCTCTGCATTTCACCCATTACATGCACACACATGGAGCAGCAGGCATCTATGAGAAGCACCCGGGAGCAGTGTAGTGCAATGGTACCTTGCTCAATGGTACCTCAGTGCGACCTTCCATTTACAAGAGTAAGGTCTAAACCACTGAACCATTTTTTAGCATATTTACCTGAATTTTCTTTAGTTCAGCCAGCCTATTAAGCATTTCACAGACCATCTTGTTTGTTGATTTGTGTTCTATTAGTGTCTGGAAAACTTTGATTTGTTTCACTTCAAGTCTTGTTCTGCTGTAACATTTTCCTGGTGAAAAGTACATGTGTGGTCAGTAGAGGTTTGGAATTTGATGCAGAACTGCTGTCACACTCTTGTTCGGAATCTGTCCAAACAGGCTACAATGTAAAATGTAAACATAATAAATAATAAAATAATTGTTAAATCTTTAGATGATCAAGGCTTTTGTTTCAAACAGGTTTTCTACAGGAAGCTGCAGTGTAAGATGAACTGTAACTCAGTAATGAATACAAAGTGGTCTGTTTTTGCAGCTTATTCCTCTGATTTTATGGACTGGGGAACAAGGCTGGCATAGACTAAAAATCCACTAGTCCATGAGTGAGGAAAGTACAATGGTGGAAAAAAAGCAGTAGTGTACAGGCAAGAGAACAATCCAGAAATTAGCTTTTTTTATTAAACACAAAACCCAGAGTATTTTATTTGTAGAAAGACAACACAAGATGAAACCAATTCCACTTAAAGGTGTAATCACACTAAAATACAGTCTCTATATGTAACAGCGTTTTAAACAATCATTTCATCAATCAGTTATTGTTTTATCTTTGTTTGTTATTGTTATCTTACTTTGATAATATCGACTAGTTGACACCTTTTCTGAAGTAGTCAGCTGGTAAAATGTAATACTTGTGCAGCTGATTACTTGCAGAGTGAAAAAATGGTTCATAATCAGTTTTTAAACTCATAAAATACAATTCAGTTTTCTAAATGTCCGTCCACTGGCAGAAAAGGGCATAACCTTCAGGCTTTGAGACAGCAAAAATGCGAAGTTTCAGAAGCAGAAGTCTGACATTTAGAAAAATACATTTATTTGTTAAGGGCTCACAAACCTGGAATGCACAAATGCCCTAATGTGGAAGAAGAGAAAAGAAGGGAGAGAAGAAAGAAAACCAGCACTCCATTTAGGAATACTTTGCTGAATGGATCTGTGAGTGAAATCAGAAATCATCTGCCTAAATTGCAAATGTAGAACATGAAATTTATGCCGAGGACTTGGAGATGTGCAATTCAAATTTAAGTCTGTGTAGTCAATGACATGACAGTCATACAGGTAACAGAAGTCGTTTTGTGCTGTTTTTAGGAGTGTGTGATTCAATATGACTAGAGCTTATATAGGAGCACTGACACTTTTTGTGGGTCAACAAGACAATGAATGCTGGCTGGAAACACTTGTACAAAGACTACATCAAGAATCTACTGTATACTGACACCGACAGCTTCCGTATTGAGTAACGAGAGAACACCTAATTATATACAGTTCACAATGAGATCTCAAACATTGTGTGTATTGCCGTAAACTAGGAGCAAAGGAGTAACTGGTGAACCTGTGTTTACCTATGTAAACTGTGTGTAAACCAGTGATGCTGACTGTTTTTATGTTAAAGGTAAAGGCTTACTCAGAACTTAGTTGGACCCTGTGGCTGTAAAGCCTGAAGCACACTGGCCCAACATTATCCCACAAACATCAGCAAGCTCAGATGTTTTGTTAGTGTGCCATGTCTGAGTGTGAAAGACAGACTATAGTGTTCTCCCCATTTATACTGTTCTAGCATATCTCCCTACACTCACAGTGGTTCCTTTTGTGCATTCTAAAACAACTGCAGACATTGGAATGTTGGTGTTTGCTGGAGAATGTTAGGTTGCTGTGCTCTTGGATTAAGAAAGCTCCAGAAAAAAAGCTCTGTGTGAGAATTAGAGTCTTTATGGCTCAATCTCCTTTAACTGAAAAAGTCTTTAGAGATGGCCTCCACAAAGTTGGGTGCAGACATAAGAATGCCAAAAGTGCAGAGGATGGTGAAGATAGAGAAGGCCATGAGACAGAGACGATCGATAACAGCTGCTGCAAATTTCCACTCATTACATACGCTCTCGTCTTCATCCTGGCTTCGAAATCTCCTCGCGATGTACCTCAGTTCCTCCAGTATCTTTGCTAAGTCTGTCTCTGAAGCCCCTCCTACAATATTTCCAGCGACTCTGCCTCCAACTCCAAGCCCACCTTGATACGATGACACTGTTGCCCCTGGCAACAGCACATCCTCTTCGCTGGCTCCCATTAGGCGGCTGCAGAGGACTCCTGAGTCAGGTGAGGTGGTGTAATGGACGCCCTCCATGCCCCTGAAGCCAATGTACAGCATATTGCTGTTGTTGGGCTGCAGCACCCCCTGGCTGACAGACAGCTCTACGCTGGACATGCTGCCCCTGCGTAGCTGCTTGTTGTGGCAGGCAGAGCGGACACGCTCCTCACCTGGCCGACGCATGCGCAAGAACCACGCACACCAGTTCAGCAGCAGCACACGAGTCTGTACACAACAGGAAAAAAGTCCACAATACACAACTGAATCAACATGGATCATTTACAAGTGCTGCAAAAAGGTGCCACTAAGAGATGCCATAGATTAACCTTTTCAGTTTAAAGAACTGAAAAATTCAAATAAAAATAAAAATAAACCATTCAGGTAAGTGAGATATGGTCGTGGCAGAAGTGAGAAAAAACATAAAAGAAAGGAAGACCGCTTACCCATTTTGGCATCTTACCCCCATCTGGGTCATGATGGTGGTACTGTAATACGAGCACTGTGGCAATGACTGAAAGCCCAACAATCACCATGGTGGTAGCAAAGTACTGAGCTAAAACACACAAACACATACACTCACATAGTCATGCATATATTAGCACATTTGAAATAATACAAAAGATTTCTACAGACTGACATATTGGTTTTGTGAGGGGATATTTTGAGAGTCTCACAAAGGGGAGGTTTTTGAGCTGAGTGACTCTGTTAAAGTAGGCACCCTGGAGTGGAGAATAATGCCACAGGCCTGTACTAATGCAACTCCTTTTCTAAAGAACTCATAGCTGTGACAGCCTATTTTATGACCTTTCATCTGAAGTGCAAGTCGTTCTGTATTGTGAAAAGTCTCATTTTTCCCCCGCACCCTAAATGTGGTCAATCAGCCAAGTTTGCTTCTTCTGACTTTGGCTTTTGACTTTGTAAATAGTGGAAACTGATAGAAAAGACATCATTCGCATGTTACAAACAAATAACATCAGCACTCGTTTGCAAACCAGCTGTTGGTAGATATATCTTTGAGATATCTAAGGTCAGAAGTAATGCAAGGTTTGCAGCAGCTTTGCATCATTGTAGATCAATTTTGGTCTTTTCCTCTTGGCAAAATATCTTCAATTCTCGCTTCATAAATTTCCAAAGGGATTCAAAGTCAAAAGATTGACCAGGCCATACAAGCTCTATTTTAAAAAGCTGCATGGTTTATTTATTTTGGTTGTATGTTTGGGGTCATTGACTTGCTAAAGCATCCGTCCTCTCTCCTATTGCAATAAATTTTCCTGCTCTCAGTTTGTCATGCAACTATTTTCAAGTGAATACTGGCTTCTCTCTTACCTTCCTTATCTGACAGAAATCTTGACTACAATGTGCACCTGTCTGGGGCAATTAGTTCTGATTCCATTAACTTTCCATGATATTTTGTTAAACCGCATGTTTAAGGCTCTGTAGCTTCTTCCAAAGAAATGTTATTTAAAAATGTCAAGGAGAACTTTAAATAGCTCTTTCAACGTGTCTTGTGTAAAATCTGCCCAACCATTGTCAATTTCTTTTATTGTAAGTGCTATTTGCACAATTGCAAATTAATTTTTCCAACATACATTTCAATGCATGCCGTATGCATCAAGCTTTTTTTTTATCTGAAATCTAAAATTATGCACAAAAACAAAAGGGTGAAAGGTCTCAGGTTATCAAAAGCCAGCAAGTCTATTTGAGATGACTTGTCAAGTTAACATGGTTTGAGGTAAATGTGTTGATTTAGGCCCACAGTTTGCACAATGCTGGGTATAAGATTCCATTACTTGCAGCTACTAAAAAAACAAACTAAACACCAGACATGTCTTGGCTAAATGACTTCAACTGGGATAAAAAAAATTGTGTGCATTTAATTTTTCTCTACACGATTGGTATAATAATGAATTTACCACTTTTCTACCTTCTATTCAAGAAGTATCACTGAGTGTCTCTAGAACATCAGTAAGCTCATGTACATGGGAATCATGGCAATAATTAAAAGTGCAAAGGGTCCTAATCTGAATTGGAGATGAGAACAATTGCTTTCTCACAGCTCATTTCATCTTCTCACAGGGCCTTTCCTCCATCGCTGATTTACGGACTGAGCTCATCTTTAACAAACCAGGCTGAGGATGATTTATAACAGTGAAGTTGACAAATGGGGCTAGGGCAGACTCGCTTTGCAACTAAAGACCTAGCTGTCCCTACTTTGCCTTATCAGCTTCCTCCGTCACTTTCATACCATTCCTCAAACTGTCTAATCAGCATTCACTCTGCCGAGAGACACCCAATCACCATGACAACTTTACTTACCAATCAGCGGCACGGAGTCTGATGTTGCTGGCATGATTTCAGCTACCAGGAGCATGAAGACAGTCAGTGACAGCAACACTGTGATTCCTACAGGAGAAGGTAATTGATCAGGAAACTGTAAAAGTGAAAAGCCGTTGGTCTCAGTGATCATTATATACCAACAAAGCAGATGGGTAAAGTCTTTTTCAGATTCTTAACAATAAATCATTTATTTTCTCCCAACAGCACTTTATGGCCTTTACAGCATCAGACTCACACCTTTTGCCCCGGTACAGCTCAGTTAAAATTGTGCAACAGGCACTAGCGGAACAAAACCTCTTATCTTCATGTAACTTCATAAAAGAAGGAAAAGACATTCTTAACTTTGAATGTAAGTTAATGTAACCCAATGTCATTTTAAATTATTTTCAGTGTAAACAGAAGCTGGAATGTTCAAACTATGTTAAAAATGGAAAAACAAAGCTTTGTTCCAACCACAAAATGTTTGCACAATCTAAAAAGCAGCTGGCATTTTCAAATAGTGCTAACAAATAAAAATAATGTTCTATTGTAAAAGCAATGGCATATATTTACAAGTGTGAAACTCATTTATAGTGCCCAGAGGGTTCTTCACATAATGCCAAAAAAACCAAACACTTCCAATAGCTGGGTCTTAGGAGCCAGTTTTGTAAATGAGATAAGTTTACAGTACATTCCCAATATATAAAGGTTCTAGGAAGAACTCTTAAATTGGTACAGAGCCTTCATACTATCTAAACTCTTTAAGCCTTTGAAAGGTTTTCCACATTGAAAAATCGAATTTGTGGCACCTTTATTTTTTTGGAGCACACACACACACACACACACACACACACATACACACATGCACACATGAACACACATGCACACACACGTGCATGCACGCACACACACACACACACACACACACACACACACACACACACACACACACACACACACACACACTTCTGTGCTTATCTGCTACTGAGATGAGATTAATCTATACTCCAGGTGATCAGGGAGACGTGACACTAATCTCAAAGCTTATTTAATCTTAAGCCTTTTAAAGCAGCTTTTGATTTCAAACCTTCACTTAAACTGTGGAAATTACTCCAATCACAAGGAACGGGAACACACATGGGCTGAAACGCATGCATAAATTCTATTTCCTCAGTTGTGTTTCTATCTCCCAATTCTTTATAGAAATTGTTTCAAATTCCAGCTGCAGGACCAGACTGTACTAGCTTGTTGCTTCTATACAGAAGACAATGCTTTTATTCGTCAGCCTCTCTCTCTCTCTGTCTGCCTCCCTTCACAGAGACAAAGCAGACACACCATTCTCTTGTGGGATGCTCCCTGTCGGCTGCTTTACCAGCTGAACCCCCTCACCCCTTCATCTTTACCCGGTCACATCTGTCCCCATTAAATTCCCCATCAGCTCCATCAGCACAACACACATCATTCATGCATAATGCAATCAAGTCACGGTGAAGCATTTCATCAGTGCAGAACAATACCATCCCCAATTTTTTTCAGTGACTAACCAGGAGTTACCTTTTGTTCGTGTGACATCCATCATTTATCAAAAATCAAAAAGGAGAAGAAGTCCACACTCCTAATGCAAAATCAGTAGTTATGTTTGACTTATGGAACTGAAAAAGCTGGTAGGAATTGTTTCACCTGTAGGCTTTACAAGGTTCTGAACAGGCAAAATTGTAAGCTTTGCCTAGTACTGTTGGCCAGTCATGTCAAAAACAGTCTGGGTAGTTTAAGGGAATAAAGAGAGGTTTTGAAAATGGTCATGTAAAAATGAATCATGACAGTTTTAGGTACATAAACCCCATAAAAATGCCCTAAGTGGCCTATAATGAACATTGCAGCCCCTTTAATATTTGAAAAACATTCTTCTTTTTTGATTGGGATGTGCACTTTATATCACAATGGCTCTGTAGATACAGCACTGTGTAAAAGTAAAACCCTTTCTTGCATTTCTAGTAGAACTGGCCAATTATTGAGTCTTCAGCTTCCGTAAAAAGCAGAAAGTTATATAAAAGCTAGCATAATGTATTTCCCCCAGTATTTAGTACATCTTTTTCCTCAGTTACAGCTTTCACTATTTTTGGGATTTTTACTTGCTTTCAGTTTTTCTACAGAAATCTGCAGGGAATTTGTTTTTGCTCCTTGTCATTTTCAAAGTCTCATCTCAGTCTTAGAGATTTTTGTATGTTCTGTTTCTCAAAAACACCCTATTACAAATTATTAATCCATAAACCTAACTTCGCATCTCAGCTGTCCCGTTTTGGTGTTCTGGGGTTTCTGTAAGGTTTTTTTTTTTGCTTTCTCCCTGTCTACTTTCTTCTGGTCTGCTTTTCATCTACACATCCTTCTAGACCAATAGCATTGGGGTGTCTTCTCAAAGTGGTAGACTAAATAGAAATAGAAAAATCCAGTTTTATCCATTTTATATCCATTTTATTATGATTTATTTCTCAAAGACGAAAGCAAAGATGAATCCTGTTTATCAGAGGGGGACATGTTTGGTGGTCTACTATGTCCTGCATGGTTGTTAGGAGTCCCATTTTCTCTCTGCCTTTAAGTTTATTTTTTAAATAATCTTGGAGAGTTTTGCTTTTTTACTTTGTATTTCTTTGACTTTCTCTTTCGTTATGCAAGTCGACTTAGATCTAGTCTTCATTTAAGACAAACAAAAAAAATGTGCATGGCAGCTGAGGTGTGTGAGTAGGATGCATTAATGTTAATGTCTCTTTGAAGGGGAATATATCATTTAGCAGCCGTAACCAGTTGGATTTAAGATGGGAAGATTGGAGGACTGAGTTAGTAGGGTGCACTAAAGTAAAGAGTGGGCAAACGGAATATGAACTGATCTGATATTATTCTTCGTGTTGGAGGCTTTTGTGTAAATTCCTGCTTTTTCCTGATAATAAAAATGAATAACTGGAATTTAACAACCATTTTAACCAAAATTTAAAAAAAATAAAAGGGTGGTCTCTGACTTTTCCATAGTATTGTATAAAATTAAGCAGATAATAGTTCTACTAATTGCAGTTGTACAGGTAAAAAACAACACAGTGACTCTAAGACACTGCATTGACGAAATGTGGTCCCTTGTGTAGATGTCTGGACCTGGACTGGCACCACAAAGTACAGACAGTCCCCAGAGTATTGTGGAGAAAAGCAGACTGTGCTGTGTGTGACCTTCTCAGGGGACACAGGGCTGCTGAGCTGAGCATACACACAGCCTGTAAGGACCCGTGTGTATGAGACAGAAAATATAGTACAAATGTTCTCTGAACATAGAGGCAGCTTAAGCAAATGTACATTTTACCATTAAAATATCACAGCATTTATCAGGGTCAATCCCTGCAGCTCTTATGCTTAAGCCTTTTCTTAAAATGCCAGATTGTGCTTGTAATAACACTTGTTTGACATTTAGGGAGTTTTCCGATCCACTACTCATTTAATTTCCCTTATCTCAAACACCAGACACTGTCTTACAGCAAGGCTGGCTTGTTATGACTTAGTTGTAAGTGGAGCATCAGATAAACGTGCCTTTAGCACATTTTTTCAGCCACTTTCCTGAAATATGAAGTCTCGCAGCCATTTTTCTATCTATAAAGAAATCTAGAAAGGTTTTAGATAATATAGGTTTAAGAAAAAAGGAGCACATTATACATCCAATGCAGTTTTACTAAAATGTTTGATATGTTCATAAACCATGAGTCTTACCACCTCAAAAGTAGAGAAATAGTAACTAATAATGGAATATTAAAAAAACCCAAATCTAACCCACTAACTGTGTTACCTCTGATGTAAGCATATTTTTCCTGATCAAATCAGGACTATTTGTCCCAAAAGTGGGTTGTTCCCAGCCCTAACTAGCTATTATGACTGTAATTACAAAAGTTATTTTCTCAAATTTTTCAAAACTAATTTATATATACATATACAGTATATACACACACATAAAAAAGATTAAAGGTGAGCAATCTGACAGTTTATTCACTATGTGAAGTAGGTCACTTACACACTTTTTTACACATTTTGGCCCTGGGTTCAAGTAATTTATGGCAGATGTTCTCAGCCCAGTCTTCAGAGACTCCGCCCAGTCTACAGTTTAGGTCTATTTCTATTCTCTAAAAACCCCTGAGCCAAGTACTCAAAGGTTGCAGAACGCAGTGGGTCTCATTCAGATGTGTTACAAACTGATAAACAGAACAAAGGTGAACTGGCTGGGGTTCTTTAGGAACAAAATGAGGTCAACTGAAACACAGGTCCCTGTAAACAGTACAGAACATTGTATGCACACAATTTATTCCTGTTACTTATCCAGAGACGTGTTTTCAGTATTTAAAACACACTGATATATTACTGCACTTTATCATGATTTGCAGCTGAGAAAGTAGGTACATTTGTGTAGTGTAGCAGTATTTACAGATTATAATCATTAGGTCAGTACTGTAAGAAAGAAAGAAAGAAAGAAAGAAAGAGAGAGAGAGAGAGAGAGAGAGAGAGAAAGAGAGAGAGAAAGAGAAAGAGAGAGAGGAAGATGTGTATGTGTGTGTGTGTGTTTTACCCAGTGAAATCTTTTCTCCTGAGTCAGCGGGCAGCAGGAACACTAGCAGTGCGAGGGTGGAGATGAGCACACAGGGAATGAGGAGGTTCAGCCCATAGTACAGTGTTCTCCTCCTCATCACCACTGTGAAGGTAACGTCAGGATACGGCTCCTTACAGCAGTCATAAAACCGCTCGTTCCGCCGGCCTGGAACCTCTAAGACACACAGGCACACACCCACTCATGGTTTAAACAATCAAGGTCACTGATGAAAAATTATGGGAATTCCTATATTTAGAAACTGGGGAAATTCCTACACTGGAAGTGACCTCTGGCAGAACACACAGCTTTATTTCAAGCAATATTGCTGTTAATCATGCTAAACTTAAAGGTACAGCACATTTTTAATGTTAAATAATTAGTGCATTACATACTGTATACTGTACTGTTTGTTATGCTAAGGTCTTCCTTGGGGAAGATTTACAACTATTATTATTATTATTAATATTACTACTATTATTCATAGTAATTATTAGTATTAGTAGCTCTGTTTATTACAGCTTCAACTATAGAACGCTGTTGGGTTTCCTCACATCCAACTTTAGTATTCAGGGACAGTTTCTACCCACAAGCCACCAGGCTCCTGAACTGTTGCACACTAAACACTTTAATAAGAAACTGAACACTTCCAAACTAACCCTTAAGTACAAAAATTCACTGGCCACTTTAAATATTACTGTTGTTTTTTGGTTCCTTTATCTTTTGTAATTTAATTGCTTCTTTTTGTATTATAATAGTTTTTATTTCTACTTATTTATTTAATAAGAACTTGAACTTGAACTTAAACTGTGTATGTGTTGCCCTGCGATGGGTTGGTCTCCTGTCCTGGGTGTAACCCGCTTTAGGCCCGCAGTCAGCTTGGATTGGCTCCAGCTTCCCCGTGAGCCGGAAACGGAGGAAGCGGTTTAGAAAATGGATGGTTAGATGGACTTTGAAGGAGTTACCTTTTTTTCTACTGTACTAAAAGACTTAAGTATCTTGAATTGGAACAATAATAACTATAAGCCTTACACTAATGTTGTTCAACTGGACTGAAAAAAACACATTTGAGCACTCAGAAGAACAATCTGCACAGTCAGCAAAATTTATCAAAGAACAGGCCTAACCTTCACATGGACCGATACAAGAGGAAGTTTCCTGTAACTTCATATGATTTTCAATTGTGTAGGTGTTCTATGGCCCATTGACTAAAGGAATGTGTTCTTTCTCCCTCCCTCCCTCATGCCCTCCTCAATTTCTTTCAGCAAATAGGGGTGCTTAATCTCCCTACTGACCACCGACCAGGACAACATTCCTCATTACCCTAACATCAGCTTTTTCATCCAGACACTAGCTATTACCTCACAAAAAGTAACAAAAAACTGAAGCAAGGTCAGAAGTAAGGGCAATTTTTCAAAATGTCTCAGCTCTTCCCTTAGCCATGAGAGATACTTAATCTCTTACAGGAACAGGTGACAGGATCGGACTCTTCATTCCCCCACTCATATATCAGTGTAGCAATCACATATGCTAGTATTTGCTGGTAATCATTGTAATCAGCTCTCTTCAACATGGCCTCTAAACACTAGTAGCATCCACCTTACCCTGAAGAATGGATCTTTATCAACCAGGGCAGCAAACCTACGAAGCACATTATATTTAAAACACTATTTTTATACAGTATTGTTAATTTAGACAAGTTTCATAAGATGCAATGTTGGTTCCACCTTTTTCAACTCAGAACATCTGTGTGGAAGAGTTGCTCTTTTATAAAAACTCTTGCAGACAGACAATATGTAGTCCAGCCAAAACTTAAATTAGAAAAGAACCCCATGGTTAATGCCAATTATGAAGCTTAATTATTTAGCAATTTAACACAAATCTACAGAGAAGATTTCCATAGCTAATGGCCACAATCTCCAAATAACATTCATCATGTTTATTCCAAACAACAAACAAAATGCTGTCCCTAATCAAGAATTCAAAGAAGAGAAATGTCAGTCCTGTATCAGGGGATACTGCACAATTACATTTTATACAATTAGAAGGTCAGACCCTTTAAGCAGAACAGTAAGCTGCCTGGGATGTTAATATATTTAGCTTTGTCTCTTTGTCTTCCCTTCTAGACATTTTAGGATCCTATAGGGTCATGTTATAATGATTGTGGAGTCTGATGGAGTTCCAATGGAGATAACTTGTAAAACTACTATATCACATTAGATTAAATAGAAATAGAAATATAGCAAGTATCTAACAAGATTTTAAAGATGAAGTATACACTGCCCTCAGTAGATCTGGCTGGGAAGCTCAGCAGACAGCTAACAGGCTCCTGCAGTAGTATTAAGAGACATTCTAGTGTCAGGCTTTACACTAGATGTTGGGACACTGCTCTGAAGTTTTGATTTTATATTACGCTAGAAGAGCACTGGTGAGATCAGGTACAAATGTTGGATGATGAATTTCAACTCACTCCAAAAGGTATTGACTGGAGCGCTGTCACTCCCGAAATACAGACCCACAGTATGCAGCTACTTTCATTCTACTGATAATAATTTTCTACTGAGATTAAACAAGTGGTATGTGCACAGCTTATTTATTTTGAATAAAATATTTTTCTTTGCTACTTAATAACTGTTAAAGAGTAAAAACGTCCATTTTAACTTCCTCCATCCATCCATTTTCTAAAATGCTTCTTCCATTTTCCAGCTGTGAGCATTTGTACTTGTATGCATTAATGAGCTATTAGCTGAAGTATGTGCACTTGATTAAGACTCTCTATAGAATAGGGTTCTTTATAAAACTGACCACGCAATCTAATTGGTTAAAGTTATCTTGTGGGCCACCAGTTGCTAACCAATAACAATGATGAATTTACTCTAAGCTGCAGGCACTCCTCTTTTTGGCAAATGGTTTTTAAACAATGTTAAAGGAGTTCTTGGTTTAACTATTTTTGTACTTGGCAAAACTATGGAGTAAAAGCAACAGGACACTTAAGGTTCCTGAGAATGGCCTAATGACCATCAGTGCCAGCCTGTGACTGAATCACTGGAACCCATAGCTGTATTTCATCAAAAATAAATAAATAAAAAAAATACATACATAAATCAAGCTTTATTTGTATAGCACCTTTCACACAAGAAGCGTAGCTCAAAATTTTTTATAGTAAGAAAATTACATGAATGTCCAACTATGACGTGACACTGGCTGCTGAAGATCAGTGTTGATAGTAAGTAAATTTTTTTTCTGAATGTCATAAAACCCTATAAAGGTAAAAGCATATTTTAAAGTAAATAGATTAAATAGAAGTGAATGTTTTGACTGTACTATTGCATATACTAGCAAAACATTCATTCATTCATTCATTTCAGCTCATTTCAGAAATGTTCTAAGCTAATAGCTTCTGGAGAAGACAGAAGGGGGAAATGGGTACAATTATGAGCCTTACAAACAGGTCTGTTACTATTAGCAGTTGTATATGGCTCCATAACCACAGCGGAGAGTTGTATTCTATTGAACAGTCAATGTCAATGTTTAAGATCTCATAATAAATGACAAAAATGTGACCATACTTCACCACCACATAGATGTTAGCAAAACATTAAGAAGAAGTACTGTAGTCCAGGAGTACCACCTGCAGATCGTAGTGTTTTCTCAGCTCTAGCATACTCAGAAAGGGGCAACACTGGCCTAGTGGTAGAGTGGTAGGGGAAGAGGGCCTGTGACCAGAGGGTCCCCAATTCAATGCCTGAGACTGGCAGAGAAAATGTGGGAGGGGTGTGTGAATACATCCATGGCTGCAGTGCCCATTTATCTGATTCTCATGTTTCTCAGGAGAAAAGAATAAAAAAGCAAATAAAATCACCCTTAAAGCCTCTCATGGCACAATATTATACAACATATTGGGAAGTATTTATAATATATTTTGTCAATTAATTCATTAAAATATATTATTCAGGAAGAGAAAGAGTTCATTAAGTCATCAACAGGCAGGTTTAGCAAGTCTTTCCACACAAAAAACAAGCTAAAGTAAAACTAAATACGGTCAATTCCATCACCAGCACACATGATTAAAGCTATGGACAACTGACTAGACAACTGAATCTGCTTTACATATTGGGCTGCCATGGAGAGATAAATGGGGTAAAAAAAAACTGATAGACAAGAATGAAATCTGATGTATTAATGTTAATTTTACTAGTAGACCGGATGATGAAGTTAGAAATAGAAAGTGTAGCAGTAAACCTACCCACTAGGTCCCACTCTCCATTAGCAATGTATCCTGTGATGTCCGCCTCCAGCATCTGAAGATCCAGGGACCAGCCACCATACGTCCATGAACCAAACTTCAGGTCACATCGCTGCACATCAAAAGGGAACCAGCGAACATCTATGTAGCAGGTGCTCTTAAAGATTCCTGCAAAATATAGGTAAGAGGAGGCAGTTTTACCAGCACACATGCTAAACACTTCCAATTCTTATGATCATATATTACATAGATGAAGAAACAGTGACATATATATTTTTAAAAGGCATGTATATAGGCACTCTGAGATTTTGATAATGTAAAGTACATTATAAATAAAATATTCTTATTATTATTATTATTATTATTATTATTATTATTATTATTATTATTATTAATAATAATAAAACTTAAAATCTATTTAAAGAGCTTGTTGTGTGGGTCAAGCCTGCCCAGACACTTTTACTCTCTGGATATGGCCAATCACTTTGAAGCCACTTGAATAACTGATAGCTGATGAACATATATACAGTGCATTTATTCAAGAATTATTTTTCATGCTTTTAAGGAGCTTCTCCTGTCCCTGTCACCCTAGATCTGGTGGGTATCTCGGGACTCACATTTCTGGAAAGCTGTGTTAGGACAATATCTTAATTCATTATATATGTACATGTTTCAGTAAAATCAGCTTAATAATTATTTTTTACTTTGCATGGCAAACACGTTAACTACAGGTCATTATAAAGCCTTGTTGTCAGTCCAAACATTCACAAGAGATTGCTATTTTTGCACATTTCCCATTTGTTAGGATTACAGAAAGAGGAAATCCACATCAATACATCAAGAATAGATCAACGTCATTATAGTAATTAGTAATGGAAGGTTATGAAATAAAATG
Organism: Arnoldichthys spilopterus; assembly: GCA_037974385.1. NCBI lineage: Eukaryota > Metazoa > Chordata > Actinopteri > Characiformes > Lepidarchidae > Arnoldichthys > Arnoldichthys spilopterus. The sequence goes on from JBBPDA010000126.1 coordinate 13,146,402, forward strand.
ACAGTAAATGTTTGGTCTTTTTTTATATGACACAGAAGCCAGGGTAGAAACCAGCATTATTGTCATGGTGCTACTCAAACTAAAACTCAAAAAAACTCAAAACTCAAAAAGTGAAGCTTTTCAGAATTAAATACTGCTATAAATTAATGAGATGAGACTAACTTAAGTAGCATAAAAAATCTTTAAAAATTGCAGATGATTTAATATTAGCAAAAATAATTTAAATAAAATTATACATATATATTTATATTCCCGTACTGATTTTTCGTACAAGGAACAGAGCCTAATGGACACATTTCTATGTATCTTTTCCACGCAGTGTTTTCAAAGGCTTCTTTTTGGTATTTTAAAAATTCAGTGAAAGCCTCAGCATAATATATTATTGCTCAGTTAAGCATATTTTTTTTTGTTTGAAATCAATCGATTACTCAATTACTGATATAATGAATCATAATAGAAAGAAAGAAAGAAAGACAGAAAGAACAAAAGAAAGAAGAAAAGAGAGTAAAAGCTCAGGCTAGTGGAGGGTGGATGGAGTAAATGCGCTCTTTAATTTAAACTGAGCGTGTCCCTCAGAAGACAAATGTCCATGAATCCAATTTGTTCCCAATCACTGAACAGCTGCGAAGCGGTCCAGACCCGTCTCCTTCCCTCATCCGCCCAGCCATTCCTGTTCTCCGGCATTACTTTCCCAAAGCAATAAGGCCTTCCAGACCCTTCTCAGTGACCCCCAGGGTATTCAGGGTTTACCATAAACACTTGCACATTTGCCTGTATCCCATTTATATATACGAAGCATTTATATATTTTTACTGTCAGGGAGTAATGGTGTGCAAACATTGATTTCTGTCAGCAATGGGGCTTTTTTCCTAGCAGCACTGTCAGCAAAAAGCTGAGGATAGAGGATATATTGATAGTGTGTCTGCATGTGCGCCTGTGTGTGTGTGTGTTTGTGTGTGCGTACCTAAAAGTGACAGGTGAAATCCTCTAGGGCAATGTAGTGATAAGCAGCCCAGAGGGCACCTTAGTGGCATTACGTGCAAAAGAGCTGAGCCCGAGGGCCTTGCTGAGTTCAACAGGAAACACAGCACCTAACTCTTCTAAATCATAATCTATTGTGAAGCAAGTGTCGACATTTATTCAATACGCTTCAGCACAGTGTCAGATTCATGTTGTGGACACCCACCGCGCTGTTCAATTTAATGTTTCACTGCTCTAACTAAGCTTACAGTCTGATGGGCATGATATATACTTGATGGCTGTAGCAGGATTGGAGTCTGACACTGTTTTAGGACACTGATCCAAGGTCAGTGAGTTTAACACTTTCATTACTACAGTGTCCAATTAAATGTTTCTGTCCCAGACCTGCCATAACTCTGAGACCCTAACAACATTCCTAAAGGTCATAAAGTGGATGGATGGTGAGTGGAGACCACACTACATACTGGATAAATAATATAGGTCAGTTTTGGCAATGTTATTTGTGGAATGGGGCATTTTTATTATACACTCAACATACGCAGTTCCAATGGCCAAAAATGCAACCCTGGAATCAAATACTGTATAAACTCATATACCATATAAATCACCACTATAAAATCATATTTAGTTGAAATCACACCAGCATCAATGCATAGGCTCCATTATACATGTACAGCACAGTCCATTAATGTCTATTTATACTTTGATTTGCATAATAATATAATTTGCACGGTTTCTGTACGGTTGTCTATTCATTTTATATCTTCACTGTGAAAAAACGGAACCATCAGTAATGGGATACATCTACAAAACCCATGAGGTGAAACTTCATTTCACATTTTGCACTACACTCATTCATATGATGCTGTGTGCCTCAGCAAAGAATATGTGTTTGTTCAGTAATTGCCTTCAGTCATTATTGCTAGCTATTACATCAACAAAAGGAAGAAAGAATTGCACTTGGAATGAAAATGACTATGAAGGTGAAGTGCAGACTGCAGGCTTTTATTTGAGACCCTAAATATGGGCCATACAGCAAACACAGAGCTTTTTGTACACAGTCATTCCATTTAGTGTGACATAAGTAATTGGACAGTTAACTCACGGCGGACTGTGAGCCCCTGCATCATAACTTCAATACATCAATAAAATAAAATCAATACACACGAGAGCTAACAAAAGGTCTAGAGTTGATTCTAAATGTTAATAGGAATGTGTTTTCAGTAGGGGTGCTGACATTTGAAGCATCACAATATGTGTGTATGTATGTGATGTCATGGAAAAAGATGCCTTTTTTCCCCAATTATAAATACCTACACATCTGGGCAGTTGTGGCCTTGTGGTTAGGGACTTGCCCATGTGACCGGAGAGTTGCAAGTTCAAGACCCAGCTCAGACACCACAGAGTTACCCTTGAGCAAGGTACCGTGCCACAACATTGCTCCCTGGGTGCTGTTGATAGCTGCCCACTGAGGTTAAATGCAGAGGTCACATTTCATTGTGCTGCACTTTGTGTGATGGGGTGTGTTCACAATGACAAATAGTTTATATAATACTTTATATAGAACTGCTGTTACACACATTGCTCACTCTAAGCCTCCCCCCTGGACAAACCTTATATAAATAAACTGATATAAAACTGTTGACATGTGAAACTGTAACTGTGACAGACGCCAATAGTCACATGCTTAAGTCAAGATAAAATAAATGAATATTCAAGAGAAAATAATGCAAAAAAGAAGCAGAACCTGGAAATGTCTGACAGAGCTGCAATAGGGAAGTTACCCAGTGCCTGGTGATGAGTTTAGATGTTAAACAGGCCGTCACTGATTACAAAGAATTTAATCATGTAATCATATATAAATGCTCTTAGATTAAAGTGGACATTTTAAACCATATTATGGACTGTAAAAGCAGGTAAAACAGATTTTTATTAATGTTCCTGTTCTTAGGAATGAAAAGTCCAAGTCAATTCTCTGGCAGCTCTATCAACTGGAAGGCCGAGGCCGAGGCTGAGGCTGCATAATGATTAACCGGGTCACAAGTAAAGACAATGATCAGTCAATCTGTCATGCTCCTTTTGTGCATATGAATGAACAGAGACAAGGACAGAAAGAACAAATAAAGATAAAATAAAGATAAAATCAGATCCAAAGAAGATTTCCAGCAAAGCACTTTTTGCACTCATACTGCTTAATGGCAAGCAAGAGTTCTGCTACAAACAGTTTTGTACAAAACACTGATATTCTGTTCTTTTACTGGCAAAAGTTCAGTACTGAGTTCAGTATGAGTTTCACATAATCAGTATACGGTTTTATATTCCATAATGTACAAATATCTTTGTCTTTAGAAACCCAATGACAGATGGACATTAAATTAACAGCAGTTTACCTGGTGGTAGATACTGGCAGTAGCCTGACGAGTTAACGAGCACGTTGGTATGAAAAGTAGCATCAAATCTCTCGTCAGCACTGTGTAAAAACACACATGATTAAAACATATTTGGTAGTTATTGACAAATGCAAAAATCTCTTCCTGCAGCTTTAGTGAGGCAAAAAGGCTCAAAGTTTTCTGACAGCGCAGGACCACCTCTAAGGCTCAGCATTGAAGGAGCCAGGTTAAATCAGTGTTTAGGTTACCAAAAAGCAGACTCAGCAGAAACAAGTCAGTCACTGAAGTCATGGTGACAGGGTGGGAGGTAACAGCTGTCGCTGCTTTGACACACACACACACGGACACACACATGCACGCACACACACGCGCACACTCACTCACACTCGCACACACACACACGCACGCACACACACACACACACGCACACACACACACAGACACACAAACACACACAAAAACACAAGGTCAAATTCAAAGAAAGGATAACACTCAGAAGAGAAGCATGCTGCCAGGTTTCCTGCCTTTCACTGTTCATCTATTATTCCTCCATCTAAGTTTATACACATCTGACAGATTAAAAAGTGAAATGGAAATGAGGATTATGCAGTTGACATAGTCATCTGACTCAGGCCGCAGCAGTCCTGTGATTTAAATTCAGTGACTGCAGACATTCGGAGCATAAGGATAGCATGTAAAAGAGGAACACAGTGTTAGAAGTGTAAAGACGTTAAAACGGCCATAAACTTGAACACAATTTAGAAAACTGCAATCTAATTACAGTGATTTGTGTCCAAACCTAAAACCTTTCCATAAACCATTTTAATCAATCTTATTGACGATTATCTTACCGACGATCCAGTCTATCATTAGGTATTCCTATAAAATAGACACCAATAGACAGGAATACAATAAAGATTTATGCATTTTCCAATTTCTATTCCAAAGTCATTTCTTTTTGCAGACATTGGATTATAGTAACCAAAAAGGCTGTAATAGAAATGACCTACTTTAAAAAAAAAAGAAGAAGAAAAAACAAGAATAAACAGTGATAAACTAGCAATTATAATAAAAACAGGCTCCAGGAGTAGAAATGAACACTATCACATTATACTATAGTTGAAAGTTTTGGAATCCGTGTTTTAGATAATATAAATCCAGTTTGGTTGCAGATAAATGTATAAAGTGATTCAATTTAGTTTAGGACACTAGGAAACTATAAGTAACGATGAGGAAAATTCAGAATGATGAACAGAGCCATAGAAGATTTAGAAAAGTTATAAAGATCCTAAAGATTCTAATTAACATCCAGAATTGCAAATGTTATATTTAAATTAGCATTATATTTCAAAAGTGGAGATCAAATCTCCAGGTTAACAAAAAATATCATTATAATTTAGATTTTTCTGACCAAGTAACAGTTTTTCACTTTGCCTCAGTCCATTTTAAATGAGCTCAGATAAGATTGAAGCATATCTAGATCATGTTCACATATGGCTTCTTCTATGCTTGATAGAGGTTTAACCTGGGTTTGTGGAGGGCAAGCTGAGTTTTTTTCCCAGACAATGGTTTCTGGAAATGTTCCTGAGCCCCTGCAGTGATTTCCATGACAGAATCATGCCTGTTTTAAAGGACCTGGGGATTATGGGCATCCAGTACTGATTTTTGGCCTCTCTTGTGCACAGAGAATTATCCAGACTCTCAGAATCTTTTGATAATATTATGTACTGTAGATAAAAGTGAAAGTGACTATTTGTAAACACACTTACAGGCACACAAAGAAATGTGACCTCTGCATTTAACCTGTCACACTTGTACACACCTGGAGCAGTGGGTAGCTATCAACAGTGCCCAGGGAGCAGTGTAGGGTGCCTAAGTGGTACCTGGGCTAGGATTGAACCTGTGACCTTCAGTTCACAAGGACAAGGTCCTAATCACTAAGCCACCACTGCCCACTAATGATCGTATATGACGAGAGATGATGAAATATTAAAAGTCTGCACAATGTTAAGTTGAGGAACATTATTTTAAAAATGTTTCACAATTTGTAGATGCTGTTTTTGCAGATTGGTAAATCTCTGACCATCTTTACCTCTAAAAGACTCTGCCTTTCTAATATGCTTTCTTTATACCCAGTCATGCTACCAACCTGTCGCCAATTAACCTAGTTAGTTGCAAAATGTTCCTCCAGCTGTTTCTTTATAGTACTGAGATAAAATTAGCTAGTATTTTTTTTACATAATATTAATATGTCTCACTTTCACATTTAGTATGTTTTCTGTGTTCTATTGTGAATAAAATATGGGTTTATGAGATTTTCAAATCATTGCATTCTATTTTTATTCACAATTTACGCAGCCCTACTTTTTTGGAACTAGGGTTACAAACAGATAATTTTGGTATAGTACTGATCATTTAACTCTTCTTAAATGGAATTCATGTCATTTTGAGTATCTGAAAATATCTTTCAGTGAACAATTTGAAATATTGAATCCACACTGTACCCATTATTACTTTATTTATATTATGAAACATTGTTAACATGGCAAATGATTTCAAACATTTCAACAGTAGTATATTTCATCCAAATATAAATACACACACTATTCACACTGTGAGTGTTCACCCTGCTCAGCAGAAAGAAGACTACAAATATTTTGTTAATGAATTGTTCTGTAGATTTGCTCTGGTTTTTTAATGAGATATGCTTGGTTGAGTTTTGCTGATGTACCTGTTGTAAAGTAGAATATCTGGCCTCCAGATTTGATTATCAGGAAACCTCACATTGGTCACTCCAGGATAGTCAGACATGTTCCACTGCAGGTAATAATCCATCCAGTACTGAGGAGGCAAAAGAAAACATAAGCTACAGAAAGCTAAACAACCTGTATTGGTACATTGGTATATTTGTATTTTTAAATCTAAGGCTTTAAAAAAGAGCTGTTTTTAACTGTAGAACTTTTCTTAAAATGAGCCTCTAAAATTGTAAATATTAATATAATATTTAATATAATAATTAATATAAATATTGTAATCATTTTACTCAAACACTCTACTACCCAACAGAAAGAAATACATAGATAAGGACATCCTACAGTAAGAGCATGGCTATTTTAGGCTAGATTCAGGATTTCAGTTTCAGTTTTTCCTATGCTCTATTTGATCCAGCATTTTCTACTGATATCAGACAATATAGTTATAATTCAGATTTTTCTGACCAAGTAACACTTTTTTCACAGAGGTTTTGCATTTGTGGAGAGCAAGCTAAATGTGTTTCCAGACAATGGTTTCTGAAAAATGTTCCTGAGCCCCTGCAGTGATTTCCATAAGAGAATCATGCCTGTTTTTAATGCAATGCCACCTGAGGGCCTGACGATTACGGGCATCCAGTACTGATTTTTGGCCTTGTCTCTTGTGCACAGAGAATTCTCTAGACTCTCAGAATGTTTTGATGATATTATCAGACAATTGCTGATACCTGGTATCGGATTACTGCCATCTCAAACTTCTACAGTAATGTATTTTTTCATGCTAGGTGGAGCTGGTGTTGGAAGACTCTATTCATGGGTTCACATTTCACAGATATTTTTATTGACAAACATAGTGCAAGAGACAACAAAAGTACAAACTTAACCATTTGAAAACATGAACTGCTTTCTACTAGTGTGATCATTTCTTGATGAATTGGGCCATTTCTGATTATCCAGAATTGGTACATTCAAGTTCAGGACATTTTTACTTTCCCAATAAAGTGCCTCTATGATATGATGTTATGACTTGTTCATTATACAGAAGAGCAGATATTTCAGAGAGGAACATTATTGCCTAATGAGCTTTGTAGTCCACAGTGGTTTGGACCATTTTTCACCACATCCAAGAGTTTTGTGCAGGCTGCTATAGCACAGCATCAGCAGCAGCTCTGATAGATCAGATTAGAGCTCCAAGTCGTGGGCAGTGTGACCTCAATGATGACCTCAGTCCACCTCCATAAATTAAACTCACTTTGAGGAATCAGTCTAGGCAGAAGTCTGGTCCAAGTCAATTTCTTTAATATAATATCTAATTACATAATGTGCGTCTGGCATGCTGCTTGGCCAAAGGGTCTGGAGAAGCTCAGGTTTTTGTAACGGCTCACTCTTTGAGTGCAAGACAGCTGCCTCAATTTGATCATGGAGCATAATGGCGGACGTATCTCAGTGCGAACGCACACAGCTGGCCTATTTAGTCAGGTTTCATAATCCTGTTTTGCCATGCGCCCCAGCTAATGGTTTTAGTTACTCTAGCTGCCTCCTTGAAGCCAGAATACTGAATCAGAAGCCCTCCTACACACACCTTCTCTCGGCATGGCATAAGCATGCAGCATAGAAAAGGTAAACCATGATATCAGTAATGAGACTAAAAAAGGAGCTTGTATTTGTTCGATGGGCTGTTTTCTAACAGACTCCGGCACATTCAGCACCGTCTCCATGCCTGTACAAAACATTTCATATGCTGCAGAAACTGAATGTGACATTTGAAAAAAGACATATAAAGCCCCAGGCCTAAAGAAGCTTAGCCTTATTAGATACCAGAGAGAGAAGGGCTTGCGTCTCAAAACTCTCACAGGCCATATGGTTCACTGGATGAGTTAAGAGCACTTTTGAACAGAAATGAAATTTGGTTGAGTGCAGAAAATCAAACTGAAAGAGAACTTTGAGGGAACTTAAAAGAGCTGCAGGAGAGGAAGGCTCAAGGGATAAAGCGACCTTAGTAGAGAGAGGGAGAGAAGAAAAAATAACAGAAGCTTATCTGTATTAGCCTAATTTTTTGCAGGCCCTTTTAAAGACGATGGGGATCCTGGAGCCGTGGGTATTTATTTTTGCAAACCCAGAGGAGTACTGATAACAGAGTAATTAAATTTGAGCCACTGTATCATTTAAGAACTGCAGCATAAACAAAATGTATGCCTGAACATGCCAGCATGTGTATACATTTGCTCACATGAATAATAAACACCCGCAGTTGCCCGCAGAGGGAATGAGTGGCAGGTTTAAGTCTGAAGCCATATTACAGGTGACGGATAAATTCAAAGCTCTCAAAGCTCTGGAATATCAAAACATCTCAAAGTTTCATTTGCATGCATTGCTGTACAGATCCTAAGTCAACCAAAACAACATCTTTCAGAAGCGTATGAAGCTGCTTGGAAGCGCATAAAAGTGTTTACAGTGCGATTCCTCTCAATTGGCTTCTTATCTGGGTCAAATGCGGAGGAGAGGAAAGTCAATTCATTTAGAGCTTTAGCAAGGCAAGCTGTAAAAAAACGAGAGGCCACTCATCTTACATTTATTAAGATGTTTAATTCACCCTTTATTATGGAGTCCATCAAGACGGTGTCACCTTTGGCCTTAGTGTAATCTGTTATGATCTGAAGCTATGTGCTTTCATTTGCCTAATGCAGCTACTCTTACTTGGACTTAAAGAATCTGTCTAAATGGCCTTATCTTGGATCAGTTTCTCCTTTAATTAACCCGCTATATATTTCATAGCCATACACGTCTTTACGTAAAGAATGTCAAGGTAAAATTGCTTAACTGAAATCACTTTCAGTCTGTCTAAAAAATGACAATATTGCAAATGACAAAAAAGTAACCTCAATCTGAACCATTGCTCTAAATTGTAAAAAAAAATGTATAACAATAATAATAACTGCTCTGTGCACAGATTACCAATGGCCATGGCAAGGATGCCACATAATAAAATGGTCTTCAATTATAAAACACAGCAGGCTTTTGTTATCTAGCATTGTCATCAGGAATGCGGGCTTACCAGCTGTAACCAGATGTTGGTGGTCAGAACTTGATTTTTCTCATCCTGCAAAACAAAACCATGCAATTTGTAAGATAAAAAAAACTGCAGTCCACTTAAAATATCAAAAGGAAAGTATGATTAAAAAGTAGGATTTCGTGGCTTCAGAATGCATACCAGTTGAAGTGACACTGTAGGTTTGTAACCTCATTACAATGAAGAGTAAGTGGATGAAAAACTGAAGTGGGAGAAACTTTGAATTAAAATAATCCCTTTTTCTGTGGAAAGCTTCTTGATTACTTGGGTTACTTTCTGTTCTTTCACAAAAAGAAATTCATAAAAATCTCAAAATTGGGGTCATCCAAGATAAAACTGAGCACAATACACACACACCAAGTGGACACTTTCTCATACTGGCTCTAGTGTCGTAGGTACCAATGTGCCAGTACATTCACTACACTGCAGCTATTTAATTCAGAGAAATGTCTATGTTCCATCAAATTATAGTACTCAAAATTAATTGGCTACAGCACCTTAAAGCCCACATTCACTCCCATGACAGGTTCTTTTTACGATCGAAAAATTTCATTCCAAGGAACCAGTTTCAAGGTGTTTCAGTTCTGGTGCTAAATAAAAGTGAGGTGAAATTTGTCTGAATGGTTCGCACACTCAAACAGAAGGGCCGATGCAGCTCACTGATGTAGTGAATACAGCTAATGCTACTGCCTACAAAGTGAGGCTAGTGATAATAGATCCATTAATGTTTAACCCTTTAATGATCTGGTCAATTATTTGGTCTAGGCGCATTTTGAGGCCATTATTTTATGAAAACATAAAAAAATCCACTGGATTTCACTGTGTCCTTAATTTATATTTAACATATATATTTAAAAATTATTTATTTAAATAAATAATAAAAATTAAATAAAAAATCATTATTAACATAAAATGCAAAGATATTTTTTTATTGCTTTTTTCTTGGTGTTAAACTAAAACCAATTCAACACATTAACATGAACATATTCTGTCTTTTTCAGTTCTTCTAAACTCGTTACACGTCCAGCATCTACAAAAGAATTTGAAGATGCAGCTGCATTGTCTATTTCTATACACTGAAATATTTATATCTGTAATCATGCCGATGCTTACTAGCAGTGTAGTACTGGCATGATCACAGTGTAAACATTTAGCCCTAGTACACATATTCTTTTACTGCCAACCTTGTTCAGACTGAGATGGGGGAGGATGCTAAGGACCCCTGGGTTTCAGTGTGAAAACAGTTCCGACAATGAACTGAGCATTTGTGTGTTCAATTCACATGTTAACTCATATCGGATGATTTTCTCTCCAACTTAAGTCTCATTTTCCGCTCATTATTACATTTATGAAGAATAATGTGGCAATAACAGAGAATACATTCTGTTCAGTAATGTGCTGACAATACAGAATAAACGACCAAACTAGTCATTTTGAGAGTCTCATTTACTGTAATAGGCAATCATGATGCTTGTTCCTCCATAGAACTGAAACAGCTGTAAGGGAGGGAAGCTCCATGGTTGGTGAATTGTGTCTAATTGCTTCTGATTTCAGATTTTTGAGCCATGTGTTCAGATAAGGAAGAAGCTATTGGAGCATCTCACTTAGCAGAAAATTGGTTAGAAATTAACATTTGATGTACACAAAGACAAAACTGTATGCTGGTTTAAACCCCTGGAAGGAGCCTTTTTCACCCTAATTGTCATTTAAGATCATGACATTATCACAAGACACTAAATACAGTTTACCTGACAAAGATATATCATAGCATATCATTAGTATATTACTCAGAGACTTACAGAAACCAACTACTTATAATAATGAAACTACTTCTACCATTAGAGTGAATAAGATAATTAGCAGTGACACTAAGGTGGTTTAAAAACTCCAGCAGCACTGCTTTGTGTTATCCACTCTGTGTAGCATACACACATATATGAATATATGAATATATGAGCAGGTTTTTTTCTGTTCTGTCAGAGTGTGATCTTCACATTTGTGAAAGTGTGTCATTGAACAGACAATGGAGATTTCCAGAAGACCTAAGGGCTGAAAATACCATCTCTAAAAAGTCAGGACTCCACCAATCTACAGTCAGACGCATTGTGTACAAAGGAAAGAACTTTAAGATCGTTGTTACTCTTTTCAGGAATGCTTGCCCAACAAATATCACTCCAAATACAAGGCGTGTAATAGTCCTCAAGGTCACAAAGGAGCACATGTAACAAAAGCTATATAAAAGCTTCTCTGTTAATTTTCATGAATTCACCATTAAAAACACAATGAACAGCAATGGTGAGTGTGGCACTGCTGCTCATTTGCAGTTTGCTAAAGATTATGTCAATAAGCCAGAAGAAAATGATTTGCGCACGACCAAAATAGAATGTTTTGGTTAAAATGAGAAGTGCAATGTTTGGGCAAAGGAAAGCCCTGATTTTCAGCATTAGAACATTACAGCATTTGTGAAACATGGTGGTAATTGTATCATGTATCACATTTATTGTATACTATATACACACACACCTGCACAGACCCCTATATGTCTAGATATACACAACTCTCTATATGTACCAAGTGTGCTTCCTAATTTTATTCACATGTATAATTTGTTTACTATTTGAATTTGTTTTTACTATTCCCTTTACATAGACAAATGATCATAAAGACAAATAGCTCATGCATGCTAGAGTACTTGGACAGTAAAATAATTCTGAATTCTGAATAGTGTATACGCTGGGGGGAGGTACAGAGAAAACACATGAGAGGGTTTCGCTGATATTAAAGCATATTTCACTGCCTCATAAGAATTCCTAATTGACTTTCGTCATGGGTGTGAGTGTATAGCACCTCAAAAATGAAAAATATGCTTCCTTCAACCTTTACCTTCATCTTTACTATATTCCTCAGACCATATGTTAATATGATGCTACTGCCAGTGTGCCAACCTTGAAAGGCTATTGTTGCCATTTATAACTGAGGCAATACTGGAAACCAATATGCATTTTCGCTTTAGCATCAGGCCCAAAGCAGCTAGTGAGATTTGCTTATTTGGACAAAATTCATATACATTCACTTTATTGTAATGAGAGAATTTTTTTTTTTTGAGTGGTAGACCTATTTATCAGGTGTCTCTATTTAATTGTGCTCAGAATTTTGGCACCCTTGTTGAATATGGCATGTCAGGGTAATCTATATTATTTATTAGCATTTTTGCACATTAAAATATGAATATATGAATATTTGAGGTAGAATTATTCAACATCATACAAAAATAAATACGTTACTGGAGGGCACTATAGCTTCTATATCTTTTATCTTTAAAAGATGATTGCACAGTGGGACTTTGTGTTGTACATGGTATGTGTTTCATTAATATGCATGCATGAGCTTGAGTGTGTGTGTTTTTGTTTGGTTCTACTCACTACATCCATGATCTGCATAAGGCTGAAGCTGAAGTGAACAGTCAGAGACTGAGAGTCGTTGTAGACCGGTCTCTCCAATGGATTATAGTTCCTCATCAGGTCCTTATATAAACGCCGCTGATGCTCCCCCTGCAAAGATACTGTAGACCACAAACACACACACGACAGGGCAAATGATATTTATTTTAATATGCAATGCTCAGAAAAGAATCCAAATCCATTTTTGGACCAAACAACCCTTCTAAATAACATGCATCCATTTATTGTCCAAACCACTTCTTCCATTTCAGGTTGCAGGGAGGCTGAAGCCCAAGGCAGGGTACACTCAGGACAGGATGCCAGTCCATCGCAGGGCAACATATAGACAGACAACCATTCACACACACACACACTTACACCTACAAACAATTTAGAGTATGCAATCAACCTATTGCAGCCTTTGGAAAGTGGGAGGAAACCCACACAAACAAGGGGAGAGCTTGCAAACTCCACACAGAAAGACACCCGTGGTCAAACCCCACAGTTCTAACCCAGTATCGCTTGCTATGCGACAGCGGTTACCATTGCACCACCATGCCACCCTCCTTCTAAATACCTTGAACAAAATAAGTTAAGAAGTTCCAATATCACCACTGCAATATGTCTAAAGCCTGTAGTGAAGTGAAAGTGACTCTTTGTCATTGTGAACACACTCAAGCACCACAACGAAATGTGACCTCTGCATTTAA
>JBBPDA010000126.1:13177082-13244924 GCA_037974385.1 Arnoldichthys spilopterus
GAGAGAGAGAGAGAGAGAGAGAGAGAGAGAGAGAGAGAGAGAGAAAGAGAGAGAGAGAGAGAGAGAGAGAGACAGAAACAGACACACCCACAGAGACAGACAGAGACTCATAAAGACAGACAGAGAGACAGAGAGAGAGAGAAAAAGAAAAAGATATAGAGAAAGACAGAGAGAGGAAAAAAGAGAGAAAGACAAAGATACAGAGAGTAAGGGAGAGAGAGCGATAAAGAGAGAGAAAGAGAGAGATATAAAGACAGAGATACAGAGAGAAAGAGAGAGGGACAGTGATAGAGAGAAAAAGGACAAAAAGCTAGCTTTAATTTGACTTACTCTGTGTAGGAGTCCTCGAGAATGTGCACTGGGCTAGCATGCTCAGAAACATCACTGACTGCCAACTTGCCCCCAGCATCCAGGCAGCAAAGCAGGGAACAGCCTTTGGCCATTTTGGCTTTGACAATGTTCTCAACATCTTTGCATAAGTCATTTTCAGGTAGAAGTGCAACTTCCAGAGGCTTCCGTACTCGACTGTCAGGCCTGCTTAACATTGTTGTAACAAGAAAATAACGTAAACAACACACTGGTCCAAAATTACAGCGTCCTGGCTCTGACGCTGCTTAGCCGGCTAAAAGTTCCACAGCCAAAGCATGCAAGCACAGTTGCCTGGTGTCTGCTCCGTTTTCCCCATTTCTTCATAACCCCCTCGACACTAACGCGATATTTTTGTTAACTGTTTGATCGCAAACCCATGAAAACTCCTGAGCTTCATCACATAGCAGACATCGCTGACGGTCACATGCCGCTTATTATCATGTGACACAATATAGCCAATGAAGGAGCGCCGCTGAGGAACCGAAATCAGGCAAAATAAATCAACAACAGCGTGAATAGAACACAGTCTGTGGGAAAAGGCAGTTTACTTCATCGACATGCTTAAAGAAATGGAAAGTGGTGAATCTGAATAAATTGATAATAATACAGACCTTTTATAAATTACTATCACAATCTAAACCAAGAGAAACTCGAGCGACCCAAAAATCGATTGTTGGTGTCTGAGTAACATCAGCGAATAAGGAAATGAGGGCGATGTGAACCACTGAAGCTGTTCAGGATCAAACTGGACTGTCAAAGTCACACTGAGTAAGGATGGAGCCACAGCATGGAGCTCATTTCTAGCGTTGTTAATAAAGTGTTTCAGCTCCCCATATTTTCTGAAACAAAGAATGTGCGGAGGAGCAAGAAAATGGAGGAGAAGGCTTTAGAGGTGTATGGTAAGTGTAGGAGGGCGAGTTAGCAGGTTGCTAATGGCTAATGAAGTCACAGCGCTGTGAGTCTTTAAAGAACTTGGACTTAAAGAAAATGCAGTCTCTTTTTTACCAGAACCTAAAACATTATTAACGTAGACTTGAAATGTTTACTTTTTGTTAACCAACTCGGAAACAGGACTCGTTTAAGTAATGTTATTTGGATTTGGGAGTTAAGAGCTTCCGTTACTGTTACTCCCTTCTCTCTGTATGTGTGTGTACCGTAGAGACCGGGCTTCCTAAACGTGTGATTTCTCTCCACAGACGTAATTCGCACGATTCGGGACCCAGAGAAACCGAATACACTGGAGGAGCTGGACGTTGTGACCGAGAAGTGTGTGGAAGTTCAGGATCTGGGTGATGATGAGTATCTCATCATTATCAAGTTCTCCCCTACCGTCCCACACTGCTCCTTGGCCACTCTGATAGGTGCGTATTAGAGATATGAGCAACTGTCGTTTGGTCCGGCACACATAAGCGGGTCCACGTCTTACACGTATAACTGTAGGTCTGCACTCGCGCTGTGAAGCTTATATAGATAACACCCACGGTTTGGGTCCAGGAAAATTTAGGGTTAAAAACCTCTTGAGGGTTTTTTCCCCCTCTAAAGCCTCCTTGGGTTTGATAAAGGCACTTTACAAGTGTTAGATGATGATGATAATAATAATAATAATTATAATAATAATTATTATTATTTTTATTACTTCAATTGTTTGTATAATTTGATGTGATTGCTCATTGGAGAATAAACACTGCCGCAGGCCTGGAAAAAGTTCACATTAAAGATATTTTGTTATGAACGCAACATGCAGTTTAAATGTCAGGATTTTAAATGCAATTCCAAGTAGAAATAAGGGATAATGATGCTCCCTTGCCATGGCTTGAATTAGAATTCTAAAAAGACAAGAAAGGTCTGTTTATGTATTATTATTTTATTTTTAATTATTTAAGGAATCTTAAAAAAAGTAATTTTGTACTGGAATTTCTTGATCTAGATTAGTATCATGGATGGTTAACATGTATAGTTGTAAATATGTCTGATTTTTCATAGACACCTCAATTTGTAGTGGATTAGAATAAAGCCAGACATAGTCTGTGCTTTAATGCAGTTTCAAACAGCTAGTGACAAAATCACTCTGCTTTTAATGTTTCTGCTTTCCTCATGAAAGGTCAGACTTTTACCACTGCAAAGCTTTTTTTTAAGAAAATCATGTTTCACACATGGCAACTATGGTGACTGCTACTCAGGCTTAATTAGCACTTGTTTGGTGTTGATTGAACTATTATTTTAAACAAGAAAACGGCAACTATGAAATCAACAGTTTGTAGGGCTGTGCTGAAAATCATTTTTTAGGCTCTGGCAGTGAATATTTGAAGCTTTGGTGGAGGGTGTGTGTGTGTTTATTATGTTTCTGCATCTTTACAATTTATACTTAGCACACATAGCCACAGAAGCATTTTTAAAGCTTCTGATTGGATTTATGTTTACTTAGATACTGTCATGTGAAAAAAACAAATGCATCCCATGGAGAGTTTAGATTTTTTTTTTAAATACTTGACCAGGCAAACTATGTCATTGTGAACCAACCCAATCACGCGAAGTGCACCACAACGAAATGTGGCTTCTGCCTTTAACCCATGGCCACATGGAGCAGTGGGCAGCTATCAACAGTGCCCAGGAAGCAGTGTAATGGAATGGTACCTTTCTCAAGGGTTCCTCAGTGGTAGTTGAACCTGCCACCTTCCAGTCATAAGGGCAAGTTCCTAATCGCTGCCCTACCTTATTACAGTGCCTACAGATAAAGACGATTTACTTCTACAAATGACAAATAAAGCTGACACTTTGTAGTCATTTCCTAATTTTAAAAAAATAACAAAACAGAGAAGTCACATGGAAAACACCCCTATATTTATCACATCTCCACAAAACTAAGGGAAATTATCTACAAGTGGTATAGATTTTAAAGGTCTGCCAATCTGTCCAGGACCAGTCATACTAGCAAAATCAGCTTAAGAGACCTTAAGACCCCCATACTTTCATAATGAAGTCTGTAGTAAAGTCCTGCAAGTGTTGTAAAAGTACATAGCTCTGCAATCAGAAAGAGATTGGGCAACATTTACAAGAACTGGAGGCATACCAGGCAAAAGCCTTTGCTTTCCAAAGCGCATAAGATTAAGACTACAGTTTGCAAAAGAACAAATCAGCCATAACATTAACACCACTGACAGGTAAAGTAAATAACAATGACTGTCTATGGGCAGTGGTGGCCTAGTGGTTAGGGCACTGTGCTGGGGACCTGAAGGTTGCAGGTTCAAGTCCCGGCTCACGCACTACTGAGGTACCCTTGAGCAAGGTACCATCCCACTACTCTGCTCCATGTCTTGGAAGTCGCTTTGGATAAAAAAAACTAAGTAAATGTAAATGTATTTCATTACAATGGTATCTGTCAGGGGGTTGAATAGATTCAATTGATTAGATTTAAGCAGCAATTGGACAGTCAGGTCTTGAAGTTGATGTGCTAGAAGCAGGATAAATGGGCAAGTGTAAGGATCTGATCCACTTTGACAAAGACCCTATTGTGATGGCTAGATGATGAGTCGGAGCATCTCCAGAACGGTGGGTTTTGTGGATCCAAGGAAGGAAAACTGGCAGCAGGGTCATGGTCACCCAGGGCTCACTGATGCATGTGGGGAGTAAAGTCTGTCTGGCTCAATCCCACAGAAGAGCTACTGTGGTTTAAAAAATAAATGCTGACTGATAGAAAGGGGTCAGAACACACAGTGCACCACAGTCAGAGCTGTTTCAGCTGTTTCAACAGCTCTATTTTAGGCAGATGGTGTTAAGGTTATGGCTGATTGATGTATAGGCAAGTCCAGGCCTTTTAGAATAATAAGGAGTTTTCTTGCCACAGTTGCAGTATATGTTTATGGTGTAGACCAAAGACTGCAACAAACGTGCACAAAGCAGAGAAAATCTCCATCCTCGAAAAAGAAATTAAAGTTATCAGCATGGGATTTATGTGCATATCCCAAAACTGAACGTGGGTTTGTCCTTGAGGATGGATTTCCAGCTTTCAAAGTGTAAAGTCCAGTGTTTCTGTAAGTATAATTTTTCTGTGGTAAACTGGCTCTGCAGGATCTGGGCAGTGACATCAAAAAGTAAATTAATTGACTGGAAAGCGGAATTAAAGGTTGTAAGACATTCAGATAACATATTCTTTCTGTGCTGCATTTTTACAGTTCATCCCAATATTTAAATTAATACTTCAAAGTCTAGCACTTAGTACTTAGTAGAGGAACAAGCAAAACTGGTTTCTTGTGTAGGATACATTTTAGTTGTGTTTTGGCCCTTTAACTTTATATAGCAGCCATAATACATGTCTTTTTCTGTCATTCCTGGTCAACGAAGCTTCACTTTGGTCATTCACCCTTCTCTCTGATAACAGGGTATTGGAACTCCTAAAATTTAGCATTGCTACTACATGCTTGCTGGACCTCTGTTCCCACCAACCTCTTCCATTATTGTGCCAGCAGTCATGCATGTGGTAAAATCAACCTGTATTGGTAGAAACCCAAGTATTGGCTGATAACCTCTGCCTTACCCTAATGACAGAATTCATAGTTTACACTGCTCCCTGGGCACTGTTGATAGCAACCCGCTGCTCCACGTGTGATGGCTTAAACGCAGAGGTCACATTTCTTTGTGGTGCTTGAGTGTGTTCACAATGACAAATAGTCACTTTCACTCTAATTGTGGGGGATTTCCACTAGACAGCTTAGATTTTGGGAATTGCTCATACTTTAACAAGGATGGATGAGGATTTTGCAGAGAACACATTGTTCCAGGGAACATTAAGGTCTTTATTTGCGAAAATTATCACTTGGCAGTTCAAACAGACGTGATTTGTTTACTGTCTTGGCAATGGTTTGTGTTGCAGGCCTTTGCTTACAAGTGAAACTACAGCGATGCTTGCCATTTAAGCACAAGGTAAGGTTCAAAGGTTTAAACATAAACTACTCATTACAACTGTCTGTCCCTGGATCATTTCCTCGTCCCTGAAGTCACTATATTTCCTGTTGTGTACTGGAACATTAGCATTGTTAACCTAGTTACTTGGTTCCACATGATGCCTTGTGTGTTATTTTTAGCATTCTGTAATGACAATATTGAGATCGCAATCAGTGTAGTAGCATATTTCTCTTCATGCTGTGGTAGAGCTTGTTCCAGGTAGTGCTTGTTTTGATTGGTGTTGCTATCTGTCTTCCTTTGTTCACAGCTGGAGATTTACATAACCGAGGGAACACATTCAACTGAAGAAGACAGTAAGTGCAGAATAGATACACCGGCATAGCTGTAAAAGGCTATACATAAGAAAAGGAATGAATAAATGAAAATATAAATGAATAAATAAAAGAGCAGTGAATAAAAGACAAAAAACAAGAAATATAGAAATATATATAAGAAAAACTAAAAGGCTATGTGTAAAAAGTGTAAAGAGGTAGTGGTAGTAGCAGTCAGCAGAGTAGTGAGAAGTAAAGGGTGATGGGAGGAGAAAAAAAAAAAAAAAAAAAAAAAAGAGTAATGATACATATTGGAATGTAGCAGAAATGAGTGATTGTGAGTAATTGTTATTGCACAGTAGATAATTATAGTAATTATTGCACGGGTATTACAGGTGATAAAAAGTTTTAAGTAGTGGTAGTGAATTATTGCACTGGTTCCCTTAACAGTCATTGTTGATGTTTATTAATAAGAATTATTATTGCACATTTTACTTGCACAATTATGTTATGTTCTGTTGTGTTTGAGAAACACTGAATATCATTATGTATGTGAAATCTATCCTCATCTATCCTCTGTCCTTGTGATCTCATTGTGATATTGAGTCAAGACGAAGCCTGTGTCTCTGATAGGAAGTTCACTGATGTGCTCTGTTTTTGTCATGCAGTTAACAAACAGATCAACGATAAGGAACGGGTAGCGGCAGCCATGGAGAACCCTAACCTGCGAGAAATAGTGGAGCAATGTGTTACTGAGCCTGATGACTGAGTCTTCCTTAAACACATACACACAAAGGCCTGAATAACTACAATGTTAATGTTTTTTTTATATATATTTACTAGTAGAAATGTGCAGAAGAGTGAGTAATCTGATGATTCATATTGCTTAACTGTTGATTCTCTGCCTTCTCCGCAAGCAGCAGCAGGCGAGGCGAATAAATCGTAATGATCAGTATGAACGCAATAAGTCTTGTCTACCTCTGATGGTTCCTGTTCAGCTGCGTTTACTCATACTGCTCAGCTAAATGAAAAATGTCTGGATAAAGTTAAGGCAGACTGAACAGGGATTTTGTCAGATGTCCCAAGAGTGATGAGACTCCAATCCAGATGGAGGAAGAAGTCTGCTTTTGTTTGTTGAGCTCCAGTTTGTTTGCCTTTTCAATGTTCTGAATGAGTTCAGGGTCATCGCTGAAGATAAATGTTTCCTCAGGCAGCTGGCCAAACTAGTGGAAATGCAAACTTCCTGTCAAACCGTCACCAATCATGAGAAAATGTAGATGGAAATTACAGTTTTCTTTGTTTATACGGAATGTGTGAGCTGCTCCTATTATCACTCAGCTGATCAGGTTAACAATTCAATTATGATCTCAACCATCACCGAATTGTCGTCATAAAGGTGTTCAAATTCCCCAGCCATAATTTTATATAGCTTGCCGTGCTGACTATGTACGTCTGAGGCGGAAATTTCCTGTCGTTCTTTTTCTGGGTCAGTTGTTCGCTTTGATTGTCTCTGATTCTTTTCCTCATTCTGCTTTTTATTAAGAACTTCCTTATTGAAGCCTGTTGGAGTTTATACAGTGTAAATATATTTGATATGTTCAGAGAGGAAACTGTAAAGAATAAACCCTTTTAATGAAAAGTCATGTAAATCTTTTTATTTTTACACAATGTGTAAGTACTGGTTTTATAGTTTATGTAGGAATATTTATAGTTTTTTTTACTCATAAGCTGCATCTAAACCACAGGCTCTAAAGCTTTATACAGGTTTTGCTTTTCTTTAACAATTCCAGTTTGTCAGCAGGTGATTTTCTATTTAAGGACACTTTGGCATCGATTATCAGCATGTCAATCAATAATGAGTGATTTTACCATATGGGGGCGCTCTAGTTCCTCCCATCATCGCTGTCCAGCGTGATGAGTAGGATCCAGTCATAGCAAAACTGCTGAGCCTCGGATAAAGTTGTACTTTTCCAGTCTCACAAGCAGCAAAGCTTTGAGAGTGACTAGGTCATCTTAAGGATTACTTTTAAGAGTCAGTTGTATTGTAAGAAAAGTGTACAAGCAATTATTATATAGTGATATACTGTTACTATGTATGTGTGCGTTCACCATTGACTAAAACATGCCATGTGAGGAACAGCACAGTGCATAGTTACTGGGTATTCACAGCCTGCACATGGTTTGGACAACTGCCTTGAGAACAGCACATGAACTTTGGCAGTCTTAAGTACTTTTCACTTAGGAAAGCTTAAACAAAATTGATTCAATAAGCAAAAGCTGTGTTCTACCTGAAGGCCAGCCATCTATAAATGCAAGAACTCATTGCTAATTCATTCCTAGCTTTTTAATAGATGGTGGAGTTTAATGCAAATATGCTTTATTAACTGGTACATCCTTTAAGCTTTTTTACAATGTAAAAGTAATTAACGAACTGTAGCATTAATCTTTGTCTTTGCATCATGCACTGAGCTTATGTAGATTATTTACAGCACAGTCTACGTTTGAGTTGGTGTTGTGTATTTAGTGAAAATTTACATCAATCATGCATTATACCTTTGGGCTAAATCCTATCAAAGTGCAGATTTTAAAAAAGTTGAGAAAAGGTAGTTTCACAGGCTAATGATTACTCCAACTAGCTAAAGTAGGTTTACCCCTTAGGTTCTCTTGGATGAAATGGGTTCACATAAACAAGACTTTTTCATGTGGTTCTCCCAGCCCCTTTAGCTGTAATCTCTCACTTTCAAACGCACTCTGAATACAAATGACAAATTTAAGACTTGGTATCTTTCTCATTACAAAGTCCAGGGAATCAAACCTCCGTCTCATTTGGTCTCTTGTAGGTGAAAACCTTGAGGTCTATGACATGGAGGCACTTAACTGAACTAAACAGACTGCAAACAGCATGAACTGCCCCTCTGTCACTCATCTACCACTCACCAGGTGGCAAATCCTGATATTAGAAATGAACAGAGAAACCATATGGATATCCTCTGCCTTTGAAAGGAAGGCCACCTCTCTGAGAATTCTCATATCTCCCTTTTCAAACACTAACATGGGTCACATTGAGTACTGCCATCATGTGTATAAGACTGCTTTAGTGAAGTGTAGTGGTATATTATTACTGGAATTAAATGTATTTATTTTCAATTTGAATTGAACAAATTATTATGAAAAATCCCTCTTTTGAATTGTCTTCCTAAACATATTTATTTCATTTGTTTGAAACTTTTCTTTCGAAACACTGCTAAAGTTAGAACATAGTAATGCATCCTTTATAATGAAGTGTATGACCTATTATAATATATAACCTGTACATCTTATACGTATATGCAGTATAAACCGAGCAAAACAAACATGTACTTCTTTGAAAAGGGACCCATCCACAGACCATACACAGTATACCCTGATGCAAAATTACCACACACAGCTGCCAAGTTATATGCCGAAGGCTAGAAAGAAGACCTAGAAACACTTTATAAGGTGTGTCTGCATTAAAACACAGATCAGCTTCTCCCTGGCCAGTCTTGCACAGAGTTAAATATTGTACTTTTATCAGAAAAATATGATCTGAGATTGGTGTGACTGATGTGTTGACTGATGTGTAACAATACTTATTATGTAAACTAACGCATTTATCTTTTTATGACATTCATCATCAGGGATGCTGCAATGCACCATATTTTATTTGTGTTTTATTGTGGGTAATCAGTGATAATTACGCACTTCTTTTTGCGTAGTTGATTGCACAGTAAACAGACTGAAAAAAAGTGTGTGTATGTGTGTGTGTTGGGGTGGGTGAGGGAGAGGGGCGTGATTTAAGCCAAAACTCATTTACCAGTACACTGGAAAAAAAGGGGCTATCTCCTACCAGCTGGTGTTAATTTTGTTTATGCAGGACAAAGCGCTTTTAAACAACAGCTCAAATGGATGCTTCTCGCCTTCAGGCTGCTTCCCTGTAGAGTTAAGCTTTATTGTTTTTGATTGTTGCAATAATGTTTTGTTAATTAAATGAACATGCTAAAAGGTGATGAAAACATTGCTTCACAACCCTAAGGATAACAGCACTGACTTCTCCTTTAATGCTCATTTTTAGAACATTCTGCCCTAGAAAATCAATCCTTCTTCCAAGGCATTGATAGTCATACCACCTCAATGCTATAAAATTGCTAGAACCTGATTCAGTGGTCCATTTGCTAAATTTTGTGGAAGGGTAGATATGCTCATGATAAGTCTAAGACAGATAAATGTAAATGCAACTACAGACTCAGATTTCATGTTACAATACTGCTTAGTGCTTAAATGTCACCAGCAGTGCACCTGAACAAATGCACTGAATTATTAAGAAGCAGTTTAACCTTTCGTAACACATGCTAACATTAAAATGTGTCAAGGAATGGATTACATTTTTTCATGAATGGAACCACAAGATGAATAGATGGCAACCCTCACAGGCACTGGACCTTTTCACAGCTCCAGTTGTTTAAAACCTCTTAATTGTTTCCCCAAAAATGGAGACAGATTAGAGGTTAACAACTTCTTGGGGGATAAAGACTGTCACAACCCTAGTGAAACATGTGGAACCCTAGTGTGGGTTATTGGTGGATATTTACATAAATTATTATGAATATACTGTATGACAGTTAGAATTGGTGAAAATAATTTATAAGGTTCTCAAACATTTATTTAAAGAAAGATTTTTATTTTAATATTTTATTTAGAATAATTTGATTTTGAGAATATTTTTTTTATTATTTGAATCATTTTAAAGGTAAAGATAGAACAATGAACTGCAAAGCATCCTTTTTATCTTGACCATGACTGCTACTTACTTATACACTGTTCTAAAGAAATGACAGAAATAAAAAACATTTTTTACAGCTTTATTCTGCAAATACCCAACTTTTAAATATAGAGCAATTGTTCTGAGAGTTTTGCTGTAGATATTCTGCAGCATTAGTCACCTTCTCTATTCCTAAAAATCTATCTTCCTACTGAGTTTAATTCCATCCTGATAACAGGGTCAGTGTGGTACCTGTAGATCTTGATGACCAGAGTTGGTGACCACTGTTCTATGTGATACAACCCTGACCCAGCCTTTAAAAAGTGGCTTTAACCTTTTGTTGCTCACACATATTGTTTCCTCTTGTGATGGCATTTAGTAATCAGTTCATTTAGTGATGTTCTTTGTTCCTTCACTTCTTTAGTGAAGATATAGCCATATTGTGGACATTTAGTGACCAGCTTTTTTTTAGTAATGTGGTCATCAGTACTCTGTAGTGGTAAAATCAATTTTAATTAGTGATGCAGTGATCAGTACTCTGTAGTAATAAAATCAATTTTAATTAGTGATTGTAGTGATCGGTAGTGATTGTAGTCAGTACTCTTTACTGATGTTGTGATCAGTACTCATTAGTGATGTGATCAGTATTCATTAGTGATGTAGTGATCAGTAGTTGTTACTGATGTAATGATCAATACACTGTAGTGATGAAGTGATTAGCACTGATTAGTGATGTAGTAATCAGTACTGATTAGTAATGATCAGTCATCTGTATTGATTACTGATGTAGTAATCAGTAGTTGTTAGTGATGTGATTACTACTCTGTAGTAATGTAATGATCAGTAGTTGTGGCTGATATAATGATCAATATTTTTAGTAATGTAGTAATCAGTAGTCTGTAATGATGAAGTGATTAGTACTTTGCAGTGATGTAATCAATACTCTGTAATGAAGTGATCAGTACTCTGTAGTGATGCATTATCAGTTGTCATTAGTGATGTAATTATTAGTTCTCTGTAATGATGAAGTGAACAGTACTTTGTAGTAGTGATCAGTAATTTGTAGTGATGTAGTGATCAGTAATCTGTAATGATGAAGTGATAAATACTCTGTAGTAATGAAGTGATCAATACTCTGTAGTGATGTAGTGATCAGTACTCTGTAGTGATGAAGTGATCAGTAGACTGTAGTGATGTAGTGATCAGTACTTTGTAGTAATGAAGTGATCAATACTCTGTAGTTATTAGTACTCTGTAGTGATTAGTACTCTGTAGTGATGAAGTGATTAGTACTCTGTAGTGATGAAGTGATCAGTACTCTGTAGTTATTAGTACTCTGTAGTGATTAGTACTCTGTAGTGATGAAGTGATCAGTACTCTGTAATGATTAGTACTCTGTAGTGATTAGTACTCTGTAGTGATGTAGTGATCAGTAGTCATTAGTAATGTATTGTTTGGTAGTCAGTACTCTTTTTAGATACAGTGATCAGTGCCCTGTGATTGGGCTTTTGCAAAATATTTAAAATAATATATTAATATTTTATTATACCAGATCTAATTTCTTTATGGGCAGGGTTTATGTGAAGGAATCTGGTCCTATGTTATAATCTAAAAAGTATTTACTTTCAAGTGAAAACAAAATATTGTTTCCTGCATTTGTGAAAACAAAGTGACTTGACAGACTTTAATGAGATCACTGGCACCAAGTTTGCCTATTTTTTTTTGTAGCGCTGCAAGCAATTGGACTGTCTGGCAGGGGTAAATAGTTTGTCTGGTGCCAGAAGAGTCAAGCGGTCTGCATTCAGTGACAATCTAAAAGTGTTTTTGAGTCTCTTAAGCTCTTCTCAGCAGGACTTTATTTCATATTGATTCATGCTGGCAGTGAAAGAGGCGGGGACACTTAATGATGGTTAATGCCATCAAAGTGGAGCCAACTGACAATAAAATAACAATAAAATCAACCAAGCAATTACAATATAATATTTAATATATTAGTAAAAGTTTTTTTTTTTCAAGAGAAAAGTGAAACATGTTAAATTGCTTTGAGATTAAAAAAGAGAGTTACTGATCTGAATGTCATCTGATGATCATCTCCCTGCAGGAGTGATGCACGCTCTGTCTAATCCTCACTGTTGCATTAACGTCATCCATGTCCAGCAACTGCACTCCTGTTAAGGAGAAGACATTGCTCTTGGGAGAGTCTTATTTCCCTATTTGGAATGTGTGTCTCTGTAAAGTATGTTTCTCTCCTGTTTAAGCGTTCGCTAAGCTCTAAAACTATCAAGGATAAACAAAAAATGTCACCACCTATTAGCTCATGTTTATGTAAAACCTCATCATGGTCGACAGCTGTGAGGCAACACACATTGGAATAAAACCCACCTACTGACTAACCTTCCCCTTTTATAACATTTACCCTCTAATACCCTGTAGGAAGTGGTGGCCTAGTGGTTAGGACATTGTCCTTGGGTCACAGGTTCAAGTCCTGGCCCAGGCACTACTGAGGTACTGTTGAGTAAGGTACCGTTCCGCTACACTGCTCCCTGGGTGCTCTTGATAGCTGCCTGCTTCTCCACATTTGCACGTGTGATGGGTTAAATGCAGAGGTCACGTTTCGTTGTGGTGCTTGATTGTGTTCACAATGACAAAAAGTCACTTTGACTATTATTTTTCACATACATATACACACTACTTGCTTACTCACAAATCCTGGGAGGATTGAAGTGGCTCTTTTGATTTCTTGGTTAATATTTTTATTCTACATGTGCTTTAATGATACATTTGTCTAATCTGTTTGTGTGACAAATTTGTCCTATAAAGCTTTTTATAGTTCCAGTGAAGCACTGTGCTGTGCTGATTTGAGGATTAATGTTATTCTATCAAATTATGAGAAAAATGGATTTGTCCTGCAGTTGGTAATAAACAGTCCCTTTAAGTAAGCCTCCAGGTCCGATGCAGAGGAAACGCATGTATCAGTGTGCAGTTCTAATTTAAAATGATAAGAAATGTAGTAACATTACATTAGTGTTTGTGGGCTCCCATAAGCAAGGTACAGTCTGACAGGTGTTGCCTTTCTTTCTTTTACCCATAACCACTTCAGAAAAGCTGGTTTGATGATATTTATTTCTTTTTTTAACTTTGCTTTGAAAGGCTCTTTAGATTGCAAATGTTATTTATTAATGAATTATTACAGTATAACACGAGGTCACTGTAGCTACTCATGTGTTAGCACCTGTGACATATTTTACTTTGTCATGAGTTTGTCAAGTCATATGTGTGAGTGATGGAAAAAAAATCCACTTCCATTTGTTGCAGCAGTAAACAGTTGAGCCCAGACACAACTGTTGAAACAGGAATGTGGAAACAGCAAATGCTTCACCAGTGAAACCGGGATTAGGCTTTAAAATCACCTAAACTGGCCTTCAAGCTTTACACAGAGTATTTACTGAACTGCCCCCACTGCATGTGATATGTAAAGGAGTCTCCTATAATGACACTGCTTCTTATAACTGTTTCTGTAACCATTTTATCTGTTTCTGGAAATGATGCAGGTCACATCTCTTTGGTCAGGATATTTAATTTGAATCATATTGTTTGAAAGGCAGAAGTGCCATACATGGTTCAGTGATTGTTTTCAACAAATATAGCTGGAAAAGCTGATTTTCTTTTTTTTTATTGTGTGCTAAATACTGTATATAGCGGGCCTTTTCCAAGACTTTCTCATTCCTCAAGAACTCCTCATTGAGTAACTGAAGAGTAATGATGTAAGGTCCACGCCCCTTGTTTTTGTGTCTGTGTGCTCCAAGTGTTTTGCCCTCGTGTTCCTTAGCCCCGCCTTTCACCTGTGCCTTGTCACCTGTGTCAGCTGTTCTGTGTTAGTCTGAGTATTTATACACCTTGTCTGGTTCATTGTGTTGTTGGTCAAACCGTCTTTATTGTCATTCCTAGCCTGTTTGAGAAAGCCGTGTTATTTATGTTCAGTGTCCTTATTTCGTGCTTCGTTTTTGTTTGTTTATTTTCTAAATGACTCCTAAAGTTTTAAGGCCCTTGGGCCTGAGTGTCCGAATTCAGGCCTAACACAGCAACATGCACTACTAAAGGTGTTTTAAACATATAATTTTTTATAATGTTTTCAAAGCAGCCTTGAATCCTCATGAGTGTGAAGATAAAGCTCCTAGTAAGCACCACTTTGCAGTCAGTGTCCCTGCTGTGAAGGCCTGCCAGGCAAGCTTCCGCTGTGTGAAATCGTGTTCTCAAATTTTGGAGATTTTAGTTTAATTCTAAAATTTTAAATGCGTAATAAAAACACTAATCTACATGGCTAAGTATCATCTCGGGTGTAAAACTCCATGTCTGGATAAGCCTGAAGTGAGAAGATATTAATTTCAAGACCTCCCCAGGTGAAAGCCTGGCTAACATTTGCTGTGGTGCAAAAAGGATAACATGGTAAGCAAAATCATCCTCACAGAATAAAAAATAATGTATTTATACATTTTCTGTGCCTAGCAATCAGTCAAGATTTTATTTAGTGACATTCTCTTAATCTAGAAACTTGTTTTCAGCATTGTTTAAATACACTTATGCTTATCTTATAGGAGGCTTGTGTGAATGATTCCGGTGTGGGTCGCTATGACTACAGATTCCAGTCAGCACATGAAGCATTGCCACTACTTTAATTAATCTGATATTATATCAGGTGAGCTTCTATAAGAACCTACAGCCATACCAGCACAGACTGAATGCCCCTGTCTTATCGTATTTTTTCGACAATCTCATTAAGAGACCTGTTATTTAAACGTATCGTTTTTTTCTTTGTAGTGTGAAATGGATGATTCTGTTCTTCTTGGTGTATAACACTGGACTTATACTCACTGTACTTTGAGGACAGTGGAACTTCAGCACGTCTAGCAGAGATGATAGTGGGCCTGCATGCCCTTGCCTTTCACATTATACCAATTCACTCAGCTGCTCCCAAAAACACAATAAAATAGTAGCATGAAGAGATGAAGGTAATAGTTATTTATAGTTATAGATAATAGATCATTTTTATGTGTTATTCTCTGAAAATACAATCTGTAAAGCAATATTTTCTTACTGGCCAAATGATTCCCTCAGAGTTAGACTACTGTTCCAAGTAATAGGGTGTTTTTGTTATTTGCTGTCCTTCTACAAAACAAAAAAGAAAACCAATCACTTTAAATTCTACTGACCATAACATCAGTATGGCTACTGTAATTGTCCTGTGCACAATAGCAAGTGGGCTGCAGCTAAAGCTTATCAGGCAGACATTTCAAAAACCCTCAGTAACACTTGGAGTGGCATTCATAAAGTTACATGACTCCTACATAAACTTTCAACATTCAGCATAAACCTGAATAAAGACCTTTAAAAAGCATAAGTTACATTGGCTGAAGGGAAGTGACATATTGACAGTATTGATTTTAACAGCCATTATGAGGACTGACGTGACACAACATTGACTTTTAGTAAAGTGTTACCCAAATTGCCTGAGAATCCTTTCAAGGATTATCAACAAAATATAGTAACAAAAGGTTTCCGTAAGATATCTGTTAAAAAGATAAAAGACTGCTATGAATCAACAGTGGTTGGTGTAGGAGTGTTGTTTTCTATTATACAATGTTTCACAGTTATTGTTTCTGGCTTCCAAGTGTTATATTTCTACTGCTTATGTCTAAAGTCTATGTAAAAATGGCTCTATTAATGACAAACATTGATTTTATGACCATAGCCCACAAAAATGTTATATTTCTATGTTTTTGTGGAACAACAGACATTTTCTGAAAACACACTTTGTACCCAGGGAAAACTAGAACTCTGTCATGTAGTATTTTGTACTCTCTTTTATAATTACTAATACATTACTCTATAGAATATAGTAAATGTGTATAATATACATTTTAAAGCATAACCAATTCAAAGAAAGACTTAAAACAATAAAACAATGCCATGGAAGTACAATTGTGAACCTATCAGGAAAGAAACTCTTTCATGCTTAATTCATTCTTGTCCTCTGCCCCTTTGTCATATAAAAATACATAAACCACATATAGACATGTGCTCCATAACATTATCATAGCTGATTTAATGCAAATTCTCAGAATCCTCCACCAGTGTGAACTTTAGTTGTTCCCTCCAAACCTTCTTTTCCTCTTCAGTACCCAAAAAAGGAATTTAAATTACCATCCTACATCCAGAGAGACAGATAGAACAATGAAAATTAAAAAAAAACATAATTTCCAAAACCATCCCACTGCACAAACACACCACTTCATTGTAATTAGATATTGACAACATTGTTTTCAACCTCAAATGTCCCATCTGTTGTTGTAGTTTTTTGTCTTGGATTCATCTCAACTCATGTTTCAAACATCTGTGCTTTAGTTTGATCTCTTACTCCCTTGAGTTAAGCAGTTGGAGAGAAATAGAATACTGGGCAAGTCAGGTCTCCTAAATGACTGATAGATTGAGGGGCAGCTGGTATACATGGTTTAATTAGGCTATACCTCTTTTAAAGGCTGCCACCATTCTAGACTTCTGAGGACCCAATAATAAAATAACTACAAAAAGGTCTAAGATGAAGCTGATTAACATCTAGCCCAAGCCTCACATTAATATATAAGTTTTAATTTTGTTTACACTAAAGCCCTGATTTATAATGATTTGCATCAATAAAAACTTGACAGCACCTGCAAAACCAAGTGCAAATGTAAGGTTAAGCCAATGATAAAGCCCTTGTTCTTGTTTGTCTTCCCTCTCTGGTTTGTTTATGTAGCCATGGGACTGTGTATTACCCCACCTGTCTTCAGTCATCACATCTGTCTTGTTTATAGCTTCTTTCCCTTCACAGGTGCTTGTTGTTCTTGTTTAAGTATTTATACCTTTGTCTGTGCACTAGTCAGTGTCTGTTTTCTGTTCCCATCACTACCTGTCTCTGTTGTGTATGCATGTTATGTATTTATTTGTTGTTTTGTTATTTTGGAAGTATATAATAAATGTGTACACTGCTCTCTTCACTTGCATCTACTTCCTGGAACCGAATCCTGACAGCAAATTGATCTTTTAACTGGATCTGTGGAGGATTGCGTCTTTCAAGTGAGCAAAATAGCATGTACTTTCTGTTTTGTATATTTGCCTTAATGAATATGCCTTTTTAAGTGCTTTTTACAAAGTGTTCAAGACAGAATAAATCCAAATAGTGAATCTGTCATTCACAGACAAATTTACTAATCCTTAAAATAACTGAAGATGGTCAGTGCATGAGTAAATCAGAACCAGGGAAAGCTTTGGTTTATGCATTAAAATGTAGTTAAAGCTTTCCAGTGCTAACTATTCCCTAATCAATACAATGTTTAAATAAATATATAAGTAAAAGAGGAAAAGCTAATATGCAGAGAAAATGTCAATGAAATTAGTGAAAGTAAAGTTTGATAAAAATAATTACTTCAAACTGCTGAACAGGTGGAAAATGGAAGAAACAACATTTATAAAATTATACAAATGAAAGAAATCAAAGAAAATATATATGCTTTTAAAAAGTAGCCTTAAGTTTCAATATTCAAGAAAATATACCAGACAATCTTATATCTAGCATTTCTCCTGAGACTCACAAAATAACAAACAACAAAAATAACAAACAACATAAACTTACTTTTCCTTATGTTACTGTTCCCTCAACAATATTACATTTGTAATTAGGCTGTTAATTAAAAACACTAAATTAATGACAGTTGTTGTTTATGTATTTCATTTTACAAACCTTATGTCCCAAATCATTGGTACATTTTGTCAAATGTTATTTAATTTAATTATCCTTTATTAATCACAGAGCGGAAATTATTCTCTGCATTTTACTCATCCGAAGTAGTAAGCACACAACATAGACACACACACTGGAGATGTGGGCAGCCATGGTCATAGCACCCGAGAGGCATTTGGGGGTTAGATGCCTTGCTCAAGAGTATTTCGGCTGTGAGGCTCCAGGAATTGAACCAGTGACCCTTTGGTCACAAACCCGCTTCTCTAATGCTCTAATGCTATCCTAATCTAATCCTACCCCTAAATGCAATGAAAATAAAACATTGCAACACATACTTCTCTTAAACCTTTAATTAACCAATAAAAATACAAAGACGTTACTAATAAAGTTTTGGCTGAGAAGCATGATTTTGTATGATAGCATAATATACATTCTGAAGCAAAATTGATGCAAAGAAAGTCTTCAAAAACAGTAACACAATCCATTAAATACAGTGACGAATCAATCGGAAAGGAAATTTCATAAATGATTTAAATGACACATTTTATATTGCCTGTCATTTAACAGCATACATTATAATAGCCAGTTTAATGCAAGGACTCACAGTCCTTAACTGTTGTGACCTTTTATCCTTCCAGCCAAAGACTGATAGTTTAACAGCTTAGCAAACACTTAAGCAGGAAAGAATCTTTCTATCTTTTATGGAGACACACATTTCAAATAGAGAAATAAGACTCAGTGTCTTCTTCTTGGCAGTTTCTGGACATGGGTGACATTAATGCAAGAGTGAGGATTAGCCAGAGCTGGGAGTGATGCTCATGAGTTGAATTCAAATGGTACTGAGTGTAAAGTTTCACATTTCTCTCGATTTCTCTCTTGTATATTTTGAGACATACACAAAACATTCACATTTTACTGATATGAATATTATATTGTAATTGCTTTGTTGATGTTATTGTTATTTTATTGTCAGCTGGCTCCGCTTTAATTTCATTAATTATCATTAAGTGCCCCCATGTATCCCTGCCTCTTTCACTGCCAGCATTAATCAATATGTCCTGCTGAGAAAAGCGTATTTTAATAGACTCAGGAAAACTTTCAGATTTTCACAGAACTCTTCTGCGTAACTATTTACCCCTGCCAGACAGTCCAAATGCTTGTAGTATTATGAGAAATTAGGCAAGCCTGGTGACAGTGAACTCATTAAAGTCTATCAGTGTCTCTGTGGCGACAGATGCTGGAAGGAATATTGAATTTTCTCTTCACTTGTACAAACCTCATTTCTGGACAAATGCAATTAAAACCAAAATACAAATACATAGAAATTACTTCTGTAGGTTTTGTTGACCAACTTGATTGTATTTATGTAAATACAAACAGTTTCTGAATTGCCTGCAACACACTCTAAAAAGTTGGGACAGAGAAAATATTAGTGTATGTATAGCATCTGGGCCAGATGGTGAAGACAATAAGTGCTTAAGATTTTCACCTGAGCATCTGCATAGTTGTTCCAAAAGGCGGGGTGGAGACCTGGGCGAGCGTAGGCCACACTGGACTCTCATTGTTTAAAGATCCTTGGGTATTTTTTTGGATTTCCCTTTCTCAGGTTTCTTCTAGACATCTCACGTCCCTCTCTCCCCTGCCTCTTGTGGCATGTGGAGGTAATTTTCTAATCGCTCAGCAAGTGTGCTGGCTGTGGGGCAGGAGGCCTGTATTCTGCCTCTTGCAAGCTTCCGTATGCACCTGGTTGTGGCCTGGGGATTCTTACATCAGGTTCTCCCCACTCGCAGCACGGAGGTCTGCCCTTGCATCTTTGAGTGTTGTTTATCTTTTCCTCAACCCAAGAATCATCTTACCAGTGCCACCAATGGCTTCCTACCACTTCCTGCTGCATTTTCCACCTCTTTTTTGCACAATCATGCCTCTTTTTCAGACACTCCATGCTCTAGCCTTTCTCTGGGCTAGAGCTTATCTCACTTGGACTGAAAGACTGTGGACTGTGGAACTATGTGTTGTGATCAGATGAGTCCACATTTCAGCTAGGTTTCTGAGAAAAAAGAGTATCGAGTTCTCCATGCCAAAGATGACAATGAAAATCCAGATTGTTATCAGCGAAAGACACAAAAGTCTAAAGCTGAAGTATCAGGAAAGAATAAAAATAGATTCCAATAGCAAAACTACTACAATTAGTTTCCTCAGTTCCAAAACTATTAAAAAGTGTTGTTCAAAGGAAATATTATGTAAGACAGTGGTAAACATGCTTTTTGTTGAGTGTTGCAGCCATCAAATTCTAATTTTGTGTATATTTATAAAATAAAATGAAGTTGGTCAGTAAAACAACTGAAAAATTTTTCCATGTTGTGGGGTTTACAATCTATTCAAGTCTTCTCTTAAGCATGAGAACAATTTTTAATACTTAATAGTCATTTTATTTAGGTGGGTTCTGATCTATGTTTTCAGCTACAAAATTATAAAATGCAGCTCAGTGCATTGTTCACCCTGCTTTCAGCAATACCATCACTGGAGCTTCACAAGGAAATAAACTGTCACAAGTGAAAAATGTGTGCTAGGGGCATGTTTTTTTACAGACCTATAAATATCTGTTTGCATGTTAGTGATAAGCAGGAAAAAATTAATCTTTAGAGCAGCAGCCATGCATCTGTTCCAACTTCAGTGCACGTTACTGTGCTTGGTCACACACACAAACACATGTTGGTAATGCTATTTTTGTGAGAACATTACATTGAGTTCTTTTATACTGTATTTCAGTACAACGACCCTTATTAAACCCAACCCTAACTTTAACCTCATTAAAAAAAACACAATCACAGTTTTCTTGAAAAAAAGAAAACATGGTTCTTTGTGAGGACCAGTAAAATGTCCTGAGTTAGACAGATTCCACAGTATTCCTATCATCATGTTTTTCATGTAAACCTTTAGTTAACTGGCAAAAATAAAAATAAAATATTTTCAATAGGTTTACAGACCAATATAAATGTGTTTTATCAATATACACAAATGTATTATTTGATGGCAGCAATGCACTTAAAACTATTATGACTTAACACAGTCTGTCACCGCATTAAGCTGGGGGTCATGCTTACCATTGTGTTTCATCACCTTTCCTTTTAATAACTCTTTTTAATTGTTTTGGAACTGAGCATACAAATGATATGTTTTGCTGGAACTTTTGTCCATTTTTGCTTTATATAGGACTACAGCTGCTCAACAGTACATGGTCACCATTGTCTCGTCTTGATGTTGCGCCATACATTTGAATAGGAATGCTGAAATAAGCATATGTTCAGGGATGTGACATCACCTTGTGGCAAAATGTGTCCCTGTAAAATCTTAATATACACCTCGGAGTCAATGGTACCTTCACATACATGCAACTCACGCATGCTATAAGCACTGATACACCCTCATACCATCACAGATGCTGGATTTTGTACCCTCACTGGTACCAATGTGTATGGTCCTCGAACATGACACATGTTTTTTCTGAAAACAAGCAGACTGAAATGTGGACTCATCTGACCACAGCAAATCGTTTCACAGTCTTTCAGTCCATCTGAGTTTATCTCAGGCTCAACTCGACATTTGAGTTGATATTTGTTGTATGGCTTTCTCCTTGTGTGATAAAATTTCATGTTGATTTCTTAATGGATTATGTTAAGTGATAATGTTTTTTTTGTTGATTGTGTTGCAGCCATCAAACTCTATATTTGTGTATCTACAAAATACAATTGAGTTGGTAAAACTATTGAAATCCTGTTCTTTGTAGATTTGTCAGTTAAATTAAGGATCACATTAATTAACATATCACAGATGTTTGTTGTAATAATACGTTTTGATAATATTCCTACTTTTCTGAAAATAAGGTTTGTAAATAGGATCAAATGCATCATTGTAGATAGGTTTTTTTAACTGGAGATGTAATTCTGGCAGCACTTCTGTCTGTGAAGCTTAATTCATTGACCATAACTCTGACCATAACAATTTTTTTTCCCATGAAACTAATAACAAAAGACACTAGGTTATTGGTGTTGCAATCAATCAGTCAATTTATGCTTCCAGTGTAAATCAGAATTTTGGGGTCACCATTGTCCTTTGGATGTATTCTGCTAAATGTTGTTGATAGCTCTCATTTGCCTTGGCTCCAACTGCAATGTGGCACCAGAGGTCTGAAGCTTTCTTTGTAACTATGATAATAAGGCCATTAAGTTCAACAAAATTTTTTATTCTGATCCCTGTTCTGGTCACATGGTACCATAATTTCTTACAATACATACTGCTTGATTATATCACTCCTTTTCATACAGATGACTGATTGGGTTGAGTTGTAGGTTGTTCACAGGCCTTCTGTAATTAAATATGAATATTTAATAAGTATGGTTACCACCAACCAAATGGTGGGGAGGTGGCAGATATATGTGTCATGTGGAACAATAACTACACCCCATGGAAATTGTTTTTTTTTTCAACATATTTCAACAAGCAAACATTTATTTAAACTTTTTTAAGCCTGGCATCCAGAGTCTAGTGTTCTCTGTGCTGTTGAAGTGTCTGGTGTCATTATGCCAAGATCTAACAAACTCCCAAAGGCTTTCAAAAAAGACTGTGGATCCTTATAAAGGATGTAAAAGGATGTCTAAGTTACTTCAAATAAATCATCCCACAGTAAGGAAAATCATCTACAAGTGGCACAGATTTCAGACGACTGCTAGTTTAATCAATTACAAATTTCATCATTCAATCAGAAAAAAAAGTTTGACCTGCATTGGAAGCGGGTTAGGAAAAGTTCCACTTTTTAAAAAGAACATATAAGTAAAGACCAGGCCTATTAGAATAACATGGATGGAGTTAAGCCACAGTAACTGTACACATATGTTGTGTACACCAAAGGCAGCTTTCAAAAGAAGAACCTACAAACTGTGTTGTATGGTGTATATGTTCTCAGTCCTCAGGGACTGGGCAGTGTATAGTCACTGATTTAGCTATGAATTCAGCATCATATTAAAAAGTGCTTGAAGATAATGTGAGGTCATCTGCTACTTTTACTTGTAGTTTTGCTCAAGTATATCACCTTTATTTATAAATACTGTGTCAAAGAGGGTTGTAATATATACAGTACTTGTTCTGTTAGCTTGCTGTAGTTATGTTATGGTAGATATATCAACATTTAAACATATAAATGTGACCAATATTTAGCTTGGCAGCTTACTTCATTGTTTCACTGCTGAAGTTTGGGAAACGACTCTCACACGTGATGCTA
Organism: Arnoldichthys spilopterus; assembly: GCA_037974385.1. Taxonomy (NCBI): domain Eukaryota; kingdom Metazoa; phylum Chordata; class Actinopteri; order Characiformes; family Lepidarchidae; genus Arnoldichthys; species Arnoldichthys spilopterus. The sequence goes on from JBBPDA010000126.1 coordinate 13,200,500, forward strand.
CTGATAGGTGATTTTTTAGCCCTGCAATTTTTTTAACTGAGTTTTAACTGTATAAATTTTAACTGGATAGATTTCTCTCTCTCTCTCTCTTTCTTTATTTCTCTCTCTTCCTTTTCTTCCCTCTTCTTGTCTGGCACATTCTCAGCAGGAAGGACTAATTGAGCAGTCAGCATTGAGTGCTCTCCTGCTGTGACACAAAGTCACACTGATATGGCAGGATCAGATAGGCAGTTACCTAACAAGCCAGCGACATGCCAATGAAATGTGCTCTTTTCACAATATCAGATGAAAACAGAAAAGGGCATTAAAAAGTTAAGAATAGCACAAATGGAGTGAAACTTATTTTCTCCAAACTCAGAAAAGTGTGAGATGGGCAGAAGAATAGCCATAAATATTTTGAACATTTTTCAACAACAGCTGCTTCATAATAGCTCATGTAAACCGTGCTTGGAATGAGCAGTGGACATCTTTAAGCTGCCTTGCAGTGCAGCTGCTGACACAATGACAAATGCAGAATGCTGCTAAAATGAAGGATTTGTCTACTGGCCGGCCCCACACACACCTGCATGTCTTCTTCTATAGAATGGCTGAGCATGTGAATTGTTTTTCAGTAGTATGGCTGAGTATGTATAATTTCTTTAATAGTATGGTTGGGTATTTGTGTATTTTCTTTAATCCTCTGGCTGAGTATGTGTATTTTCTTTTATAGCATGGCAGGCTGGCAGAGATCAGTTGAGAGCCTTGCTTTTGCGATCATCCCATGTTGGGTCGGCTGGTGGCAATTGGCGATGTATCGCCTTGGTTACCACAATTGTGCTCATGAGTTCTACCTGTGCCAAAGCCCATATAAGCACGGCTGGCAAACCAGGCAGTGCAGAGTCCTTGTCTTTGTTGGCAGGTGTGGCTGGCATGTTGCTTAGGCTACACCAGATTCCCGCCTTTAAGTTGGTAGTTATTTGGGATTTTAACTCAGAGTCTCCCTACCCTCTCCCTTACTCCTGGTAGGCAGAGGGCCTCCTTTTCCTGGTCACATGCAAATGGGCAAACGTGCTGGTAGAGGCGTGGATTGCCCCCACTCCCTTCTCAGCAGGCATTCCAACTGTATGCCTGGAACAGTGAGAGGCAGACTCCCAGAGCCGGTCTGGCGAGAGTTTCGCGCTGGCTTGGGCTATCTCCTGCATGTGGCCGGTTTTGGCTGGTGTGGCCTGTGTCTGCTTCTAGAGATCCATTCCCTTTACCCCTGAAACCCAAGAGCCTTTTCCCTTGTCGTCAATGTCCCAGGGCTGGCACGCTTAGCTTGCGGCTAACACCTAACGAGCTACCTAAGCTACGTTTAGATTTTACATTTTTATTACATTTATTCATTTGGCTGACACTTTTATCCAAAGCGACTTCCAGGACACAGGAACAACCAAGCATTAGAGCTGCACATGGCAACTCTAAAGTTAGTGCTACAAAGAAGTTCAACACATTCCCCTTAGTCATAGAATACAGATGGCAAATGTTATGTACATTAGCAACCACTGTGTCATGTTTACATATTGTGCAAGCGGAAAACAGGTGGGCTTATATTATTTTCAGTTAACGTAATAATCCACCCCTTCTTGGTGGCATGAGCCATAATGGTCCCGCCTTGTAAACATGGCAGCACGTGTTCGAGACCAGGGTGGGGAGGCGATGTCCCTTAGCTTCCCTGCAATTGGGTCTCGTTCTGAAAACTCCAAGTAATGGTTGACTATATTATTTTCAGTTTCATGGCTGAATATTTGTATTTTATTCTGTACTATACGTATGTGAGCCGTCTGGGTATTTTTTTTTTCATAGAGAAATGTTACCAGCAGAAGAGAAGTACATAAAAAGAACTGAGAATCAAGGGAAGATGTTATCCTCAATCAAGTTCATTTACCTCCTTATTGACAGATAGCTGGGTCTATAATAATAAGTAAACACATTTTTATTGTCTTTTTGCTTTTTATGTCTCTCTCTTAAGCAACTAATTTAGTAGATAAAAAACAATATATTGTAATATAATTTGCATGCACAATTCTTTAAAAATGTCTCCATATACATATACAGACAGAGTATAGAGTCAAGGAAAGCTTCAGTTTCATTTGTGTGAACTGACCCATTAGCTAGCTTTATTACTTTCTTATTATCATAGCATAACAGTAGTTGTGCTAGAAATTAGCAATGCAATGCATTTTCTGTACTCATATACACATATGTCTAGTCAAGCGAACCTTATATATTTTTTTTTTCTGACGTATTTGAAAATATAAGCAAAATATTTGGTGGAGTCTAGACCCCTTTACACAGAAGTCATTCTGAAAACAGCAGTTGATGAATCAGCATATTGTAGTTTACATTATGCTGCCCTTATTGGGGATGTGATAGTGCTTGGGGACTTCATCTTCACCAGGAAGAATAGAGAATTTTCTGTTGTTAGTTTCAGCTACAAGTGTTACTAAAGACAGATCCATGAATACGATTTGTATGTACCAAAAAAAAAAAAACATTAAACAGGAACATGGTATTGAACTTATGGCCAGTAGAAAAAGTACAGTTCCAGTTTCCTGTTGCCAAAGGCATTACCTTACATTACATTATTGGTGACCTTTTCAGCTGCATTTTTCCTCTGTGCCATGTTGGCTAGAGAGCTATAAACAAAACCATCCGCTCTGACTGGTCCTCATTTGTATATTAAGGAATTTCTAAATAAGAGGTGCTGCTCCTTCCACATTGTTGCAGGCTTTTGAACTCATTTGGAACTTGGCAATGGAGGACAGATGTGTCCTGAAAAACACTCTCCCAGTGGGATGATTAATAAATTGATTAATAGAGGATAAAATAGAAAATAGAGGAAAAAATGCAGTTTAAAGTCAGTTGGTATGTGCCAGTCCACTGCGAGTAGCCCAGATGGAGAAGGGCGGGCAGGGACAGTGGTGGCCTAGTGGTTAGAACATTGCGCTTGGGACCTGAAGGTTGCAGGTTCAAGTCCCGGTCCGGGCACTACTGAGGTACCCTTGAGCAAGGTACCGTCCAACCACACTGCTCCATGTCTTGGAAGTCGCTTTGGATAAAACCGTCAGCCAAATGAAGTATGTTCTACCAAATAGTGCCACATGGCAGTGAGGATGCTGGTGGCAGTATTGCCAGTGACATGGGTGAGACAGACAGCAGAGAGGAGGTCAGACATAATAAAATAGAGCAGCCAGTGTCAGAGCCAGCACAGCCCCCAAAGCCCAGGCAAAACATTTGGTAAGGAATGAGGAGGATGGCAAGGCTTATTTGGCCAGCTTGCTTTTAGCTATATCACATGCAGTGCCAACAGCTACACCGGTTTATGAGAAATATATATGATGTTTTACTTTTTTGTTTATTTGTTCTGTACTAAAAAGATAAGCCATAGATACTGCCTGGTTGAAATGAGCCTGTTGTTGGACTGCAACCACTTTTGCCTACAGTGTTTAATGGTAAAGTCCGTTCCACCCTAGTAAGCCTAGAAATTATAGTATAAACATCCTAACATCATGCAGGCTACTAATATTAAATGCTACCATTTTAATGTTTTACTGACATTCTTTAAGCTGTAACAGACATAGTAATCCTAATACTAGTTACTCATAAAGCCTGATGATAATCCTTCTATATTTTCAAATATTATTTATTCAAAAAATGACCTCTTGGTTTGCACATTAGTCACTGATTTTGGGTCCAGGCAGTATCATTTAATTCCATGTGTCTAGCAGACTCCAATAAATTGATGAGTCCAAACTTTATTGGACCAATTATTGATTGGACCATTTTTAATTATTCTAGCATTTAGTATTTATTGCATTTTATACATGCATTTATTCATGTATTTAATATTATTTATTTATTTTCCTGTAAAGCACTTTAAACTGCATTTTGATGTATGTAAGATGCAATATATATATTTATGTATATATAATTACTATAATTATTATTATTTATTAATATTTGTTTCTCACAGCACACTAAGCAAGAACAAATGTAAAACTGGATCTATGGAGTATGAAGACTGAAAAAACTTTCTGCTTGTTTAAAGACATAAAATGTTATCCTGTTATCAATGTGCATAGTGGTTCAGATACCGCAACATCAATTTGTGTTTTCCATATTGTCTAATATGTGGCATTTCATTATCATTCAAACAAAGCATGATAAGTAAGGGGTTGCAACAACAGCAAGATTTGTGTAGTCATACAGAATGGACGTTAAATGAAAATGGGACCTATTGGACCAAAACAGCAGCTGAACTACTTAATTATATTAAACCTCTAAATAAAAGCCTGACTCTTCTTTTGTAAGCGATTGGGGATATGTAGTGAGGGACACAGAAGCAGCAGGGTAGGCTGGAATACTGTAGACTACAGACTGAAAAGCTCAGTTCACTTAGTGAAGACACTTAATGGGCCACATGGTTTCTCTTTGTGGGAGCTGCTCAGAGCAAAACTGAGTGCAATTTCAGTGTGATAATAGCTTCTCCCTATCGCCTTAAAAATCTCTCCCCTCATTTGAAGAGAAACATTTTGTTTTAATGTTTAGCAAATGTAAATCCACCTTTTAACAATCACTACTTTGGAAACTGGAAGGAAGGACCACGTTTATGTTAATTTTGTTTGTAAGGCACTTGTGTACTGGGGTGGATGTTTCTTCTGTCAGCAGTATAATGTATTGATTCTGGTGCTGAAAGGCCACAATCCTGCACAATTGGGTCATTTCTCTGCTCCAGCACACCTGGATCAACAGATTGGAGATGAGAAAAACTGATTTACATTTAGTTGGTTACAGGTACTCAAGTAAAGTTCTGCTGAATTTGCATTTTTCTTTAGTATTTCACAATGATAACATTTTTTATTTCTACTCAGGTTTATTTGGAGATCAAACATTAAGCAATTACATTTACATTTACTGTATCAATGTGTAGTTACTATTTCCTTTTCGTGTTTCATTTCATCATGTTATCTTGGTGACAGATTTTTGAGGTTTGTTATTTTATTTTAGACTTAAAGGATGCAAAAAGAGAAGAACAGTTCCTAGAGAATTTCAGTTCCTATGCTGATAGATGCTGGTTAACTTAAATTACTTTTTAAAACTTTTTTTGACATTTTTTGTCATTTTTGACATTTTAACTTGTGTCATTATTTAATTGATGTAACAATATTTTCAGTCACATTGTAGGTTCAGGGCACTCTTTTCACAGCTGTCAAGTTAATTACCAGTCATAGTTGTGCATAAATTATAGAATTATGATATATACTATAATTTCTATAAAATCATTTCTTTAAAAGCACACACACACAGGTTAGTGTGTGTTAATTTACAGTTACAGCTTATAACCTCAGTTATAAATCAGCACTTTGTAAATCCACTTGAAGCATTACATAACTGACAAAAGTACAATTAAATGACTTTTTAATCTTTGGCTGACCAACTTCATTGCATATTTTTAATATCAACAAAATTTGAATTTTGACAGAGGTAAATTGTTAATGTGTGAAATGTTTATTGAATATTTATATGAGAGCATTTTGAAACATTTGACAATAAGCAGGTGAACTGGCAACAGGTGACGGAATCATGATGGAATATAAAAGCATCAACCAAAGGCTCTTTCTTTGTAAGCCGAGATTGTTCACGGGTCACCACTTTGTGCCAGACTTCATGAGAGAATTGTCAGGCAGCACAAATAGAAATTTTTTTTAACACAAGATTGCAAAGAAATTAGGTCTTTTACTATTTACAGTATGTAATATTGTAAAAAAAAAAAAAAAAGGGCTCATCAAGCCTTCAGAATCCATGTGAATGCATGCATGCATGCATGAGAAACTCCAAAGACTTGGGAATACTTTGGTTGTTTCATTTAACACAATCATTTGTAAAGGTACCATTGATGTGGGGGCATATACTGGGATTTTAGAGTGACATATACCATCAGTCTTTTCCCAGAAAGTCTATGACCATTTCAGCAAGATAATGCCAGGCCTCGTTCTGAACACACTACAACAGTGTGGCCTCATTGAAACAAACTGCATGTGCTTGGAGTCCAGCAGAAGATCTGCTACCAATCCAGGTCTGTCTCCTGTTGTAAATTTATAGTGCATCATGAAGAGTAGAATCAGACAAAGTTCACCACACAACTCTGTGCAGCAAATGTCTGGATCAAGCAAAAATAAACAAAAAATTCCACTTGGAAAACTGTACCAATGACCATCTTTAGTTCCCAAACAATTATAAAGTGAATATAAAGGAAAGGTAATGTAACACAATGGTTAACACACTTTTTTGAGTGTATTACAGGATTATATATTTGTGAATATTAACAACCTTTTATAAAGACCAGCTCTCACACCATAAAATCACTGAAATTTTCCACACAATAACTGAAAGACAGTGAGAGAAAATGAACAGATAGAGAGAACAGTGGGTGGTCAGCCACAGAGCCTTAGATGTTAATGACAGGAAAGGTGTACTGGTTTGCCATCTATCTAAAGATATCTAAAATAGCCATATATGTGTTGCAGGTATGGAGTGACAGGAACAACTGGCATCATTATGCTTCTCTTTTGTGGCATTGTACAAAATACTGCTACTGCTCCAGGGATTTATGTAATGTTTTCACAAACTCTGAGCAGCAGCAAGTGTCTTGTGTATGAACTAGCAGCATTCCTCTTGATAAGACAAAGCATTAATCATTATGCTATTATCTATAAGAGATGTCTAAAACAGTCCCCTGGTATAGTGACTGGAGTACTGACAATTGTATGAAACATGTTTAATATGAGTATTCTGGCCATTATGAAGGTTAGCCTAATTCTTTCACATTAGTAGGCTGAGGCTAGCTTATGTTTCACACAACAACACTGATTAAAAAACAGTGTATGCATGCAAAGAAGTCACTAACAGTAGTCCTACAAAACATTTCAAATTTGGCAATATTGCAATAATTAACCATGTTTAACCATGCATAACACTCCCACACAATAAATACATAAACACACAGCGATGACATCAACTACACTGTAACAACAGTGAGTGCAAATTGTACATAAAAGAGAGCAGGAAGCTGAAGTGGAGTTTTGTGATGTAGTATTTGATATTTGAAAGGACATGAACAGTGAACTGGTGCCATCTCGCCTGAGAGTGGAGTAGTCAGACACTTGATTTGGGACGACAGATGGAGACTAATGGCTGCAGTGAGCTCAGAGTCAGCTAAAATCACACAATGGGGACTAAAGAGTTTTCAGTTTGGCAGGGGAGAGCAGAACAGTAAACCTTAAGATAACACACAAATACTTAAAAAAACATTACACAGATATTCAGATTCACATTAAAAGATTTTCCATGTAAATTGTCTGTTATTATTTTTCAGCATTATTCATTAAACACTAAAGACCAGGGTTCATTTTTTCCCTTACTGGAGCTTGGGTGCTCATGTTCTGAAATTAATTCTTGAGAGACTGAGTGATGGCCTTAACAACTCACAATTATAATGACTTGATTACATTCTGATGCTTCATGGCCTGTTAAAACTGCTTAATGCAATCACACAAAAAAGAGTGAAAAATTATGGCACATGGGTTTTTTTCTCTCCTCCATGTGTGAAATCAAGACAGATTTCTGCAATGGCAGAAAGATTAAGCTAATTCAGCTGACGGTCATGGCTGGATCACCTGCTTCATGCTGGATGGACCAGTGTTGTCAATGCAATTCTTCACTCACTTTTGTATGGTCATTTTGGAAGCTGTTAGAAAAGTCACGGCAAAGCAAACCATCAGAGGGGAACACATTTAGCAGTTTGATGAAAGTCTTCACAAACAGGAATCATTCATTTGTATAATTCTGAAAGTTTTCAATTAAAATGGCTTTCCTACAGTTTGTGTTTGGAACAGTAATGTCCTTCTACTATAGGGGCCTTTCTTAACCTTGGCCTTAGTGATCATTCCAGAAAGTTTCAGGCCAAGACAGGATGGTATAGTGCTTTTTTTTTCAAAATTTCTCCCTGACTATGCACACAAACACACACAGCCCAATTTAGGAGAAGTGTGAAGACACAAACTGAATTGCAAATAGCTGCATGGATAATGTGGCTGCTTTTAATGCAGGGCCACCAGAGGGAAAATGTGCCTAATATGTCATGCTGCTTGCTTCCACCAATTGCTCCTATTCTGACATCCTGCACTGCATACTATGTAACTGCCCCAGTAATCAGTGCTTGGGGAAATGGACAAAAAGTATGTCTTTTAGCAATGGATATGGATGTCTTCTTACAGCCAGCTCAGATGAAGAACAGAATAATGTACACAGCATTGTTCTGTCAAGGTCAAGAAACAGTTATGTGGAAGGACAATGACCTGTTTTATCTCCTTATAGTGATCTCATTAGGAAGACAAATGGCTCATTGATCTGTTGTTGAAGTGTTTCATGTGTCATTGCATTTTCAGAGTTCATGCTGGGTTTTACTAATAAACCGTTGTTTCTGTTTGCTTGAACAGAATTACATTAAGGCACATCATAAAGCCATAAGCACTAACAAAGAGTTGGAAGCTTAGAGGAGTCTTGCTGTACAATGTGCAACTTATAAATGAATATAAATTGTATTGTAATATATTTTACTTTATATTTTTTAAGTTATTGTAATGTGCTTTATTTATTGTTTCATTTTATTGTTTTATTATTTTATTATTTTAGTCAATAATGTAAACCCATAATGTGCTTCTATATATCTACAGGAACGCTGGACTGTATAAAACTATAATAAACTAGATATGCATTCAAAATAACAACTCATTATTGTTACACCTGTGAAAGTTAGTTAAATCACCAGTTGTGCAGAAGACCGCAGGGCATTCTTTCAGTTATCACTCATTGAGGTGTTCTTCATGAAACTTTAAACAAGAGAGCAGTGGCTCTCTCCTTGTTATGTTAACTATTCTTGCAGCATTTACCATATGGTGAAGTCTTAACCACTTACATTTGCCAGTGCATGAGACCTTTACAGACTATTCTATTAGAGATTGGAGTATTTTAGCAAATGTCTTTTGTACAAATTGGCTCATATTGGCTTATACCTCTATTTTGCCAGCTGACACCCAAAGCTCCATTTTACCTCTTCCCTTGCCAAAGTACTGAAAAATAAAGTATTCAATCAAGTACAAATCCCACCAGTTACAAGATAAAAAACATGTTCTGGTATAAAAAATAATACATAATTTAAATCCCATTACTTTTAAATCCGAAGTTGTACAACACCTTGTTGGTATTTCCACCAAAAAAATCCCAGAGTTTTTATCCCTCGGTAGTGTCTCACTAAGAAAGAATGTGAATGTAAAAAAGTTTGCTTTTTTCACTTTTCTGCACTTGCTTGTGGAATCTAAAGCAGGGCTTGGACAATGAGATGGCTTTACATCATGTGTGATGTCAGACATTAACAACCTAGAGCAAGACTGGCTTTTTAACTTTACTCCTAAATGCACTCTTTATTTTCGTTATTATTATTATTATTATTATAATCTTTCTTTTGAACTTATTTTTAACTTTTGCAGCCTATGTTTCACAGATATGTGAATAAGATGGACGGCAAGTATACACCTCGATAAATCTGTTGTCTTTCTGAAGATATATCGACTTCCACTGTTTACAGTTTCTATGGGTCTAGAAGGATGGTCTGGTCTTGGTCTGATACCTCCCATTAAGGGCACCACTGACAGATGATGCTGTAGAAGTCTATTCCTCTCATTTCTCATTCTAAACTACTCCTCATGCTCTGTTGATGAGAATGATTTTTGCTGGTTCTGACTAGACATTTTGCTTGGGGGCATTATGGAACATAACAGTGTATTTCTAATCTGCTTTAGAGTGCTTAAGTTATTTAATAACCAACATGATGTTTATAAATATGAAAAAGTGTGGTAGTCTTTAAAATCAGTTAAATCATTGCTAATGCAAACAATTGCAAGAACATGTGAAACACATTATATGAGGGGGTTAAGACTAGGGGGTTTGTGGGGCATGGCCTCTCAGGAAAAATGTAAAGAATGTTAAGTAATGCATTACCAATAATGTACATTTGTGTTATCCAAAGTTGGACTAGCAACATTGAAGACTAAAAGATTAGACCAAAACAAGCAAACCTGTCGCATTTATGGAGACAGCGGCTGTGCAGATGGCAGAGATGGCACAGATGCAACTTTTCTTTAAAAAATAAATTATAAGAGATATTTTAATGACCAGGTCCACCCTTACTTGGAAACAAGGACAAAAGGGGGAGGGAGGAAACTGTGTGATGGAGTAGCGGAAAGAAGAAGTGGAGAGAAATAAAGAGAATGAAAGATGGAGAAGATGTGAGGGAGCCACTCTTTGATTAATGAGAAAAGAAAGATGTGCCTGTCCGTCTTTACCCTAAAAGCCCCCTGCCCTCCCTCTTCCTTTATAGTCTTGTTCTTGTGTCAGCACACTTCAGAGGCTTGTGCTCTCTGATCTTCTCTGATCTGATGTCTCTCGCTGCTGTAGATATTTTTCTTTTCCGTATTAAAGACCAGTACCAGACTGGTAATCTGACATTTTTCCAGTGGATGGCATTTTTAATGAAATATAAAAGTATGGCACTTCACTTTATATATATATATATATAAAGTGAAGTTTTTTTTAACTGCAACCGCTGAACATCTAAATGAAGCAAGAATGGACAAAAGTTTCAAGTACTATGTTACAAACCAATATTACCTCAGTGCCAAATTTTTAATTTGTGTATATTCATAAAATACAATTAAGTTGGTCAGTAAAACTATTGAAAATTTATATATATATATTTAAATCTAGACGAAATTTGCAAAAACAGCAAACATGTTTGCTGCAGGGTCTTCAATATCTACAGTAGCTGATATTGTCCAGCAACATGAAGGAGAGGTGGCCGGCCACAGCCACTGCAAGGCTGAGGAGCAAGCAAAGGAGCATGTGTGTGACAGGGAAACCAATGAGGACGAGAGTGAGTATGACAGTGCCAAGGGATAGAATGAGCAGGTGTGTGCCATGAAAATGATGATGATGATGCTAATGAACTCATTTAATGTTGATGATAAGATTATGTAATCACAATAAAGTCATCTATTTATGGGCCACCAACTAGATCAAAAAATGCCAGAACTTTTTTGTCCCATTCCAGCGCTGACCAGTTCTGCCCCTGCAGGTCTTCTATGATATGACAATTCATGACATGTGACTCAAAAGTACAATGCCATACTTTTATAGTAATTTCAACATAAAGGGCTCAGACAGGCCAGTTTAGTCTGAATGTGTATATGATATGGATGATATAAGTGTTTTTTCAGTAGCGTCAAATTAATCATATTAGGACCTTGTAATTACTATCATGTTTGAAATGAGACATGCCACATTGAGTTTCTAGACTTCTCACCTCCTCTGAGCATTTTGCCTCAAGAATCTCTTTTCCTCTACTCTTGAGTCTGTCCCTTTATTTTTCAGAGTTTCATGCGATTTTGCTTTCTGTGTCTCTGGTCTCTCTTGGGTTATTTCCTTCCTTTAGTTCCCCCTCTAGTGTACATGTTAGAACTCTCCCTTGTCTCTAGTTACGCCCTGACACTCATGCCATTAAATGAGAAACCTGCAGTTATAATATGTCATGTTTAGTTTTCCTTTGGGTCTATATCTATTATATCTACTCCTGTGTTTTTGTTTCGTTCTGGGTTTTATTCCCTCACTTCTCGTTCCTCTCATGGGTTTGTTAGTCAGATCTATTCTTTGGGTTAATTTATCTCTCTCTCTCTCTCAGTGCTCAGTCTCACATGTGTTTACGTTATGCCTGTGTGTCTCTAGTCTCTGCCTGCCTTCATGTTCCTCATGTTATCATTTGGGTTCTTTAATATTTCTCCTTCTCTAGCCACTCCTCTGGCCCACATGAGCTTCTTTGCCTCCCTGGCCCTGTGTGTTTCTTTCTGTCTCTCATAAGCTCCTCCCTGCTGTTATCACCTTCAACCGTTTGTGTTTTTAAGTTTCCTTTGTTGTGTGTGTTCTATATACTCCCTCCTGGGTTAGAGTCCCTTGCAGGATTCTTATGTCAACTCTAGATTACTCAGCCCCTGGCTCCTGAGTCTACCTGTGCTCAATGATGAACAGGCCAGCACAGGATTAATGAACAGTTGGCTGTCCAGAACATTGCAGCTGCCTGTAGTTTTGCTGTGGTTTCAGTTTGTTCCCAAATGTAACTCTCAAGTGCCATGTGTTCTGTCCTGTTCCTCTGTCTCCTTAGTCAACCCCTCAATCCTTAGGGAACCCTTCCCTGTCATCACAACCCACTCTGAGTCCCTTGCTGTCTTCAAACGAAGACTCAAAACACACCTCTTAAAGGAGTATCTAGGAAACTAACTAGCCTCATGTTAATTGCTTATTGACTATTTATTGTTTATTGTTTACTCTATCTTTTGAGTTTACAGGTTTGGGAGGGTTTGTTATGGTGTGTAACTTAGCTAGTGGAATCTTAGAAGAATGAGAGCTGTTGGTGGGTTTAGCCAACAGATAAAAGAACATGGACTACAAAACAGTGTTGTTCTTTGCTCTGGATAAGAGCATCTGCTCAATGTTGTAAATGTAAATGTTGTCAGTGTGCAGTTTCAATTTCTAGCCCCTTTCTTTGTGGTACATATCCTCTTTCCTCTGTCCATTCATTTTATTCCCAGACCCAAACTCCATATTTATCCACGTATTAGTCACTGTGCCTGTCCTTGTGCCTGTCCATCTACCTTGTTCATCTTGCCTTGTGTCCCGCAGCCTGTTAAGTCTCATCTGTCAGCTCTCCCTCATTCAGTTCCTCCTATTCTATCCCCTGTCCTGCATTCAGTGTTATATATTTATCATTTTGTTTAGCCTCACATGTTTCTTAATCAGCTTTCTGGGTCATCCCACCCTCCTTCACTGTGGCGCCAACGATTCTCGATCAGCGACTCTCCCAAGTGTTTCTGCCTCTCTGGTCTGTGTCATGCCCACATCCCTTCTCAGGTCTCTCCTCAGCACCCATGTGTTTCCTTGTGTCTTCTGAAGTGAAGTAAAGGATGACTATTTGTCATTGTGAACATAGTCAAGCACCACAACGAAATGCAACCTCTGCATTTAACCCATCACACTTGCACACGTGAAGCAGCGGGCAGCTATCAACAGCGCCCGGGGAGCAGTGTTATTGTTCATGTTCTGATCCTTTATTGGTTGTCCTCTTCTGAGTCTCTGCCCTATCTGTGTCTTCCCATGTTCTTTGTTCACATCTGCCCCTTGTTGTAATTACTTGGCTTCCCTGATGGGTGTCTTGTGTTCCCTTTAAAACCCTTTGTGTTTAACCCTCTTGTTGCTCATGCGTTGTGGTATTGTCTACTCATTACACATAGGTTTGGTTTTTGTTTATGGGACTGTGCATAGCTTTTGTTTGTATTTGGTTTTCAGTCATCTGTTGGTCATGTTCTTTGTTTCTGGGACTCTGCTTTTTGTTAAGATTTATGAGCACTAAATAAAACATCATGGAACCTGCTCTGCCTTGCACTCTGTCATCACAACTTGGGCCAGCGGCCCTGACAATTATTAGGCTTAGTTCAATTTTCATTGCTGTTTGTTTCACTGTGATCTACTCTTTCTCGGGTTTGTTCATCCTTTTATTCAAACTCTTTCTCTCTTAAGATACCTTCTCATTATTATTATGGCCTGTGTTTAGTTATTCACTGTATGGTACTCCTGAATACTCCTTATTCTCTCATGTGTTTTTGTTTACTTCTCTTTTGTGTTTCACTTTCCATCAGATTTCTTTCTCTCCATGGTTTAAGTTTGGGATTAGGGTTCATTATCTCGAGTTTAGCCAGATCTCTTCTTTTAATTACGGTCTCTTTCTTTCTCTCTCTCTCTTTACTCTCACTTGTGTTTTGCTTTATCCATTTGTGACTCTAATCTCCACCTGCTTCCACGCCCCTCATGTATCATTTGATTTCCTCATCATCCTCTAGCAACACCTCTGTGCCAAAAGGTCAAGCTCCCCCCTGCTGTTCTCCTCAAACCATAACTGTTTTTAGGTTTTCCTTTTTGTTTATGCCCTATACATGCTCCCTTCTGCATTAAAGTATCAGCCACCCATCACCAATATAAAAAAAAAATTCAGAAGCTTCCACCTATGAAAAAGCTAATTTATTGTATAAGCTAATTGTCAGTGCATTTGCAGAAAATGCAAATAGGAAACAGCATATGCCACCAGAGTGTTTCCTATTTGCATTTTCTGCAAATTCTGCTTATAGCCTTTAATTACCTGCACCATATGATAAAAAAGGCCAGTGTAATGCAGAAAGGGTTTATCATACAGTTTTAATTAAGTTGCCAAACTAAACTTTAATCAACAAAAAGCATCTGCAATTAAGTGCTATTTAAACAGACAACATAAAGCTAAAATCACTCATTCTGGCATGGCTGGATAATTGATTTATTTATCAATTTCTCTGTTATTTATTAACCGAGTGTTCCATCCACCAACTGTAAGAAGACTAAAATCCTTGTCAGGTAAACATCCTTGTAGAGAAACATCTGAGTTCTCTATTTCATCAGTCTAATTAAAAGCCTAAACTCACTCATTGATAGCATTATAGAAGTGATGTGGTGCAAAGTCCAAATGAGAGAAACTAAACTATGACACAGACTGAAAGAAGCACAGCTAATTGTTAAATCTGTTATTGTAAAATGTTGAAATAACTTGCCAAGTGCCTCAGCTATTAAAGTTACTGCACTCCAGATGTAATTTATAAGCTTAATTTAATCTTTTATGATTATCTTATAATCTTATGAAACAAAATAATACAGGTGATATATCATTTTCTGCCAGAGACAGTAACAGAATTGTTAGCCCTCCTACTTTTTTTTTCTGTTTCACCAATAGTGCAACCTTCTTTCCTGCTGTTCTCCCATTTTAATATTTTATTATATTTCTCATGTATTTTTAACCTTTTTTTTTAACTGTCTAATTTTACTCTAGTATTGTTAACCTTCTCATTTGCTTTTGGCATTTAAGATGGAATATAAAATTTGAATTAGAAATAAATAACTAAAAAGTGATCTCCATTGTTTTCACAGCTGGATGCTGTATTAAAAAAAATAATAATAATAACATAAAATATAATATATATATGTAAATATATAGCAAATAGATGCAGTAGAAAAACACAAAAAAGGTTTCATGCCCTCGTCATACCCAACTGACAGAGACACGAATTCGGAACATGTTCACAGTTTGTCTCTCTAATTTCTTTCTTATCTCCACCGCTCTGTTTGACTGTTGTAATACTAAACGCACAGTGATAAGCAGTGCACAGCAGTTGACACCTTCAGACATAAGTGGTGGTAACAAAGTGTGTGTGTGTGTCTGTTGGGAAGAGTGTGAAATGGCCTTTGAAACCTGCAGTGGAGGAGAGAGATAAAGAAGCTTCATTTTGAGTCACACAGTCAAGCAAGCACACACACATGCACACACTCACTCACCCCCACACATAAACTCCACTGCTGCACAGATATTTTAAAGATTTTTTGAGCATTAGCCAAACCCACCACTATCCATATAAAGGGTTTATAAAGTATTGTATTATTTTGTATTTATGAGGTAAAAACACCTTAATATCACCACATAACACAAATATATAAATATAGTATACAGTAAATATATAATACAAATATAATCACCACATTAAAAAATAATACATAAATGAAAAGGGCAGTAGTGGGCTGTTATATGTGATGAAGCTGACAGGTAAAATGCTGACTGATGATGAAGAAGAAGAAGTAAGATGAGAAACCTGCAAGAGTTTTATTGGTATAGATAAGTGTGGTATCACTGTTGCCCTTTTAATCTATATGCCATATATTGAACTGGGAATCTAGAAGAGTAGAGCCAGTTATTTAGTTTACATAAAACATTAATGTAATGTTATTGCCTTAAACAGCTATATCAGCAGTTAAAATCTGTGGGAGCTCCAATGTGGAGCAACTGGTCTTTCAGCAGGAGATCATGAGTTTGATAACACAACAATCTGTGCCCAGGAGTCCAAGACAGCACAATTACTAGGTAGGTGGGATGGCCCTCCCTCTCCCCACATTATTCAGCAAGCATGATGTTAGCCAACACAGTTGTCTGATACAAAAGCTTTAATACAAAATTAGCTCTAAGTTCTCTAAGTGTTGTTGAGCTGTCAAACTCTATCACTGATGCAGTGGCTTCACATGACTCTAGGAAGCATATGCTAGCAATCAACCTCTCAGGGTTTGAGATTTCATAATTGGTGAGTCCTAGCTAGGTTGTGGAATGCTAAATTAGGGACAAAATCAAGTGGTAACAAACACACAAAGTATTATGGTTGAGGGTTTTGCTGTTCTCATTTCAAAATATGTCAGTAAATCTATTCTTCGTGCACTACATGAGGTTAAATTGATTTCTTTTCTTCTTCATCTTCTTCAACAATGTGTACACTGTGTTTGTAAGAACACTTTCAGTTCCCCCTTTGTTGCCTTTCCATCTTCAGCCTCCCAATACTCTGGAGAGGGGTTTGCATAAAATGCACTCTGAAAACATTACACAGCTTGTAAGATGAAAGGGACATCCCAACATGCAGATGAACCAAAGGAGAAACATTATTTGGGACTTTTGTGTGCTGCCCACATTTGGAGTTTTATATATATATATATATGGAGATTTATTGTAAGTACTGTACCTTATATCTACACACTCACAAGTACTAATTCACTTTGTAATTTAGAATTACTGACATCTATTTATCTGCATGATTTATTAACCCTCATCATCAATGTTATGGTGGTTTACCCTCACAAGGCCATCCTGCTGATGATTCTACCCTTATTTTGCCTTATAAAGACATCTCCCCAAAATCTCTTAATATGCTGCCAATGGTGTTGTTACTTGTCACAAAAAGATGTGTCTGTATTCCAAGGAAACAATGTCATGGTTTCAGAAAATCAAGTTATGTATATATAACAAATCATATGTCATATATGTGTGCAGAGTCAGAGAGGGAGGATTAGAAGCAGAGCCTGTGTCAGCGGGTGTCAGAGACCTTGCTGATGAGTTGAACTGCCAAAGGGAAGAAGTTGTTTCCTTTTGATGTTTTAAGCTATTCCTTCCCCTCCCACTGGGCCATTACCAAATTTTGCATTGGATTCCTCCAAATATACATCAGTCTGAGGCATCATTACTTATCATCATCACTTTTAAAGCACTATGAAAATGACATAAAAATGCTTGCAAGCCATGGGATACTACAGGGCTATGAATCTAGCAGAGGAAAGATCAAAGGAGTGAGGCAGTGTCTAATAAGATGGGGGGAAATCATGCAGAGCATCATTTCCATGGTTAATTCCTCCAAATGCTGTGATAAAGCCTCCAAAAGGTGATAAAAAAAACATACTTGAAGCAGATCTCATTTAGGTCATTTTAGTACACCTGCTGAATGAGGCGTTCAGTACAAGTGTAACCTAGATGAAATTTCAGTAAAGCTCTCAGTGCTCTCCAAATTATATATTGACTTGCCACATTTAATTCTGCAAATCAATTCTCCATTGCCGGTGTTCTGAAATTTTCTCCTACCCATGACATGGGAAATTCCTACTAAAGTTAACTGTGCATGTGCACACTGAATCGTTCGCCATTATTATAAGTGAACTTGGCATGCTGATGACCAGTATCATACAGTTTTTAATGTCTGCATGCGCGGAGTGCACGTGTATGTTTAAGTGCAGTCTGAATGCATGCCAGTCTTGGAGATCAGAATATTATTCATTATTTTCTTTCATGATATTAACTCACGAGGGTTGCAATACCTACAGTTTGCAAAAAGATGCATGTATATGTTATCATAATCACTGTTCATTCCATATTCTAATAAGTATTGAGAAATTACAATGTTTTCTCTCTCTATGGTGCTCTTTCTTTTTAGCTAGTTCTTGTTAAGAAATGTTGATCTCATATTAATGTCATTATAAAGTAAAATAAAGTAAAACACAAGAGAAAACTAGATTTTTCATGTGTTTTTTGTGCAATTCGTAAGACATGTAGAAAATGCAATAAAAACAAAAACCTCCCATTTGTGAATTCTCATGAACTGACTGACAAAAGTAAAAAAAAAATTCAACCAATAACTGTATGATTGTTTTTTGTAAATACGAACAAAGTTTGAATTTAATGCCTGTGACAGATGCAAAAAAGGATATGCTAGCTGGTTAAAAAAATAACACAAGATTGCCAAGAATGTCAGTTTTGGATTATTTATGGTACATAATATCGTGAAAAGATTCAGACTGGAAACCACTGTTGTCACTGAATGTCCTTTTCTGGAGTTTGTAACCTGGACAAAAATTAGAGATAGTTACTGGTATTTATATATGTTTATAAATATTACAAATAGGAAGTAAATATCAGTAGCACAAAAGCATGCAAAAAATCCATCTACATGGCACTTTTATTATATTAAGTCTATTATAACTTGGTAATAGACAAAAAATGTTTCAAAAGCAAACTTTGTCCATTGTATTACCTTGCCTTTAATTACATGCAATTTAATTTAAGGAAGACACATTTAGAAAATAAATGAATGCGTAGATAGATAGATAGATTATAACATAGATAGATAGATAGACATTATAAGCAAAACATTTTAGAAAATAATGAGAATATGAACTGTTTTAGGTCAATTTATAAATTAATTTACAATAACTAAACCAGAAATAAACTGAAAAATCATGTGTGTAAAACTTTTGTCAGTTAGCATACTGTCAGCAGAAACACTTAAAGCCAAATGTGTAGCCCTTAGACAATGTGTCATCTGTGGGTGGCTTCCATCCTTCTGTTTACCATGGAGGATCAAACCGAAACCAACATGCACCATGTGAGAAATGGTTCATTGTAACTGGGGCACTAAAATCTCAAACTGGCTTTTAGTCTCATTTAGATTCATGAATATCTAAGCTCCTGGGAGAGAGAAAATCGAGAAAAGATGAGGAGATCAAGGACATCAAATGTGAGAGGATTACATTAGGATCCCTACATGACACAGCCCATTAACTTCAAATAATGTGGAGCTTCTCAGTCTGAAAACAGGAGAAAACCTCTACAACCTTTTCAGTTGGTGAGATTAGCCACTTTAGAAAGTTTAGTGCAAACTTAACTGGAGTCATGAAAATTAAGAGATAATTACGTGACCATTATATTTGTGATAAAATTTAAATGAAGTGATTCTTTTACAAAGTGATTTAGGGCTCAAAGGCACATGAAAATGGGGCGTGCTGCATTCTAGCTACGGCTCTGAGGTGACCAGAAATGATTCAGCAACTGTTCACTGTTCATGGACCCTTTTAGCTTTTCAATGAAAGCATTTTCATTCAAGTAACAAGTGACACTGTTGCATGTCATTTATTCTAGTGTGTGTTTGGATAATTTGGCTATGAAATGGTTTAAAGGCAATCTGGAACAAAACAGTATTCCAGGAAATCTGATGAACAGAATAAAAGAGCTGCGTTGAACTGGATATTGCTGCGGTTTCATGGATCTATCTGTGATGTAAAAGGCTCTACATTTTTGGTGGAATGGATCACCAGTATTAGAGTATGTGATACAAATTTTGGGCTGCTTTGCTTTATATTTCCCTTCATTTAGTAAAACAGTTGTATAACAGCAACAGTACACTTGTAAATCATCACAACCACAATGTAATTTGTGAAAACACACAAACTTGAGTGTTTTATTTCTTTAATACAGCCAAATCAGTCGTGGCTTTGTTAGCATGCTCCCCTGCACGTGGCAAGTCCATTGCTTGAAAGATAGAATTATTATAAAAGAAGTATTCACAAAACACTGTGCAGGCCCACAGGAAAAAAATGACAGGACAAGAGGAAAAGATTTATATTAAAGTCTGGCAAATAGTTGCTGAGGATAGGCCACTGGAAGTGAACTTGAGAGGGAGAGAGAGAGAGAGAGAGAGAGCAAGAGAGAGAGATTACATAATGGGATAATTATATCAGGACAGAGTGAGAGAAAGAATGATTATATGAGGGCCAAGGCAGCGTGAAAAGTGTATTGATGTATTGGCTTGGAGTGCACACGGCTGTCCCTCAGGAGGAACACCAAAATTCCCTCCACAATGTCAAATCAGGTCCATTGCTTAGTGTTTATGTTTTCACTCAAATGATGTGCATGAGGTTTTTGTCTCAGGAAAACAAGAGTACATGAAATAAAATAAGCTTAAATATGAATATTTAAGATAATTATGTAGAAACAGTGCTCTTTGTCACTGTTTGCCACTCAGTGACAGGTACTAAAGTGGCGAGAAACATTTGTGCAATCTATGCAATGCAGTTATTTGCCCCACATGCTTATTCTGATGAGCAGACATTCCACAGTAATCCACAGAAAACTGGAAAACACATGCCAGAAACTTGTCTACAATGATTGTGTTTCTGTAGCTTCAGTATCATTAGACTTAGAATTTGCAAATATGCTTCATTCCAGTCTTAAGAATATCAGTTCTATTTTTTATTTGCATTAATGCACAGATAGCGCCATGGTTCTGATATTCTCATGTATGCACCCTCTTTATGGATAGCTCTTGGGATTTTACTAATGGTATTTTCAATACATTTTAAAATATGTTTTTGTAGAACATTATTCTCCACCATTTATTTTTTTGGAGTAAGTCTTTCTCTCTCTCACTCTTTCATTGAACAGGACTGCCCATAGAGATGTGCTTGAAACTACATTTATAGAAGCAAAAAAGCAAAGTCAGAACATTGATCCATGGATTCTTGGCCAAACCATTTCTCTTACTGGAATGTTGTCATGGAAACTGGTTGGTTTACAGAAATGGTGTGTGTGTGTGTTTGTACATCAGTGTGGTTCTGAGAAAACTACAGACTGTTGAAATAGACCTACTAATACTAGTAAGTGTGAACCTAACCATCATCACACAAGAAGAGTTTTGTTTATCCCCATTTCTTTGATGAAGGTAGGGACTTGGACGCAAGTGCAAGTTCAATGATGTTTATTTTGCCGAGCTACCAGGTTGAGAGGAGAATCCAAAATCAAAGTCAAACAGTCCGAGGTCAACAGGAAGAAACAGGGCTTTCAAAAAGACACAACGTAGTCAAACACACACAAGCTAAGGGTAATACACGAAGTTCTAATCTTGGAATGCTTGGAATACCACTAGGGATAGTAGTCTTCGCACTCTCCTGTGTTCACCAGAGGTTCAAGTAGCCTCCCTTGATTGGCCCCTGATGCGCACCACCTGCAAGGGGCCGACCCGAAAGGGCTAGAACTCTGGTGACGATGACCGGTTCCGACCACTAGATGGAGGCAGCTCCCCTTCTGCCCTCACAATTTCACTAATTCTCCCACTACATATCTATAGCCTAAGGGTTAATTATCAAAAACTACAAGAAAACAATGCAGAACAACTTAGTAATATTCTTATAAAATTGCCATTTCTAGGCTAGCCTTCACTCCCCACATGCATCAGTGAGCCTTGGGTGCCCATGACTTTATTGTCGATTCACCAGTTGTCCTTCCTTGCATCCCTTTTGGTAGGTACTAACTATTGCAACTTGGAACACTGCACAAGACCTGTTGTTTTGGAGATGCTCTGGCTCGTCTAGCCAACCCAATAAGGCCCTTGTCAAAGTTGCTCAGATCCTGATGCTCACCCATTTTACCTGCTTCAAGAACTGACTGTTCAATTGCAACCTCTCACATCCCACCCCTTGGCAGGTGCCATTGTAATGAAAAAACTCAGTTATTACTCAATCAGTGTTCACTTTACCTGTCAGTGGTAAGTATGTATGTGCGCACACACACACATGCACACACACGCACACACACACACACACTGGATTGGTTGGAAGGACAGGCCTCATCTCTCGCAGTGTGGCCTGTTTGTCCCTTTGTTTTTGGTGTGCAAACCATTTATTTACTTTTACCATGATTTTTTAAACCTCTGCATCCAGGCTTTCTTCAACTGTCACTGCATTCAAGGCACAGCATATTTGACCATGACTAGAAAAAATCACATCTCTGCCAGTGAAAGCAGAGGCAGAAGGCATGAAAAGATAGATCCATGGTCAGCCCCAGGAGACATGACATATTGATATTCCATGGAACTAAAAGGTAAACTGAAAATTCAGTTATTATTCTTCTATCCCCTTGAGCAGAGAGAGCTCAGGTTGCAATTTCTATTTTAATCTTCTTTCTTGCTTTTAAAGTTATAGTGCAGAGGAGGAAAACGGCATGAACTATTTTTGCACAAAATATACAAGAACACATGAAACACACTGTGTGGCAAAACGTAAGCCTATATTCATATGGTCCTTTGAACTGAACAATCATGTCAGCACATTGAAAAGCCTGCCTGTATCAGAAAGTGTTGCACTTTTTTTTCAGTGTTCCCAACAAAATGTGCTCCTTCAGCAGTCTTTAAACTCTGATAGACTGCTTTTTAATGCATAGATTTTCTCTCTTTAACTTTCACCTATTAACTGGTGACTTACAATGTCATGATCCAAAATGTGTTTTCAGTAAGTAGAACAAAAAGCAAATGCCAAAAACTTATGAGAATTATTTTGACTTTCTTTACCATAAAACATTATTAGAAAGTTAATTTAAAAATATTTTTAACAAATTGTCACTTAAATTACTTATTAAATTAAATTATTTTTTTGACAGTATTTTTATTCATTTCTAATGGACTTTCATAAACTTTTCATAATAACTGACAAAAATCTATATAAACATTTCTAAAACTTATTCTTATAAGTGTCAACTGTCATTGCACTGGCTGAGGTGAAATGATATCAAAAAGAACAAAAGCAGCCTTTATCAGAAATGACACTTTTGGAATAATCCTTTATATAAAAGTTTATGTAGGCTTATGTCAGTTGTCATGAAAAATAAATACAAACATTTCATCCAGTTTCATACAGTGCCTACAGATAATGGTGATTATACTCCAATAACCTAAAATTGACATTTTGTATACATTTTCATAATTTTGAGCTTATCTCTAATAAACGGAAAGATAGTGGTGACGTGTGCTTCGGTTTACATGATTCCACATTTCAGCATGCATTTGAGAAAATAACAGATATTTGAGTTCTCTGCTTCAAAGAGGACTATCAAGAAAAGGATCAACAGTCAACCTTTGTCATGGTGTGGGCGTGTATCACTTCCTGTGGCAGGGGTGCTCCGGTTTTCTCCAACTGTCCAAAGGCTGCAATAGGTTGATTGGAAACTCTAAATTGCCTGTAGGTGTGAATGTGTGTATGAATGGTTGTCTGTCTGTCTGTGTGTTGCCCTGTGATGGATTGGCCTACTGTCCTGGGTGTACCCCGGATTGGCTCCAGCTTCCCTGCGACCCAGAAACAGAAGAAGCCGTTTAGAAAATGGATGGATGGAGTTTAAAGGTCTTTGAGGGTTTTCCTGCATATTCTGCTCTTTTCAAATCCCACACAATGTTTTAAAACCCTTTTTTGAGCAATTCCCTGGTTGATTTGCTAGTGAGCTTAGGATCATTATCCCACAGAAAGGTTCACCTCTGGTTCAGCATCTACTTGATGGCTACAGATGGCTTCACATTACCTTCAAGCACTCTTTGATATGGTGTAGAATTCATAGCTAAATCAAGGACTGTAACATCTGGTCTTTGTCTATTTGTATGTCATTTAACAAACTGTAGTTCTGCCCTGATATTTTTTTTAGAAAGGAAAATGTTTTCCTGATACACCCCCCATGCAGGTGAAATTAGTCCAACTTCTTTCTGATTGTAGATATATGCACTTTAACACCATCAGTTGCAAGAGTTTCCTGCAGATTCCATGATGAAAGTCTGGAGTTCTTGGAGACTTCTTTTTGCATTGAATTATCTGCTCTCAAGCAGAATTTGTTGGGACAGTCAGCCTCGGACAAATTGACATTGTCATTTAAATTCTACACCACTAGTGGATTATTTTAGTTATAGTGGAATAATTTATTTCAAATGATGTGATAAATGTAAGGGTCTACCTACTTTTTTTCCATGTGACTAATCTTTTTCATGCTTATTTAAATTATGAAAATTGCATGTGCTATTTTGTTGGAGCATTGTGAGAATGAAAGGTTTGCTTGTTCAAATAATTTCCATGTGATAAATTTATTGTTTCACATGACTGCATATACTGTATATATTAGATCATATTGTTTTTTACCTAACTAGGCCTTGCAAATGAAGATAAAGATAATTATAATAAATATTTTATTGTAATGACTGGTAACTCTTGTGGAACATTTGCCATGTGGAAGCACTCTGTCTGTCCTTATCTGTTCTTCAGTAATGCCCCAGAGAAACTGAATGAGACAACTGCAGGGCTCAGCAAAAAGGCTAAAATTAGCCAGAGCTGTAAACCGACTTACAAAGTGTGAGATTCAACGGCCGGACAAGTCTGACATTGTATGTGAGTTAGGGCACTCAGCAAAATGTAAATTTTTCAGAGTTTCATCACAAAGTCCATCGGGTACCCTGTTTTCCTTTTGCAACAGCAGCAATTAAAAACAGTCAGCCCTCTTTTGGACAAGGATCATGATCAAGCACAGTCTTGCATTTTTTATAATCTAAAATAATCTCCAAAACAAAGGGTCTTGTGGAGTATATGCAGTAGCCTATGCAGTATACCTATGGAAGCTTTACCAAAAATGGATGACCAGTGACAGGATCATGGTTGCACAAGACTCACTGATGTATGTGAGATGCGAAGGCCAGCCCAACTGGTCAGATCCCACAGAAGAAGCACTGTAACACAAAAGTAAATGCAGTCTATAACAAAAGATGTCAGAACACAGTGCACCACAATCAGAGCTGCTTTGGTGGCATGAGAAAGACCTACACAGTATCTGAGCAGAACATTTTAGAATTTGAATTTTTTTCTATAAAATGTCAAACAACACACATAATTTGATCATTGAGGATGCTTGTAATTATCTAATCTGTGGCAATATGTTTTGTTCCACTTCAATAAATTAGTTTCAGTATTTGTTATGTTATTATATTCTCTGGTTCCTGATGAATATCAAGATTTTACAAAATAGCAGTAGGTAACATTGTGATGTGTGTTTACTGTGTGCAGATGTGGAAACATGATGGGTTTTTTACAAAGCACAGTATAACCACTTACCCAACTGTACAAACCTGACAGCATACTATAACTAACATAATATTAGCAAATGTTATCAGATAATATTCCACCACTGGACAACAGTAATTTAAAAGCATGAATTAAGCAATCTAATCAGGACTTGTCAGCATCTTAAAATACACAAAGAACAGTCATCTTCTTAAAAAAAAACATCCAGCCAGTTAATTCCCCTTGCCCATGCACATTAGGTCTGCTGAAGCTCAGGACTTTCTTTGATTTCTTTAGCACATTTGCATTATTAGAATAAACTAATCCAATAAGTTTTGACATTCAGGAACAATGAAGGAGAAGAGTCTGGAGTGGTATTTGATTCCATGTGGGGATGGAATCTTCAGCTGCTGGTCCCTCACTGATCTGAGTGATCTGGTGGGTGTGTATTTCTGGACCAGTGATTCCATGTAGCTGGGAGCTTTTTAACCTTTTAAACTAAAGCTTATTATTTAGTTATTGACCCACATCCAGTGACAATTATGAAACCCATGAATAAGTTATGTAATGTGAACGAGGAACTAAAGTGTGTACCACATACAGGCCCTTAGATTTTAACATGGTAAGCAACTGTGAAAGCAGTGCCTTTTGCTCCTGTTCTCTTCTACTCTGTAACCTTGAAAACTTTGATAACCTTGTCCCTGTGATAGTGTGTGTTCATCGTGACAGATCATTCACCTCAGCCCTGAACACTTGCTCTGTTCAGTGTAGATCAGGTCTCTCTCCCACTGAGCTTGTTTTTTTTATCTAATTCACACATTGATCAGTGGGGAGCACTACAGAATGAACAAGGGGTCCAACCACATACAGTGAGTTCTAGAAGACAGAAGAGTTGAGGCAGCAGGAGTTTCTAAGCTGTAGCAGAAAAGATCAAAGGTCTCACACAGTCCAGACACCTAAGAAATCTTTGTAGGAGAGTAACATTTGTTAATACGATCAATATGACTTTAGGGCGATGTTGAGGGAGTGGAAAGTCAATTCAACCATTTAAAAATAATACCTTGGCTCTAGATGAAAAAACATGTTAGCAGAGTGTTAATGTTAAGCTTTATTTATGCAGCAATAGTGCACTGAGATTTTGCTTAGAAGAACTCTCTGATTGTGAGTTGTGGCAGCATGTTGAAGTGTGGAGGGATGCAGTTGCCCAAAGACATGTTTTTATGCAGGTCTGTCATGGTGCGTTACATAAATTTGTGTTTTCTCCATTGACAACCTCTGTTTAAGGTGTATCAAAGAAATACACAGTATGCATGACTGAAAGAATGCTTTGACATGATAATATAGAATCAATATTATTTCTGTAAAAGCAAAAATCTGCAGAAATTCTCTTGAACTTTTATTTAACTTAAAGAGGTACAAAGAAATTTCTTTTAATGATTTTGCTGAACATCTTGATTGTATTTTGTAAATATGAACACATTTTGAAATTGCCTCCAAAACTAAATTGAGACAAGGCAATATTGAAAGAAGGGTTTATAGAATATTCAAGTTTTAAAACATTCCACAGTAAGTATATAGATTGACAGCCGGTGAGGGGATCATGATTGGGTATGAAAGGCTCAGTATTTGCAAGCAATGATGGGCCATTAAATCCTTATGAGGGATTTTCCAGTTAGTTCAAAAAGAACATTTCTCAACACAAGATTACAAAGTATTAAGGACTTTCACCATCTACATGACATAATATTGTGAAAACATCCAGGGAATCCAGAGAAATCACAGTCCATGTACAAAAGACTTGAAACCACTGTAGAAAACAAATGAAACTTTATTACACAAAGAGAAAACCATACAGAAATGAGTTCCATTTTAAACAAGACCTAGTCACCTTTAATTCGCAATTTCCTTCAGGATTCCCACCACCATCTTAGTGTGTTTGATATGCATTTAAAGGAGCAAGGGACTGAGCAAACACGATTATCCACAGATTACTACCTTGTAATTTTACAATGCACATAACTTCAGCTATTTTATATATATATATATATATATATATATATATATATATATGACTGACAACTTCAGTACTATTAACATCTACCCAGCTAGCAATAACAATAAATAAAAGCAATACACAATGGTTCTGATGCAAATCCTGAAATTATTTAAAAACCTTTAGTTTTATTTTTAATTTTTTAAAAATCCACATTTTTTCTTTTCTACTTTTAAAGAGCTTAAACGTGCTGCTCTCATGCAGAAAGCTGTGTGGAGGTGTTTAGAAAATTACATAGGCATTGTATTCACATAAAAGGGATTTGTCTGACTTGTCTTGAAATTGCTTTCCAGACCTGCTAGCTAGTGTCAAATTACCCCTTTCTTATTCCTATTTGCTAAGGTGTATAGAGCAATGATTGTACTTGATCTTACCTGCTATTTTACACGGAGTGAAAAGAGGAACAGGAGAGGCCAATTTAAACCTTAACAGATGGTAAATGGAGAGTGTTTGTGTTTATTGGGACAGTTTTGTAAGCAAAAGATTTTTACAAGAACGACAAGTTTTACTGCTAGTCAGGAACACAACACCAAAAAAGAGGGTATATGCTGACGTTGACTGAAAAGCAAAATAAACATTTACCTACTTAAACAAAGGCAGTTGGAATTGACCATAATGGTTTTCCCAAACCCTGTTTTTTTCCCTTTGCAATTGCAAACTTTGCAAAAAAAAAAAAAAAAAAACGATAGAAGAACATGAATTTGAAAAGTCTTATATTGTAAAAAAAAAAAAAAAAAGGAAAAAGGGCTGTCAACATTAACGCGTTAACTCCCGCGATTAATATGGAAAAATTAAGGCATTCATGTTTTTAACGCAAATTAATCGCATAACCAAGTTTGACCTCAACTTCCTCCCATAACTCCAGCGCGGCTTAATGAATGAAAGGTGTAAATAACAAGACGGCTGAGGACACGTCCCCCTGTGTGCTGAACGGCAAGTTTCGTTTTTAAAAAGCTTCCTGAGGGAACTATTGATAAATCCAGTCGTGTGCACATATTGCAGTGATTAACTGTCTTTCCACCAAAGTACGACAAGTATGAAGCACCATCTACGAGCAAAGCTCGTCTTTTCTGATGCTGGCACTGAGACGGAACGAAGTGCAGAGTGCAGCCAGTGCAAGTCTTATCAACAAAGTGACCACAGCTAAATTAACCAACGCTATCGCTAGATGGATAGCAACTTATTGCTATAACAGCTTTATTGCAGATGTTACTTTGTGATGGTTTTCCATGTGGTTGTTTGCTAATTCCGTTTGCATTTCACTATAAATATTGTGAGAAATATCGAGTTCTCCTTAAAACTTTACTTGCCAAATTAAGAGATTATAATATCAATACAGAAATGATATAAAAGTAAATTGAGATTTAATCATATTTCAATATCGTTCACATGTAAATTGTTTTTAGGAAAGATTAATTCATTAGAATACAATGACATCAGGTGAAAATCATATGAGCAATAGCTCAGCAGTGTTTCTATAGGTTTTCTCTTTAAGTAACAGAGTTTCAGGTTGTGTTTCCTGATGTAGTGGCAGACTGTTTTAAGTTACAATGGTTTTCTGAAGTAATCCCAAGCCTATGGAGCTATATTTATTCCTGCAGCATGACTGTTTCTTATGAAGTGCTTTCTGAAGCCTTGAAGGTCACACATTCAACAGGGTTTCCCAGTCTTGCTGTACATGCACATTATGAAAAATTGGTGAAGCTTTATTTACTGTTATACAGAGATGGCAAACAAGTATTCAGACACTTTTGTTTTTGTTATTTAATATATTTACAGCACAATTATCCACTTCAGATTTACACACATCTTTAAACATTCGTACTTTGAGACAGAGCTGCTGCTGGCAATTCCATAATGATGCTTGAAGCAAATCTTGCATGGTGCACCTGTTTGGGGATAATTAGTTGTGTTCACTTAATTTTTCACTTGCTTATCATCAAGCCATCTGTACTGACAGGGATGTTTGAGGTATGAAAATCTGAGTGGATACTGTTCTAAGTGTTTAACTAAAATAAAATGCTTTTTGCATTTAAATGGCATGTAAACGATTTTGTGGGAAAATGGTGGGATGAGATGGATCTGGGAGCACAATATATAAGACAGATATCTGAAGAATGTTTGCGGTTATGTAGCGTAGGTCTTTATTTTTCAAAAGTCAGAGAGCTCTGAGAAGTCATATGCTGATGATTGAGAAAAAGATTTGGGATCATTCTTCAAGACATTGGAAGGAGATGAAGGCAAATAACCCTATACCTCAAACTGGGATTGAAACTCATTCACTTATTTCTTGGAGATAGAGAGCTACATTAAATCTCTTATTTTTCTTAAGGAGTTTCGTGTAACAGATGAAGAGGCTGTGACTAACATTTGCTGGTAAGGTGATACAAGCACAATTCATGTATGTATCTATATATTTTATTCATGAAAAGAGATCCTGTCAAACATTTGTGTCCAAAATGTATTTTAAACCATAAAACAATTCTATAGATTTTATTTACACAACAGCAGTAGTAGGTTTCAAAATATTAGATTTGAATTAATATTAAGGGATTCTCTCATTGTTTACACCAGAAGACTTTAAACTAACCCCACCCTGTGGAGGCTGCACTTTAGCCTGACAAACTCTTATATTCTTGACCCATAGAAGAGTACAATCATAACAACTGATCTTTGGGACTTTTCTGCCGTACAACATTTTTTTCCAAATGAAACATTGTTTGAGCCAACAGTGGAACTCTACAACTGTATATGGATTTCCAGAAGGACAGGGGAAAAACTCACCCACCACTCCATGTTGTATATGTGTTAAGGAAACGAAAACCATGCCATATCTATGTTAGGTTATGCCCCACCCAGATGGCATATGCTAAATGTAAATGATCTGAGGTCACTGTTAGTTCAGCAGGAAAATGTGTCTGTGTGTATGAGAGAGAGAGAGAGAAAGAATCTTGCCAGATGTTAAGATAACTATTTTAATACTAATGGATGAATGCTACTAGAGGTCATAACTTACATGAGAAGAGACGAAGAGGAAGCTTCACGCACTAACACATAGTTACAAATGTCCCTCACAGGACTACAGTGGAGTCGTCGCCTGTTTCTCTGGACTTAGTAATGACATTAGCAGGGTTTTTCAGACTAAGTACTACAAGCCTAATTCACTTTAGCTGTGGTAGACATAGCAACGTTGGAGTGAAAGTGACTGGAAAACTGCAGTAATTAATTAAAATGTGGTTTATTGTGCATCTTTTCAACAGTGTAGCTGTAAACAGGACGCTAAACCGAGAAAAGCAGATTTAACATTTATCTACATTGAAAATGTTTGCAGTTGTAATTAAAAACAGCACACTGTTATCAGATCTTTTTTTAGATGCTGTAGTCTTTGCTTCATAGAAATACAGAATATGATTGCTTTGCTGGATCTTAATACAGTGGTGCATAATAATCAGCCGGCAAATATTGGTGCTGACTCCGTGGCTGTGTTGTTTTGATAAATATAATGTTATCTGGATGGTTTGCCGCAACGTGAACATAGGTGATAGAGAAGCACAAGCCAATTTCAGCTTTTATCAAAACAACAGTCTACAGGGGCCTGATCTGCAGCTCCAGCTATTGGCCATGACATTTAGAACCTGCATTAAGAAGCAGCCACTGTCTGGAGGGCTGCAGGAGAGTAATCAGGAGCTGCATGCTGAGGGAGAGAGTGTGAGTGAGAGGGAGAATAAGACTGACAGAGATTGTTTGCAGCTTAGTAATGGACTGTAATACATTTTACTAAAATGTTAATAGAATTTTATGACATTAAAACATTGTGATACTGTAACATATTGAAATTCACTATAAATAACAATTAACTGACTTAACCGATCTTTAAAAACCATTAAAGACAAGCAAATATACTTCCTCATATGCATATTTCCACCAAATCTACTTAATCGTGTGTGTATTTCCACCAAATCTACTTCATAACATGTTTTCACTGGGTATGACTGGTCTGGTTTATTCCTGATTAAGATTTTGCAACAAGATGACTGCCTTGGTCATTATCATAGTTGAGAAAAGTGAAATGTTTATTATCAGCTTTTAGTTCTATGGTCTACTAACTCCCAACATGTAGAGATTTTTTTGAGTATATTGTCCATTTTTGGAAGATGCTCATGACAAGTCATCCCTCTGACTAATCAGAATTAGAGTGTATTTTTGCCACATTTATTCTGATACTGAGTAATACTCTGATAAATGTTCTAATATATTTAAATTTATTATATTTTAAAATAGCCACATAAATTGATTTTAGTGGAGTAAAAAAACTCAACAATTTCAACAATATCACAGTAAAACTAGCTTTCTCTCTTCATTTCACACAATGTACTCCACACCTTAAAAGAACTGTCACATATGTCTGCCTTATCTCTTTTCTTCTCTTTTATCTGTCTGTCTGTCTTATGTCTCTTTCTCTCTCTCTCTACCCCTCTCTCACTTTTTTGTCTGTCTGTCTATCTCACTTGCCTTATAAAAAAAAAGTTATTTAAAAAATGTTTTTCCACATATGACGTCAATGTTATATATGTAAATGGTCATAATGTGACAAATCTTCAGGATTTTCACTAGATATTGTTATTTTTGCAGTAAAGCTGCGAGCCTTTCTTTAGCCCCTGAACAACAACAGACAAGTTTGTTCAAACTTGTTGTTTCAGACCGTTTACACTTGCCTTTTCATGCTATTTGTATATAGATGGATTTTAACCATATGCATTTACTCTTGGTAGAAATGCGATTGCCAAAATCTCTCACCATCTCACATACATAAAAAACAGTTGTCTGCATTTCTTCTCGTTTTTCTGTTTATGCTAAAGAAATTGCAGCAATTCTCATCTTTGACACCTACAGTCAATGTTTGCAAGAAGATGTTTCGAATTATTAGCCTCCTGTATCATTACTGTCATGAACAATGCGTATTAAACTGATATAACATCCAGGCAAAGTAATAGTTAACCAAACTGATGCTTCATTTAAGCTAACTAGCTCAACCAAATATGTAAAAGTTAAGCTGAAGAAGCTCACATCAGAACATAAACTGGGCAATACCTTTGTTAGCTAATGGCTTTTTTTTAAATGGGCAGTCATAAGTCCCTTTAATAAGCAATAAGCAAAACAACAGTTTTATTTATCAAATGGAGTTTGTAGAGATGCATTCACATTACCATAACTTCTGGCTGAAATATAGCTCAGATCAGATCCTAAAGAAGTTAAGTGTTCATAAGAAGGATTTTATATGTGGTGAGTGTAATCATTTTCCTTAATAAATAAATAACCCTGTGTAATATCTCCTTTGTTTTATTGGCTTCTCTATCTACTTTTGGGACTTTTGTGAAAATCAGGTGTTGTTTTAGGTCATATTTATAAAGAAATATAAAACATTCTAAAGTGTTTACAAACATTTAAGCACCACTGTATGTGTTGGGTGCATTTATACCGGCAGTTTTAAATTGATAAGCTCTATTCAGATATAATCATGATATTCAAAACATATGTAAAAACCAGGTGTAAAAAGGGTCATAAATGCATAGGCAAGATGATGCTTAATTATTATCACAAGCATCATTTGCACTTTCCTAGTCCCAGGCCTCTACTTTATGGTTAATCTAACTTTTTTATTATGCCTAATAATAATAAAGAAATCTTTTCATGAGACATTGCACAGTTTGCAGATTTGAAGCAGTGTCCTTAGTTTTTCTATTTGAACCTTGTAGAGATTTCCAGACTCTTTTGCTGGTTCAGAGTTTGTAAAGACTTAAAGCAAGCATTTGGTGAAACATTAAACATACAATTTTCCCCAAATTTAGTCGAGCCAAGATTTGCATGGTATCTGAAGTTTGTTTATTTAGTATTGCACTGGAGCCACAATGCCGACAAGTAGTAGAAGCATATACTCCACTAACACTGTGCAACCTGCAAGCCTAAATCACCACATACTTGCCTTAAACATATCATGCAAAGCTGTTTGCTAATCATACATAGAATGGTTTGTGGTTTCTGACACTGTATGATATACTGTTATTTATAATAAAGGATAAATGTACCGTATGTTGCATAACCACAAAGTAGTACCAGCCATCTTTAAGACTTCTGTCCATTTTTATTGTCAGTTTACAGAGTGAGACAATGTTAAATGCGCTCTTCTAGTTCCAGTTTGTAGCTCCACTGCAAAACTAAAGTTGCAATCTTCATGCACCAAATATGTCTTGGCTGACTGACTCCACTGAGAGTGAAATTGTGTAAATTAGATTTTCAACAAACTACATCTTTAATACTACTTTTAGCACTTAACTAAGACAAAGACTAAAGCAAAACAGAAATCTGGAACTCATTTTAATGTATATCTAAATTTCCTCAGTGCCACCCACTGCACTAAAGCGAATGAGAGGGGAGAGGGTTTTCCAAGTCATTATGACTGAATTTGTGGTGTGCAGTGAGAATAATTTGCCTTGGCTTTGAAGGGCAAGAAAAACACGACTTGGGTTGTCCTGAGGAGCATAAAAATATGCAAATTGATTTCTAGCTGCTCAACATTGTTTAAAATGTAATCCCTTTTGTTCAAATATTCTGTCTGCTGCACTTGATGTGGCACACGCTTCTACTTTATTTCTACACAGTATTTTAGGAGAAACAGGATTGGCTATTAATCAGCTGTGTTAGAGTGTTTTGTTTTAAATGAACAAGCATACAGATCCTCACACTTTACTGTGGCTTTATTCTATAGATTATTTTATCAGCTGCTGCCACTGCCTTTCAACACTGAAGAATCTCTCAGTATTCTGTATATGAATGGTAATGATCTCCACATAAACCAGCAGAGTGATGCTGCTATGGTACATTTCTAAATATTGTCTTTATCCACATAGAAAGGCAAAAAGATGGTGATAATGTCAGTTTGCTTTGGAACAGTCATTGAGAAATTCAGAAGTTTCCATAAGGACTAAGAGCATGGTGTGTGTCTATGTATGTATCTGTGGTTACAGTTTTTCGCACCCATTCTCACATTCTCATATTATCATATTCATTCTCTCTCTCTCTCTCTCTCAGTTCAAAGAGTAGTTGGATCACATGACTTGAAAAGGGAGCACATGCTATCCTTCACCTTCCCAGTGCTTACATACATAAATGTGTTGACACCTCATTGACAGCTTTTATCTACTTGAGCCAACTTATCAGCATGGCTACCATCATGGATGGGTACCAACTTCGCTTCCACTGCCTTCATTTCTACTGAGGAAGGAGGTGTAGGCACAATTAAAATATTCATGACTCAATACATTTTTAACTGATTTTTGTGTGGTTTGGTTTTTGCAAATTGCAGACATGTCATGATACAGGTAGCTTTCATAAATTAAAAATGCATATGTGTGTGTGTGTATGTCTGTGTGTGTGCATCAGGGATGCATAGTCAATTGTGCAACATTTCAAAGTGTACACATGTGTAGATGTGTGTCTAAAAAAAGTGGCAAAAAGCAAGGGAGAGGTTTTAATATGACAAGGGCCATGATGCTCACAGCTGTACTGGACATATCAAATAAAAATACTTACAACATTGGTCTGATGTTCAATTTTAGATAAATGCTACAAAAGGTCAGCTGGTAGGCTCTCTTCAGCTTTTCTTAAAGCTTTTGTGGTCCTGGTTGCTACTGGCTAAAATTAAAGAAACCTAATACTTTAAAACAACTTAATAAAAAATAACATGAACAGGGTTTAGTATTCCACAGTGTATTGTAATACACATTGATTCCTAAACTTTCAGAAAGAACAAATGAAAAAAAAAACATGTTCAGCAAAGTGTGATATTAACTAACTACCAAACTCATACACATGAATCACAGAGATCAATGTAAGCGTAGTAATAATCTTACTCTTTGAAGATGAGACAGCAAGTTAAAGACAGATGGTATAGCACCATCTCTAAGCCGAACAATCTGACCCATCCTGTCAAAGACCTTTGGCTTGAAGTGCTCACTGCAGAGCTTGGATGACTCAGAGGCAGTAAAACCCTCTCTTCTTAATTTAACTCCCCACTGCCTTTTTAGGTTTATCTTTTTGGGAAACCTTCAAAATGTGAGGATAAAAGAGAGGATACCACCCAGAGCTAAGGTAAAAAACAAAAGGTTTAGCATGTTTAATCATTAAGAACTAAGGTTGTTGAAATTGTTTGGAAATTTTTCCACATAGAGAACCATACTATTACTATTTCTGTGTAGATAATAATGGGTCAAAGGAGTCCCTGTCTCCTGAATAGTACTAAACAACCCAAGTTTTAACATGTATAAAGAAAAACTATTTCAAATCTAAAAAAGGTGAGGCCCAAAGCATCTGATTTTTGAAGGAATGTTCTAAACGCTGTATGGAACATTTAGTGTTCTTGTAAACAAATGGCAGCATTCGTAGCACCAGCAGCCACACAACTGATGGTCAAAGCAGATGTGTTTATACATGAGAAAAATATTTAAGACCTGCAAAATATGAATAATATAATATTTTTTTATAATAATATAATAGCCAGCTAGTGACTACAACCACATTCATAATGTCATTTAGATATAAATATATGGTTGTCATAAAATAGGCATAAAGAAAATCTGTATTATGTATTTTATGATTTATAAATTCTTAGCTGTTTCTATCAGTAACCCAACCTAGCCTAATCTAATCTAGCCGCTGGATATTTTAGCATTCCGCTGGTGACCAAATAAAGTTACAACACAGGGTTATAAATAGCCAAACACAATCAAAATTATTCTTACTTGTGAAAGGTAACTTTGCGTGATCTGTTATTAATATTACGCTAGTTATTACAACCGTAGGCTTCACAAAACATGGGTATCGTTCTTCTCTATGCTGTAGGATCTGGTTCTCTGAGTAAGAAGACCCATCCAATATGGCGACGATGATGACTCTACGCTCCAATACGCAATGGCGCATCTTCGTATTTATGTCTTTGCTCAGTGCTTGTGGTATTGCATGCCTGGGGAGAAAGTAGAGAAAAAAACATAACCCCTCTACCCAGCAGCATTTGCAGTGTTGAATTAACAATTGCAGAGCCACCTTCTTGAACAGGGGTATTCACTAATCCTATAGGACCAGTATTCTATGTATAAACTGAAATATACATCAACAGCTACCAGGTAGAGAATCAAGATGGTTTTGGAGAAGTGCAGATTGTAACATGAATGTTACACTCTTATGCCATTTCAAAGTTATTTCAGGCAATTATTTTCACTTTTTTAACTTCTTATGTTGTCAGTCAAGATGAGCTATTTTTGTTACAATAATAGCAAGATATTAAGTTATTAAAATGTTTATTTTATTAAAATTTTATTTCATTACTTTTTATTATTATTATTTTATTTACTTATTTATTTTGCCATGTATGGTTTCTCAGAAGTCTGTAACCATTTAAATCCCCCTGTCTTACTGTTTGCTTAATAGGGTTATGTATCAGAGTGAATGGTATAAGTGATATAATTTCCCCTTTGTTATTTTATAATACGCATAATAGGATAGAATTTTTTGTGATAACTGTATTAGGGTTTTCAGATCACAATATGATCTTAGCAGGACGAGAATGAACAATAAGTGTTTTCCATAGTGAAATCTGATACACTTGTATTTGCAAAACGTGACCTGGCAGCCAGGAGAGTGAATATTTACATACATAATATAAATAACATTTGTCTTTGATGAGTGAGTCAATTGATGACAGAAATGGATCTTGTACTACAAAAAATTAAAAAGCCATTTAAATAATAACCTGCTTGTCTACAAGGTTTAAGAAATCACATTAAAAACAATAAAGAAATGTGAAAGCTAGTTATTATATTATTATATTTTATTATATTAGTGTTCGTTTTAGTGAAGGCCTTTAGCAAAACACAGACCACTGCACAGGACATTAAAACTGGTAAATATTATATATTTTTGTTAGCAATCTAGCAATTTTAAACACAATACACATGCACATACATTAGAGATATTTTAGCGAAATAGATACATTTACAACTATTCATTCAAAAGATCATTACAATCTGGATATGGCTTGAAGTATTTAATCACTAACCAAGTAGTACATTTCCTGTTTTTTTTTTCTCTTACAAAAGGTTCCTTATCACCCAACTTCTACTGTTTTTCTTACAGTAAAATATTAATGATCATAAATGGTGTCATTTTAAATGCAAGTTTTTCTTTTTGTTTCTCATCTTTTTAAAATAAGCCATAGAAGCTATTTTACAAAATTACCATGCCACTACAAATGATATAGAAAGAAAGTGCCAGGAGGAGATCTGGCTCCATCTGGTGGCCACCAACGGTCGTCGTCACCCGAGTATTAGTTCTCCGGCTCCCGCCCACACCTGAGGCGTGTTGGGGCTAATCACCGGAGGGCTACTTAACATCGCCAGGAACACAGGAGGATGCAAAGACTACTCGTTCCGCGTGGTAATCCGAGCCGTACTCTTAGGAGTTTCCTAGCCATAGTCCATAGCCATAGTCTTTAGCCTTAGTCCTTAGCCATAGTTTCCTAGCCTTAGTCCCTAGCCATAGTTTCCTAGCCTTAGTTCTTAGCCATAGTTCCTAGCCTTAGTATCTACTTGTGTGCGTGAACGGTTTGACCTTTGGACTGTTGATCGGCTTTGAGAATTGGTCTTACCTTCATGCTTCCGTCTGCCGGTGTTCGACCCTGCCTGTTTCATTCACCACGAGACTGCCTTGCCCCTGAACTGTCAATAAAACAGCCTCGAACTCTGCATTTGTTTCCAAGACTATCTCTCAGCATTACAGAAAGAAAGAAGTTAACAAACGAAAAATAATTATTCCTTTTACTTTTTCTCACCCTATACTTTAATAAAGTTCTGGCTATATGGGATCAATATAAAACTTGTGTCTATATAAGAAAATAATTACTCTTATTCACCTAAGTAGGACAAAAAATGTACTGGAACACTGTGTGGTTGCCATGTACCTATTATGTTGTTGTTAATGACTAATCACATAAAA
Source organism: Arnoldichthys spilopterus (assembly GCA_037974385.1). NCBI lineage: Eukaryota > Metazoa > Chordata > Actinopteri > Characiformes > Lepidarchidae > Arnoldichthys > Arnoldichthys spilopterus. Next base: position 13,238,802 of record JBBPDA010000126.1, read on the forward strand.
TGATTTCTACAAATGTTTGCCTTCAGAGCACTTCCTATTCCGTCAATAGGAGCACATCGTCAGCCTAGTGGGAGCTTTAGCTTAGCTAAAGACAGCACCCAGTGCTCTTACAAAGCCACTGGGATAGAAAACACAGATTAGAGAACTGCTCCATTGAGGTCCATTAGGGAGGAGAGACAGATGAGCATTTACTTAACACACCGGAGTGAATTATAGACAAAAACACTGCAAATGGAGAATTTGTTTCATATATATTTTACAATTCTAGAACTGTGTCAGTATGTGCATATTAGTCAAGTTCATCAGAATGTGTGTATATTCAGGTCCTGTTGATTATTGTGCTGTTCAGCTTCTGTTCACACGATGGAGGCAACCGCTAGAGGCGCTGAGCAGAAGAGCATCTGAACAGTAGGAGATATTTATAGTACTTAAAGTATACAACATTGTGCATTTGCCTCGGCTTTCATAAACCAAGTGTTTGTAGAAATGCTAAAAGCTAACCATACCCCTATCCTTAACCATCACTGAAACTGCTGTTGCACTGGCAATGTGTTGATTTTAGAAAGCAAACTGTGTTATTTTTAGAAAGAGAAATGCAAATTTAGAGGTTTCCTTGCATACTAAATATTAAAATAATCCACGAGAATATATAAATATATATATACAACCCCAAATCAGAAAAAGTTGGGGCAGTATGGAAAACACAAATGAAAAAAGAAAGTAGTGATTTCTAAATTTACTTTGACTTTGCAGACAATATGAATACAAAATATGTCATGTTTTGTTGTGGTTTGGTCAACTTCATTATAACAATATATATTTTGTGCGTTGTATTGTGAACAGACCAGTAAAAATGATTTACTAAAAGTTGGAAACGTTATTTCCTTTTCTTGTATTTTTTGTAAATACATATATACTTCACACTTCAATATTCAATTTTAATTTTGCTGTAACAAATCAATTGTTAGCCTTTAATCATGTGAATTCTGTTCTGAATGGGTTCACATACTCACTCAGAAACTGCCTCAATGCATTAAACAATAAGGGAAGCATGGTACATCTTTTATATGATGATAGAAAACACAGGGGAAAATGCTGACACACAATTTCCTGCACTGAATGTGAAGATATATGTAACCCAACTACTCTGACTGTGGATTTTTAAGTTGAAAGGGACAATGAAAAAGTATGCATCACATTCAGAGTGAATGTATATATAATTGTAAAATCACACAGTTCAGTGAGTGATATATGTTGGCTATACTGTATTAACTGCATAAAGTGTACATTTTCCAGACCCTGCATGCATCAGAAAGTCTGAGCAAAATAGGAAAAGACTGCTAGGTTTGTTATTGTGCATTAGTGAAAATAACTGAGAACTTGCATTAATTGTCAACACTCCTGTGTTTCCAATCACCCACTGAAGCTCAAACTGAGATCACTGCTAAATTAGATTAGTTTAGCATTCATCTGGACTCTGTACATGTAAACAGGAGGTTGGGTGAGGGCTAATAATCCTGATTGTTGTCATATTAGTGCATTAATCCATTTTCCATGGGAAATGTGTGACTTAATGAGACGCAATGATGAGACAGGAACAAGCACTGACGCCTGATGTCTGAGAGAGGGATTAGCGAAGGTGTATGTATGTGCGAGAGAAAAAGAGAATGTGTGTGTGTGGCAGTGATGAGCATTTAGGGGAGGTGTTACTTCGAAGTCTATGAAGTTTTTATTTAAAGATCTATGTTTTTTTTGCTCATCTGTAAAGCCAGTTTTATAAAGATTGTAAAAATATATTGTCAGTTATAACATTGTGTGTACAAACAAAATATATTGTGCAAAAGAGGCCACTTCTTTACACACTTTCCGGTTAAAACAGCTACTCGTATCGTTGTGAGTATCATTAATCAAATTTTTCATTGTTAAAAACATACATTGATCAGCCTTCACATTAAAACCACCTTCTTAATAGGTCCCTGTCATGCTGCAAAAACAGCTCTGATGATGGTACTTTCTATCATAGCCAGCATAAAAGTTTTGAGCAGAAAAATTAGCTACATATGCTTTTTTGTGGGTTAGGACCATATGAAAATAATTATTTATAAGTTGCATAAGATGTAAGAGAGAACAAAAGATTGACTTCATAAACTGATGGTCCACTTGCTTCTTAATATATCCCACCACTTGACAGGATCCATTGTAATCAATTAATATTATTTACTTCACCTGTCCACAACCATAGGCACAGTATCAAATCCAGCTGTATTTAATGTGTCCACTGTCCACTCTTAACTTTGTACACTCTACTGCCCCTGTAACTCGCCATCTAACTTTAAACATGGACTGTCTTGCAAGACTTTTGGGTAGAAGAGACTTTAGAACAACCCAGTTCCACTCAAAAACAAACTAACAAAAAAAAAAACCCACATTACTCACATACACTCCACATAAAAATGTAATAACACATAATTTTAAAAATATGAGAACATTTTAAAAGATCTGAAATTTCATATCTTTGGCCATTTTGAGCTATACTAGAAAAAAATTGGGTTTGACAAACAAAATAGTATTTTATGTGTACAGTCTGAATCATATTATTGATACATAATTTATTCTCTTTAACTTTTAAGTAAAACCATATAAACCTTCACTACAACACACAGTTCAAAACATCCTTTTTGTAATTCTTCTATTTTTTTAATATTTCTTCTCTTTTCCTTTATTATGCTTTTTTAAAATCATTATCCTTATTTTCCACACCCAGAATTGCACTAGCTCTTCCTATGGTTAAAATATATATGTCCATTTTTATCAGACACATAAAAAAATGTATTTTGAAAACCTACAATTGTTTGTTTTTTTTATTTAACATAATTTGTATAATGTTTGGAATGCATTTTGTAACATTAAAAATAAAATGGCCAAATAATTGTATATTCTTTTTTATGTAATTTCTTTATATTATGTTTTAATTTATTACCATTTAAATGTAGTTATTGTTTAAAAAACAGTCCTTAGTAACATCATTGTAAAATTAAAGATCAAGTATGATTTCTGAATTCATAGGCTATGTTTATTTATTATGCAGAAAAATATTATTTTGTGTTTTTCTCAAAGCATTGTTTTGTTTGTGTGGGATGTGGGATACGCCTTTGATTCTCAAGAATGAATGACCATATAGATGGTCAGCCTGATGTTTTGGTTATTCTAGTTGCATTTTTTTTTTCTTTACAGTGATTTCCCAAACTGGTCCTTTTTTGCAGGTGAGATGTCTCTTCTATGAGAACATTTAGCTCTTATAAAGAAATTTTATTTTCTATCTGTTTTTTTCCATTTACATCTGGTTTAAACATGCACAGAGTAGATCTGGGTTTTAGCACCTCCACAATTCAAATTAGCTTAGTCTACTGGTAAGTTAGCTGCACAGCAGGTTTTGTGAATACTATTTAAAGCTCAGTAGCTGCTGCTACTGTTGTGAGATTGCATGCACAAAGCTCCACAGCTGTGTAATAGCCAACAAAGAGCACTGGCATTAGAAGGGAAGCAGATCTGGGCCAGTCATAGTCACGATCGCACCCAAGCCTGACATGACCGAGCACAGTGCCAAGTGGTGAAACTGTGGAAGAGTGGTGAAACACCATCCCAGAAATCTTCAGGGTGAATTTTGAATGCAGAACTAATTGCCTTACTTCAGTGCCTGTCATCACAAATCCTCTTGTGGCAAAAAGGAACAAAATCACTGCTACCATGCTCCGAAAACTAGTGGGAAGTCTTCCCCAGAAAGGTATAGGGTATTACTGGAGAAAAATTAAGAAATTTTGAAAGTTGGTTGAAAATACATCATGTTTCTTCCAGGGAAACATAGTAAATAAATATTATGCTAAATGCTATTACTAGCTTGTAATTCCCTATTAAAGTATCCTTTATTTGCCAGCACTATGAAAACTCAAACTTTTTGGGACACACTATGTTATATTTGCAACTAACATATGTTTTTCTGTGATCAGCAGAAAAATATTCATCCACTCCAGAAAACACATATCCACTGCACCACAGCCCAATCCTTGCTGGGAATTGGGTATAGTGACTTTAGGCTCAGCTTATCCCATTCTATAGCCAATGCTTTTCTATGGGGATTATTTCAGCTGTTGGTGCAATGGATGCAAGTTAACTTTACTAACTAGAAGCAATGTCTGAGTACTTTTGGACATATAGACTATATCCAAAAGAGAGAGAGAGAGATAAGAGAAAGTTCTATTAACATTTGAAGGACAGTAAGTAAACTGGTGCCAATGTTGTCAAAGGTGACAGTCAGTCCCTCAGGATTAAAAAATCACTGCTTATCACTTGCAAAACACTTGTTTCCGAAACCTTTCTGAACGTGCTTCCACCCAAATCTGCATCCTCTTTGTACACTGCACTGCCATCTACATTGTATTACAATTGATCTTCTTTTCTTAAAGAATATGCCATCCTTAATTCCCCTATTCAGGCTAAAACTTTACAACCTTTAAAGACCCTAAAACCCCTTCAGACTTACAACCACCATTTTGGCATTTTTTGTGTGAACATTTTTTAATGAATGACCTAATGGAAATGGTCCAAAATAGCATGTGATAAACTCGTGTAACACTAATATACATTAAATGTTAATGTTTTAGTTTTCCTCTACTGTATATTTACCATTTTTCAAGTTTCTTTTTTCATAAAAAAAACAACAGTATAGTATAAAAGACAAAAGCTCCAATAGTTGTAACACAATTAATTTTAAAATGTAGTTTTACACAAAGCAGACATATATAAATGATGCAGAGGGCAGCAGGAGGTAGTTTTAAGTGAGTCACCCTTTTTTACCAACTGAACACCGGAAGCTAATTGTAATACCACATTCTGTGAGAAAAGACCCATGATAGTTAGTTTTATATTATCTGAGAGGCTTTGCACTTTAATGAGATTTTAATGAGTTTACGGAACTCAATGCTTTATCACTGCACTTCTAAACATCTGCTAAAGCAATATGCCAAATAAAAAGCACTGTGCATCTGACTCAGAGAGAGAGAGTACTGTGCACCCTGACAGCTATGTCTATTTGCCCTTTAAAAAGTAATAAAGCCTGTTAAACAGTTTATGCATTTTCACACCTTATCTTATCTCACCTCTCCTAATTAACCCTGGAAATAACATGACAACTTGCTACTGCGACCAACATTTGTAGAACTGTTTACAGAAGGAATATGTCACAACACAATGCACCACATTTGAATGAGTGTGTAGCTACAGACTAGTCAAAGTCCTAATGCTAACCCATATCCACTTTTAGAAACACCTAAAACACAGTGGAGGGAGTGTGATGCTCGGGGAAGTATTCTGCTGGGAAAGTCTGGGCTACCATGTGGATGTCACCATTGTTGCAAAAAGCTCAAGGTGTTGCCACAGGGTGTTCCCTCAGAGCTCCTTTAGACTTACTATTTTGACAAATTGGAGATGTTTTGGTGGCTAGGAAGGGCACATTGATACTAAAATATCAATACTTTCGATTCTGACAGATATTTCTTTTAACAATTCGAAAATATGCACATGTTTTCTTAACTTTGTAAGCTAAATATCATCCTTATGTTAAACCTAATGTGGTTTTGAAGCTAAAAAAGTACTGAAGAAGTGAATAGTGATCTCTGGTTCTTTTACACACAGTCACATGAGACTTCACTTCAGTTTGTTTATGTAATGGTTTGTTAAATACTACTTTAAACAAAGTAGACGTGTTTCAGGATACTAGCCTTGGTATTACTTCGTATCAGATGAGCAAGAAAATTAGTGGTATTGTAATGGGATTAGAAATACACATTCATTTAAGTTTAATAATAAACAGTACCCCCCCCCCCACCTTCACATTCAAAACATTTTTGCTTTATATATATACTAACACAAAATGGCGGTTTATTTAACAGTGACAGATTTAAATAAAAGATAGAAACTGATTTGCATTTCATTGAGTGAAATAAGTATTTGAACCCCTATCAACCATTAAGAGTGGTTAGACACTCCAACTCAATTAGTCACCCTCATTAAAGACACCTGTCTTAACTAGTCACCTGTATAAAAGACACCTGTCCACAGAATCAA
>JBBPDA010000126.1:13246623-13273130 GCA_037974385.1 Arnoldichthys spilopterus
ACAGCGCCCGGGGAGCAGTGTAGCGGGACGGTACCTTGCTCAAGGGTACCTCAGTAGTGCCCAGGCTGGGACTCGAAGTTGTTCTTGACCAATTGCTGTAAGACTAAGAATTTTTGACCAATCACTAAGACCCAAAGAGTATTTTTAACCATCACTGAAGAGTTTTTAATCAATCACTAAGACCCAAAAGGTTTACTTAGCCATTCGCTGAAACTTTTTGACCAGTCACTGAGACTCAGAGTTTTTTTTAACCAATCACTGAGACCCAAAATGCAACCGACCAGTCACTGAGCTTCAAAAGTATTTTGACCAATCACAGTTTTTTAGGGGCGTGCCTGTCACGAGCCACGCGCACTAAAGCGCGTTCAGAGAGCTTTTATCGCTTCCCCCTCTGTCGTAAATAGCAACATGTGGCTTAGTCCGAGCCGCGCTGGTAGGCGATCCCCGTGTCCGCGATCCGCTGCGCTTTCCCTGCTCTCGGATAGATTTCTCGGGTAGTGGTGTGCGACCGGCGCATAGGCTGGTGCTGGAGCAGGCACCCGAGACTGAGCCGTTGATGGAGGGGATGGCGGACGTGGCGAGCAACCAGAGCGTCTTAAACTTTTCTCAGTTCAGCTACCTGGTCATCGAGGACATCGACTTGTTCGCGGACGGCTCGCCCGCGCTCAGGTTCCTCGTCTCCATCGTCTACTCGTTCGTGTGCGCCGTGGGCGTGGTGGGCAACATCCTTGTCTTCTTCTTGATGAGGTTGCGGCAGAAGAAGCAGCAGTCCTCCGTGAACTTCTTCATCCTCAATTTGGCCGTTACCGACCTGCAGTTCGTGCTTGTGCTGCCCTTCTGGGCCGTGGATGTGGCGCGCGACTTCAGCTGGCCGTTTGGCCACGTCATGTGTAAGGTGGTGCTCTCGGTGACGGTGCTCAACTGCTACGCGAGCGTCTTCTTCCTCACGGCCATGAGCGTCACGCGTTACTGGGCCGTGGCGTCCGCGCTCCGAGAGCGCACGAGGCGCGCGCGCTGCTCCGTGAAGCGCGTATGCGCGCTCCTCTGGCTACTCGCCGTGGCCGCCACGGCGCCCACGGTGGCGTTCGCGGCGCAGAAACGAGTGTTTAACGAGACGCTGTGCCTAATCAGTGCGCCCGACCGTCTGTGGAGCGGCATGTACCATCTACAGCGCATCGTCGTGGGCTTCGTGGTGCCGCTGCTTATTGTGTGTGTGTGCTACGTGCGGCTGCTGCGGCTCGTGCTGCTCCGCAGCATGAACAACAACCTGCCCAAGCGGCGCACCAAGGTCACCAAGTCGGTCACGATCGTGGTGCTCTCCTTCTTCCTCTGCTGGATCCCCAACCACGCCATCACCCTGTGGGGCGTGCTCATCAAGCTGGACCTGGCCAACTTCGACCGAGCGTTCTACGTGTGCCACACGTACGTGTTCCCCGTGACCATCTGCTTGGCCAACGCCAACAGCTGCCTTAACCCGGTGCTGTACTGCCTCACGCGGCGCGAGTTCCGGAAAATGCTCAAGGACCTGTTCTGGAGGATGTCGTCTCCGGCCGCGGTGAACGGCTGTCGGGTGCGCCCGTTTTCCGGGACCACCAAAGGCGAGCAGGACGACAGCCAGGCAGCCATCCCCCTTAATGTGATCGACACAGAGCACTGCAGGCTCTCCGGGCTGAACGGCCAATGCGGAACCCCACGGTAAATGCGCCACGGTGCGCACGGGAAAAAAAAAACAATAACATCTGTTAAGAGTGTGCAGAAGCAGCGGCAAACCCGCTACTGACGTCCCGTCATTGACTTTCCCCTCACCGGCGTGTAGCCGCGCTACAACACCCTCATCTGGGAGTACGGGTGGCCAGGTTGTGCGCGCGACCGCCCTGCCCCTGCCCCTGCCTACATCAAACTGTCTGTAAATACAGTTTCTTATTTAAATGTAAATGTAGAGACGCGCAGCGGAGCCATCCCTCGTGTACAGAGACACTTGAACCGCCTTCAGCTCGCAGCTCTGCTACATTCCCTTGGCACATGTGCAGGAACAGTAGCAACAGGTGTTTAATAGGGAAGCATCGGTGTGGGAGACGCAGGTCGATGCCAATGTGCAAAGTCCGATGTTTTTTTTCATGTACCATTCCCCCGATGTCGTTACAAAAAAAAGAGAAAGAAATATTGAAAAATGCAGAATTTGGGACTACATGTACTTGTGTTTAAAACACAAATGACATGTGTTTCTCTCAGCTTAAAAAGGTCAAATGAAAAAAACAAATTTAGCATTTTATCACACCATTCAACACCGAGACATTCTGCTCCTCCAGAGCAAGTCCAAACTATCAAATATCAGCCATATCTGATCATTTATGTGATGCCGATTGTATGTTTGTGAATATCCGCCAATACTGATGATATCACCGGTATATGACATCATTAGGCATCCCTAGTTTTGTTTGCAATGGTGTTCAGGGCAAGGTGCATCTTTAGTGTTAGGTCTATGCTTTAAATACACATTTGGGACCTGTTTAGCGTATCTTCGACTTTATGGAGTAGTACAGTCTGTGTGTGTGTATGGGGGGTGGGGGGGGTGTGTGTGTGTGTTTGGAGCGTCTGCCCTGGAAAATGTCCGAAGATGAACACCTGTTACTGTAAGTGTAATAAAAGTGTGTAAATGTTCTCAGTAAATTGATGGTTTTGCCCCAAAGGAAATGAATGCACACACGACTCTGCTGTCGATTGTAAAGTGAGTAATAAAGTCTTATCTCACCGAGGCAATGTTTGCCTTTTCCATAAACCCGATTAAAACAGGCTTATTGAAGGCTTTTGCTAAACTGTTATTCCATCTAATTAACGTTTTCCAGTGTTGTGCTTTTTAATGGAGTGTGAATGCTGAAGAGTAGTGTGAAAAGATGACTTTTATTGTTTGAACAGAAATACACTGTACAGGCAAGAAAAAAACATGAAAGGACATTTATAGCAGTTAGGAGAGCGAGAGCTGAGTGCAGGGAGTGAAAACGGGTGAGCTGAAGTTGACGATGTTGGCCAGTCTTGAAAAGCACAGTAACGGATGGATGTAAGAGTTGTCATTTTCAGGTGATGCCAAATATAATGTGCTATAACAATAGAACAGCAAAAGCAGTATGATGTATAAAGATTACACCAATATCCTCACTGCTGTATGCAGCTGGTATTCTATGGTTTCTTAAAGAGCAAGTGTGGATGGTCTAGATCCTTTTGCTTCCACTTCATCATAAATGTCCTGCAGCATAGAAATGTCTCCTTGTTTAAATTATCCTTAGATTAGGCTTCACATCAGTGTGACACACCTTTGCACCTCACGAAACACCAGAGGGCACTGTAACAGCTCTTGAGGCATTGTAGAAATGCAAACACACCATCAACAAGTGGTCATTCTCCAAAACATCCCACGCATAGTGAATGAATGATTTGACCAGTTGGCTTTCTGTCAAGTACTTATCGTATTAATGAGGTTAGTGTGTGTGTTTGTGTGTGTGGGAGGCTGTAAACGTTACATAACACTACCGATGTCAGTAATAATCTAATAATGACTCTTAAAAAAGATTTAGTGCTTTATTAGTAATCTGTGCTCCCTATTACGTTCCCTGTGTAAACAGTAATAAATTCACACTCCAGTGAGCTATTAAACTATTAAAGGAATTTCTGCCTCTCTGTGATACTTCAACATCGTGTAGACTGCAGGGTCACCATCTTGGCAAACTCCTCATAGTAAATGCATCCATCATTCCCTACTCCAGCCTCGCCGAAGAGCTCGTCCACTGCAACAGAGTGCAAACACATTTCAAAGAAAACAATTCACATACTCGTTCTGCAAGGACAGGTGTTTCCAGAACCAAAGTGGAAAAAGCAAAAATAAGCTTGTGTGCTAAGTGTCACTCGCTGGCGCTAAGCCTATCAGTAACCTTCAGAGATCCCCAGCAGTCTTCAGTTTAGCTCAGAAGCACTGATCTGCCCATAGCAATGCCATGCAAAAAAGGTATCCCGCAACCATTTTTATGTATCTAATTTCTTACATTTCATGTTATTAATTTTATTTTTATTAGAATGTCTATCATGTGCTTTTTTAAACATACTATTCCATTGTAAAGAACTTTAAGCTGCTACATAGATGAAAAGGGCTCTGAACAAAGTTTTTTAAATTATTATTATTATTAGTAGTAGTAATAGTAAATTACAAAATATTTAATTTGAACCTATAGATTAATGCTGAATGGAGGGCAGGTCAAACAATCCATTAAATTTCATCTTCTATTCTGAGCTTAGCCAATTCCACCAGGAACACAATGCTCTAAGTAAACATACAATGAGCTTTTCTTTGACCATTGTTGTCCACTTATAACCCTCTAAGTCAGCTGCTGTCTGCATTAATCCCCCTTGAGAAAAACACCAGCTGACCATTCTGTGTCAACTCAGCAGTCAGTGACACATGCAAAGTTCCAATGCACTGCAAAACAATGAATGCCTTTAAAGTAATTTCAAATTCATTGTAAGACACAGTTGATGTAAACAGGTAGCAATGTTAACATTATTAAATTTCAATGTGTTAGATGTGTCCAACATTATATTAGGAATGAGCACTTTTTATTCTCAGTTCTGCCATGAACTTGTGATAAAAAGCTGCGTAAGTGGCAAGTCGTTCAAGTTACAATAAATTGTGACCTTTTCTGATGAACTAAATAAATGTTTTTATCAATCAAACACCAAACACTTCTAATCAACCTTGCTTCTGTTCTAGTTCCACTCACCCTCTTGATCTGTGAGCTTCTCTCCCACTACCTTCAATTTGGCCCTGAGGTCAGAGGCCAGTATAAAGCCTTTCTTCTGCTCATCCATCATGCGCAAGGCTTTTATGATCTCAATCTCCGGGTTCTCCTGCTGGAGCTGTTTATGCATCATCGTCAGAAAAGTGGAGAAGTCCAGCTCCCCATGCTTATCTGAAGAGCATTTGTGTCACAGTTAAAGGGTAGAAAACCAGTACTTAATGGAAGTCAGTTCAACTGTCGCTGAACAAATATGTATTTTGACATGTATGAATTCACACTAACTACAGGCATTCTGCAGTTACACGAGTGATGAGTAAAACTAAACCAGTATATTTATTCACTCAAATATTACTGAGTAATCAGAAGTTAAATAAAGATGGGGCATTCCATAGACAGAGTAGAACTACAGCCAACCTATATTATGTGTCTTCAGGTGTGTGTCCACCTCAGTCAGCGATGGACTGCAGCCAAGGCATCTCATCACAGTGATCAGATCCTGGGCTTTGATTTTATTCTTGTGTTTCTTGTCGTACAGTGAAAAACACTCTTTGAACACTGGATGAAGAATAAAAGTTAGAAAGTAAATAATAAATATTATAATTAAGTATATAGTTTATTTAGTAATATACTAATAATAATACTAACTATAAGCAAAGATATGAAATAATCTATTGGAGAAAATCAGCTTCATTTAGGAATTATTGTTCACTTTGCAATTCAACAATATCACTGTATGACATGGTCATTAGGATCAGAAATGTTGAAGTGTAATGGCTTTATTGGGATGGTCAGAGTAAACGCTATGGAGAGAAAACTCTCACTAATCTTCAGTGAAAGATTTAAGAGCTTTCCAGGACTGCTGGCTTACACCCAACCAAACCCCATGATCCTCGGGACAGTTTAGGACAAGTGATGAGGCTCAGCGGTCTCACTGAGCGCTCGCTCTGCACGCGCTGTTAATACTTATTTCCCATTTCATCTGTTTATCATCGAGGACAGTTTACTCCCCCCGCAGTGCCCGGATGTACAGGGATCCTCTGGAACTGTGCCATGTTAAAGGAAGCTCGAGGAAGTTTAGCAACAGGACAGCGCGGATAATTCCCCTATCATTAAATAAGGGCCAAAACAAACTACAACTACATACTACTGACAGTGACATCATATACTGCCACAGACGCAGACACGAGCCTGTGTTTAAAGCAGCCTAATGCCACTAAAACTACAACTAATCGCTATAAACATCTCATCTGCACTGAGCAAACATCCCTTACCATTTATCTGATCGTGGGAGAGAAACTTTGCCTGCAAAAGAAAAACAGACATTTGAAATCAGAGGCAGAAACGGGTCACATTATTACAGAAAGAGAACAAGGCAAAGGCAGGGAAAACGCTTGCCATGCTCGCAGTTAGCAGCGTGTATCTGTGTCCCGTTAGCGCGCACACACATTCACGGCACAAACTCAGCCACGCCTCTTCCGCCGCCGGTCACATCCTCTCTCAACTGTCAGAGTGGGCTTCTCCTACAGGCTGTCAGAGCAGCGTGCGCTCAGTGCAAGGATGCATTATCTCCAGTATTAAACATTTGCTGCATTTATTCATTTCAGCACTAAACGTTTGCAGTTTTTATGATTTGCAGCCTCCATTAGTTGCAAAACTAAACATGTTCAGCTTCCGTCGAATCTAAGATTAAACACCTCTAATATTATTTGCAAGATCAAACATTAAAGCATCCACGAATCAAGGATCAAATTTTAACAGCATGAATTTACTGGAGTAGAAAACATGTTCATTATGCATATTCTTTTAAAAATCAATGATTAAATAAAACATTAATCATTAATCATTCTTGTTAAGGTCAAACATTTGCCATAATTACTCATTGCAAGATGAGTCATTTTTTTACCTATTGTATATTTGACCTGTATGACCTTGTGTAAACAGTCAACAAGGCAGTGTTATAAATACATTATAAAATATATTACTCCCACAGGTAGTTTATGTAGTTCTTGTCTATAGACATGCAATGAACTTGCATAATATGAAATTGTATTTATTGAAGTAATCATTAGAACAAAATAAACATTAGGAAAAATATATCATTTATATAAAGGAGCACAGCTCTTTTTCAGGTAAAAATATAGGATGATATAGGATTCATCTTACAGCTAAACTTACTTTTACGAGAAATCCAAGTTTTACAGCTATAATTTTCAGGCAGGTCTGTTCATGGATACACAGAGACAAGTGCTATTTTTGGAGTGATAGAGCTTATGAGTGAGGTGAAGAAAAAATCTGACCAAAGAGCATGTACTTATACCAAAAAACAAAACAACAACAACCTGAAAATAGTTCACATTTTTAACCAGACAGTGTCATAACTGTCAAGCAGGCATTACAGTTTTAGCTCTAATGTGCAGAGTATAGAAGGCCCATGGCTCTGGGATGTAGATGACTCCTGGATATTTTTTACGGAGGATCTTGTCGTTCCAGAGACAGGCAACCCAGATTGTGAGTAAAACCAAAGCTGTGGAGAAGCTGTACAGTAGAAACAATCCATTACTGTCAGGCACCATGCCTTTGCGTTTTTGGTGCATCACTGTAGCTGTCATGGCAAAAAAAGTGAAGATGAAGAGAATGAAGATCTGTCCTTCTGTTACGAGGTACCTATAAGGGAACAAGAAGCGAAGTCTACATTCTGCTGAATTAGAAACACATAATTTTAAAAAGCATCATTTTAAAATGCATCACGTTGTTGACTGGCTCACACAGTGTCTATTTGAGTCTAAAACAGGTGTAAAAGGTAGTGGAAGTGGAAGTGTGCCCTCAAGGGTATGTTGCATTGACTTCATTCATCCTGTCCTAACTCTTGGCCAGTGTTTTTCCAATGCCTGGTACCTTTTAGTGTTTTATCTGCATTCAACACAACTAATCCAACTAATCAGCTCATTACCAAGCCCTTTGAGCTGAAATGGGAATCAGGAACCACAGCTCTGGGCTTATTTAATTTAATAGAAGGCACACATAAGCCTCTTTCTTCTGAGAAAGTCAAATAAACATATTTAAAACATATTTAAAGCATATTTATGTAGATATACAATCATACCTTAAGATCCATGCTGTATCTTTGTGGATAAAATGTCACCTCAACTGTACTCTTTTTTGTTACAATGTAGACACTAACAAAATTAGGTAAATAAGATCATAATTGAATAAATTAAAAAGGTTGGCAAATTCCTACCTATTTAATAGCATTGGTTAGTTGCTGGCTCAGTTGTAGACAATGTTTGCTGCAGTTTAATTGAACTATGTCCTGGTTTGGCTTAGTGATGTTTGTGCAAGCACACCCTGGAAACAGTGTTTAACAATGACACCAGAGCTTGTTGGTGTCCCAGTGTTTTATCTCCTGTCAGATGAGACTCTTCTTGGACCTGCCATGGGTGTGCTGTGGTTCAACAACTGATATGGCCAAACTCTCCCCAGTACGAGCAAGATCTATAAATTATTCTGCGCTGACAGCACTGTGTTGGAAGCTTGAGCTTTACAGTAATAAATAATGAAAAGGTGAAGACTACAATTAGCACAGATGTGTCTGCATTGATTAACAGCTTTGGTAAAATGACAAAAGTTCAGCTACACTGCAGCCATTGTTCCTGCCAAGAACTGTATTACTGATTTGACACTAGTTTTGACATTTCCCTTCTAATCAGAAAGGTTAGTGTTTGGGGAGAGAGAGCTGAACTTGTATTAAACTGCAATAAAGGGCAACATCAATACTATACATTCATACTATAGTGTGGGCGGGATACTGACCAGTAGTACAGGGAACTTGGAGCTAAGAGCAGCCAGGCTGATGCTGGCATTCTCTTCTCTTCTCTGAGGATGGTGAAACAACCAGAGAAGTAAAGAAAGAGGATGAGGAAGAAAGGAATGTACCTATTGAACAAAGAGTTTGCACAAATTTTCAGTATTAATAATGGTTATTTTCTGGAGGTATTGCATGCACAGTGCATAGTTTAGAGCATATGTGGACACTTTGCATTACTAAATGCATCAAGTGGTTTAAGAATGTCACCAAATCAAAGAACTCAAGAGGTGAGGTGGGTAGAGTATCCAGAAACCCTATTCAAGAATTAATAACTAAAGTAGAAGTAAAAGTAGATAGTGTATCCAACTTCTATTAGTATAGGAACTGTAGTTTGTTAAAAAGTAATTTTCTCTTTTTGAGATCCTCTGAGAAAAATGCTAAAGCTAAAAGCTTAGCTGAATCAACAGTACGGAGAGTAATTACAAATTAATGATCAAAATAGATTTGAGGACACAATACAGTGCCTTCAAAAAATATACTTGAGTGTGAGTAAAACTGCATTGTCATTTAAAGATTCTCATAAAAGAACATACCCAAGTAAATGTAACTTTTTACCCACCTCTACCCAAAAGTATGTAATACTTGCACTTGTAATGAAGTGTAAGCCAGCAAAAGTATGTACCACTTATTTTAACTAACACTACCTACCACAAACATCGTCCAAAATGTTCATCATAGTAGTAAAGTAGCTCAAACATGTTGACCTGTCAAAAGAAATGCAACACTTGCATTACTTTTTAAATATACTTTCAACTGAGAAAACTATAAATTCTACATTTATCCTAATAGTTAGTTAAAAGTCATATTTTTATAAAAAATCAGTACTTTGTGAACACTATGGTAAAATCTTTACTCTACCAAAGAAGGTGGATATAAGTTCTTCATTATGGGGTTCTCTCTCACAGATAGATGCAGTTGGTAGCCACTGAGCAGAAGTCGATGATTCATGGAGTCTCCCACCAGGTTTATGCTGGCCCCCATTACAAAGAAAATGATGCAAAGGTAAACAGCGGACAGGGGTAAAGTCTTTGGACTGCGGTCTATCAGCTACAGCAAGCAGAGAAAGTATTCACAAAGCAATAAATTGTTACAGTAGAGGTCACACACATAAACTAACTAAAGTAAAACATTAAATGTATTGTTTTTAATGTAAATTGTAAGTATATGAATCAAATATATCAACACAGTGTAACATGTTTTAGTTATGGTCTAAACATTTAATTCAAATGAATTCAATACATTATTTATTGCAATACACATAACCTGGCCACATATTTGGTCAAATGCGACCTGTATATATTCTACACATACTTAAACTTTGTATGACTGTAACATTACTATTGACCTGAAAGAAGTCTAAAGAACCTGTGTGGTTAACCACCTGTAGTGGTTAAAGGTACTTCTAGTCTCATATCAGTGTGGCAACCCTCAACAGAGAGCATGAAAATGGGTCAATGTTATTCATTCAAAGAATTTCTTATATTAACCAAAGTGCAATAGGCTAAAAGGCACAGCAGCATCAGACCTTGAATACAATGAGTTTAGTACCCTTTGGAGTCCAAGCACTGCTGAAAGGTCTGCCAGATATTAAAAGAGAAGTAAAGGTCAGTGGGGATTATTTCAGCCGTCTGGGTCATACATCTTCAGTCCAGTACTGCTGACCTCATCTCAGCACCACTCCTTTCCAACACATGCTTCTGATTTTCTCAGTGCCCTTTGAGACCTGGTAGAATGTCTCTAAAGGTTTGATGTTATCACTCACTGGAGGTATAAAGACAACACTGACAAAAAGCTTGACCTCCCCTTAAATGACCAACACCAACAAAAGACCAACTGCTTCAGCATGTCTCAAAACAAGGTAGCTTGTAGACCTTTTGGGTCCTTGAAAAAGTTCTGTTTTGACAATCTACACCTTCAGCATGAATGTGTGCTAGCCAAATCAATATATGTCAAGTTTGCATTTGTGGTTTAAAAAACCCTTAAACTCTAGGATCTACTGTTTCTGGCATGTTTACCTTGAATACTTTGTGTATTTTTTGGTATATATGGTTTAAGTTTTGTTGTGGCCAGTACTGGAAAGTCCAGTTGCTGTTACTTTAGCTACTTGGTGACCCCACAAAAATAAGGCAAACAGATCTGTCACATTTCACATTTCACTGTCTCTTTGGAGATATCACACTTGCGTGCTTTTTGGCTTTGTCTCTACCATATCTATTTATCATCAACATTATATCAACATATCTCTTATCAACAGTAATTAACCTTCAGCAGAAGAAAAGGTGTGACGATATTGTAAGCCATGTGGAAATAGTCTCCAATAATGGGTTTATTCAGAGGGAACACCTCAAGAGGCAACAGGATCTGAGAAGAAAACACATCATTTAGACAGACAGAAATAATACATGACAACATGAACCCTTAGGCCAAATCTCAAAAGAGACTCTAACTCCGACTTTTTTCCAAATTAAAAAGTTACATAAAACTCACATATTTTTTTTTACACTGACAAGAGGTGAAATTCAGGTCAGTCTGTGAAAGTGTAAATGTCTTTCTTAAGTATTCGCCACCATACTACCGGTTATGGCAAATAACCAAAATGTTGAAACATTAATTATTGCTCATAAGCCTAGTAGCAGTGTTCAGAAAATGTCCTCTGATATGATCATCAGCATCGCATTTGTTCTGGAAAATGTATGCATCAATGGCATGTACTGTTTGCTTTAAAGATTGCGTTCAGGTTCTAGACATCAGGCGCCAGACAATTAATTGCAATTTAAGGACAAAGTAAAAAAGTAAATCAAACACTCATATCTGCTCTCATGCACTCATCTTTTAAGAAATGTGAACTGTCCAAATATTCCTTTCACATACCTCATGAAGCTTAAATTTATTTTCATCTGCAATTAATTTACTCACCATAACTACAGGTCTCCCAAAGTCCAACACCCAATTCTGGATGGTGAAAAAGCACCAAAGGTCTAAATGGAACTGAGGCTCCTTTACAGAGTCTATATCTTTAGATCTATGTCTGTGGCTGTGGGAGAGAACACAGACAACTGTCACTAAGGCTCACATGATAGATTACAGTATTTATAGATGCTTCATGATAAGACTGATGAGAGGGACCAGCATACAAGATATAACTTGCAAGAGTTTCCTGATCTTCACAACTGTATTGTACTCAAAATGATCAGACAGGAATGTCCTGCTTGAGGCTCTCCAGGTGATGTTATGCTACCAATGTTTATAAAATAATTGTACTGAACAGATGTATTTATATTTTCAATATTTATATGACTATATTATTAACATTTTTACATTTATATATCCTTTGAGAATGTGCTGCATGGAAATGTCATGAATAACAATAGAAATTGTTTCTTTTTTTGAAATGGATTTTGTTGCAACAGCAATGATTTATCAGTGCTGTACAATACAGACAATTTTTTTTCATTTATTTTGGATGTTCACCCAGCTTAGGCCTCTCCTACTATGCTACCAATCTAGTAGAGTAAATGCTATGAAGCACCTCCAAGTCACATGAAGCATCACTGCACCTTTAAAAACTGCTGCTAATGCAACATCATTGGATGGCTCAACACACTTTGAGGAGAACAATGCCACATTTGTTACATCAGCTAACAGGCACCTTTGTTGGGAAGATAGTGGGCAATACTCACCCAGAGCAAGTTAAGCCAATTGTGCTCTCATGGATGCCCAACCACGGATGGCTATTGCTCGGAATTACAATCTCCTAACCATAGTAACTGTATTGCATTGACCAAATTTGTTTGTAATTGTTGGGCAGTATATTCTATGGGTTGGTTCTGTATAGCAGTTTTATTGTTTTATTATTTCTGTCCCTTTTACCACATAATACTATCATACAATCATGGCAAAGTCCGTTTCCGCTAATTCAAGAGTATATGGTTTCCTCTCTTGGGGTTTTTAAGGTACACATCAGCTGTTCCAAGATTAAGCACTAGGACACATAGCAAATGTAGTTATCATCTAAGGAATAAAGTGTACATAATGAGTGAGGGGATAGCAGAGGTTTGGGCATGAGCCCAATTTCCTCCCTCGTCTTAGTAGTCAGAATGCACAGAGGGTGCAGTGCATCTCCTGCTTTACATAGCTTGCAGAGACACTCTAATCTCATCCGATTTGATCCTTTCAAATCCCCACCAAAAATCCTCTCACTGCGGGCTGGTCTCTGAGCCATCACGCAGGCTGCCTCCTGCACTCTGCATGCTGAATATCAGGTGGATGCTGCTCTGTCTGACTGTTACATTGTCCAAATCATGCCTGACAATGCCTTTCCAGCCTTTAAAAACACTGTTATTAATGTGTTTGTTACATAGATAAAAGCCTTCAAAGACCTTGGAACATGGCCAAACATGTCCTGCCAGGGACATGCAAGCCACTTAGACTTGGTAAAACTATTTTGATTTTAAATAAGAAACAAACTCAAACATTTAACCTGAACTGAAAAGAGGTCTGCATGTCTAATACACAGCTAAGATGTTTTAGCCCAGATCAACGGCCTGTGTTAAAATGTGTCAAACCTATCAAGAAAAGCCAGCTGCAAGGCAGGGTTCTGCCTCTTTCGCACAGTGGGTTGCATGGCACATCCAGCAGCACCATGAAATTCGCCAGTTCCAGACGTATTCCTCTCTTCTGGTCCTCCTTAACCCCAGCACTCAAAGGTGAACGACCTCTGTTAAAGGACTCCACAGGAAGGTAAGCTGTGATGGTTTGCCCACTGAACCCTGCTTCCAGAGCAGCAGCGTGGCCATTGGCCTCAACTGTTTCGCTTTGTAACATGAGATGTGTCTCTCTGGCTCTGTTCCCTTTAATTCAGCCACTGTGCTGTGCTATTTCCCTCTCTCCGTGTTTACTTGCCCATTTCAGCTCAAAGACGAGAAAAATCCTCTCGACCTAAACTATACCATCTGACAAGCCTGCACTGCATGAAATTTCATTTTCAGATGAACTGTTAATCCACCCCAACCCAGTGGTATTCATTTTCTGCTCTTCAAATGTATGAAGTGTAATGATCCTTGTATATTTCAGTTGCCATCACTAGCCCTTTGTCTTACTTTACCAATTTTAAATGGACCTAGATATTGGTGGGTCACTTTTAAAAGCTGACTTAAGAAAGATAAACTTCAGGGGCTGTGCTCCTTCCTCTGGCACTCCCCACCACAGATGGCTATGACTTTACCAGAATTTGACTGTTAGATGATCAGGCTCTTAGTCTGGCGATTCTGAAGCCATACAATTGCATGCATTTCTATATCCAAAGTAAATGTATTCAGATCAGTGTGGTTTGTGCTTAGATTGGTCCTAAAGCAGTTGGATTTTAAAAACAAAAGTAGATAAAATGCAGAATTTTATAAGTGTTTGATCTGAGCATAGAAGAAGCATTTTTATGACAACATTATTTCTGAAGCCATGTATTACTCAGGCCATTTAAAGTAATGCCAGACATTTCTGTTTGATTGGATAATGCAACTTTATTGCATTATGTTGTACATCTACTTTTAATGTAAAATACAGCCTATGATCAAAATACAATTTTTAGCTAATGTGCAACGTATTTAACAATCATGCCTGGAAATTTTAAAATTTCAAAAGTAAGCTCTTTATACCAAATATATTAAAATAATACTATTATTTAATAATAACAAAAATGCAATGTTTACATAAACATTTTATTTTATTTTTAAATTTATAATAATAATAATAATAATAATAATAATAATAATAATAATAATAATAATAATAATAACAACATACAAAAACACAGCACAGAAATGACACGGATCAGGAAAATACAGATAATCTCAGTATAATTTTAAGACCGTTGTACTTTACAGATAAAGAGGCTGGAGAGGCGCCTAACCCACCTGATATTGCCTACAAAATGTGTTAAATGATGAAAACAATTAAGACCAGCGCCTCTCAGAAACCAACGTAATTATACTTGTCGGTGCTCTACATGATATTACTGACTGCACTTAATCCTCGCTTTTAATACCGAGGACTTTTCTTGTAGAAATCACTTCCGGAACCGCATAACTCCTCTAGCCTGTCATTGCTCGTACTCTCGCTAACTTCATGAATTGCGCTTCGGCTTTTCCTCGCCTTCGTTAAATTGGGGGGAAAGAAATGTGGCAGAGTCATTGCTTCCGCAACAAGACTTACACAGGTTTTGTTTTAGCGAGTATAACATTCATAGTAAACCCATAGTCCTCCAGTGTTGATTCAGCTGTAGCTGTGCAGCTAACTCAGCTAGCTGGCTAGCAACTTCACCGACTGCTGGCTACATATATACGTCCGACGTTTAGGGTAACGAAAAGAGAACAAATGTACCTGGTTATGTGTAACGCGGTTTGTTGTAGACATTGTCATTTTAAATGCCGCAGTTAATCAGTCTTGTCTAATTGTGATATGTTCTTCGGAACGGGTGCTGCTCGCCTCGTTAGCTTCAGCAGCTGGTAATGAGTTGGACCTGTATGTCAGCTAGCTAACGTGTGAAAGCCGGGGGAAAACAACATTGGCCTTTTGCTTTGTTTACAGCTAATAGGCAGGGATGGATTTCGGTATAACTGATCCCACCTATTTTTTCAAATGAGCTTGTAAGCTCAAACTGACATTTTAATGGGAGGCGGGCCGTGTTGTTGTGAATCTTATTGGCGATACTTGCGAAAACGAAGGAGGCACCGGTGGCCCGAATGGAGGCACTGGCAGGTTACGTTTATAAAGCGGCTAGTGAAGGCAAAGTCCTGACACTGGCCGCGCTTTTGCTGAACCACTCTGTGACCGAAACCCGGTATCTGTTGGACTATGTGACACAGCTGGCCGGCCAGCGTTCAACTCCTCTCATCATTGCTGCAAGGAACGGCCATGACAAAGTCGTCCGCCTCCTTCTGGACCACTACCGAGTGAACACAGAGCAGACAGGGACGGTCCGATTTGACGGGTAAGCCCAAGAATAAATGATCTGTACATTGCATACCTTTCTTGTGTATATTTACGTTGAACCAGTTCTGTCACTAATGAAACTGTTACTACCTTATTTCAGCTCTGGTCAGCTAGTGCCCAGCGCTGTAACTAAACAAAGTGAAATGGTATGTAGTCATTATGTTGCCCACTGCTGGAACCAGTTCCCAATGGAGATTGGATCTGCCCTATGTGTTACCAGTTTTAAAAAGAAGCTAAAAATTCCTTATTTCCTTCAGCCCCTATTTAAACCGAGGCTCTGGTTCTACATACTTACCTGGTGTTATCTTACACTTAATCTTATCTTAATTTATTTTAAATCCTACTTTTATTTCTTGTAATTAGGATTTATTTGTTTTTATGGCTTACTTTTCTTTTTATGCTCATTTATCTCTGCAAAGCACACTGAATGGCATCTGTGTATGATAACATGCTGTATAAAGAAACTTGCCTTGCCTAGTGAGCCATGGAATAAAACCAATTTCTTATTGTCCTTGCTCTCCCCTAGGTATGTCATTGATGGAGCCACGGCTCTCTGGTGTGCAGCAGGTGCAGGACACTTTGAGGTGGTACGGCTTCTTGTGTGTCACAATGCCAACGTGAACCACACCACCCTCACCAACTCCACTCCTCTCAGGGCCGCTTGCTTCGATGGGCGACTGGACATTGTGCGCTACCTGGTGGAGCATAACGCTGACATTAGCATTGCCAACAAATACGACAACACTTGTTTAATGATAGCTGCTTACAAGGGCCATACAGATGTGGTGCACTTTTTGCTTGAACAAGGGGCTGACCCTAACGCAAAGGCTCACTGTGGTGCCACTGCGCTGCACTTTGCTGCTGAGGCTGGCCATCTGGACATCGTGAAGGAGCTGGTGAGGTGCCAGGCAGCCATGGTGGTGAACGGCCATGGGATGACCCCTCTGAAGGTGGCAGCAGAAAGCTGTAAGGCAGATGTAGTGGAACTGCTTCTCTCTCATGCTGACTGTGATCCTCACAGCCGAATTGAGGCTTTAGAACTGTTGGGTGCTTCCTTTGCTAATGACCGGGAAAATTATGACATTCTTAAGACCTACCATTATCTGTATCTGGCCATGTTGGAGCGCTACCGTGACCCTGAGAGTATTATTGCCAAAGAGCTTCCGGCGCCTGTGGAAGCGTATGGGGGTCGTGCAGAGTGTAGGTCCCCTCAGGACCTGGAGGCCATCAGGCAGGATCGAGATGCTTTGCACATGGAAGGACTAATGGTTCGTGAGCGCATACTGGGTGCAGACAATATAGATGTTTCTCATCCCATAATATACCGTGGTGCTGTCTATGCCGACAACATGGAGTTTGAGCAGTGCATTAAGCTGTGGCTGCATGCACTGCGACTACGTCAACGAAGCAACCGCAACACACACAAGGACCTCTTGCGCTTTGCCCAGGTGTTTTCACAAATGGTTCACCTGAAGGAGCCGGTACAGGCCTCAGATGTGGAACAGGTACTGTGCTGTAGTGTGTTGGAGATCCGGCGCAGCATGTCCCGTGTGGAAGCGGCCTCTGAGGCCGAGCTTCCAGTCTGTACTGACAACTATGAATCTAATATCTTCACGTTTCTCTACCTGGTGTGCATCTCCACCAAAACTCAGTGCAGTGAGGAGGACAGAGCACGACTCAACAAGCAGATCTATGACCTGATCCGTCTCGATCCACGCACTAGAGAGGGCTCCTCGTTGCTGCACCTGGCCGCCAGCTCTAGCACACCTGTGGATGACTTTCATACCAACGATGTGTGTAGCTTCCCCAATGCGCAGGTGACCAAACTCCTGTTGGACTGCGGTTCTTTGGTAAACTGTGTAGACAATGAAGGCAACAGTCCTTTACACCTCATAGTGCAGTATAACCGACCCATCAGTGACTTTCTTACACTTCATGCCATCATAATCAGTCTGGTGGAGGCTGGAGCTCACACAGACATGACAAATAAGCAGAAGAAGACTCCACTGGAGAAGAGCACGACAGGTGTGTCTGAGATCCTTCTGAAGACACAAATGAAAATGAGTTTAAAGTGCCTGGCTGCTCGTGCTGTCCGACAGCATCAAATCACCTACCGAGACCAGATCCCTAAAAGCCTAGAGGAGTTTGTTGAGTTTCACTGATCTGAATATTTTTCTTTTAGTTATTTTTATTTATTTTTTTTTTTGTTAGTTTTTTAAATGTTTTTTTTTTTTTTTTTTTTTTACCAATCTAACGGTGCTGGGAATTCTTGATTGAAAATATTTTTTGATAATATTTGAAAAATCTAGGGTTAGGTTCCTTTGTTGAAAGTGCTAGTCATAACATCATATGACTGGATTTTACACCATAATATATCAAATTTACTGATTTATCCAGACTGATGCAAAGTGTCTGTCCTGTCCTGCTGCAGATAATTTTAAAGAAATTGGAAGCTACTGATACACCTTGGTTCAGCATTGACCAAACTGGACTGGTGCTTCAGTCGAAATGTTCCCAAGTCTTTGTTCATAGTAACAAGTTTGCACCTTTAAATAATGTTCTTTACCTAGATTGGCAATGGTTTATATGCTTTACTTACAAAGTATTGAGGTATCTTTTGTAAGATGCTTTGAAATAACTCATTGATGCACTTTGGGGGCCATTGCTATGGAACTGAACAGACATTGAATTGTATGGCCTTCAGTCCATAAGCGAATGACAAACAAAGGCTTGACAGAACACTTTTTTTATTGACTGCACTTTGCTCTTATGAGTTATTTTGTTTTATGAAGTTTTATAAAAGAAAAGATTATTTAAAAACAAAGTTAGTAAATCTATTTTGTAAGGAACCATTAGCAGAGGGTAGATGTACTAAAACTAATCCTTCTAGACAAAATCATTTTAGAAATACACTAAAACGTGTGTGACCGGTTCTTTAAATTCCTTTTATTTTTTGTTGTCCAGATTTTTTCTTTAACCACTATGCCAATATAAAGTCATTTATAAAATCTGCAGTGTTTGTTTGCTTTAAGTAGAGTTTTATGAGCTCTGTTTAAGTAGGCTGCAGTGCCTTAAAGATTCTTACTCTGGGTGGTGCTTGGATGTTTTTACTTGAGTCTGAGAGAGAAAGATCATGTCTTCCCTCTTCAGTAGTGTGCACTAGTCTGTGAATGAAAGATCTGAGTCTGCAAACATGACTTTCAGGGGGATTAAAATGATGACTTCGGTTCATGTCCCTGAGAACCAGTGATTGTAAGGAGTGTATTTTTATTTCCAAATGAAACGAAACAACATTAAACAAACATGAAATGCTTTTTATTTTTCTGCTGTATTGAATTTGTTTTAGTTCAGCCGTTTTATTAATAAGAGGTATGTGAGTTCAGACACATCCTTTTCACAGTTTATGGTCCTCAGTATCTGAGCCACTGTTTGTTTTGTATCGGTACAGTCAGTTGAAAATTAAAATTCATATATTTCTGCACTTTTTGGTTTATATCAAACATGAAATTAAAACTATAAAATAAGTGCATTTGTTTTCTCCTTGACTTGCTCATACACTTAAACCTTAGGCACAAACTTACTTAAGCTTTATTTTATTGCACCACTAAGGGAGCCGTGTTCCACTGAAAGGAGAGATGTTCTGTGTTCTTTATTTGTAAATGTTCACTGTATAGTGTTTATTAACTTTCTCAGCTAATTTTGTTGCAGCTTAGTGAAGGAAGCCAATAAAAGCTGATGCAGTACAGTACAAAGTGGGTTAGAAAGAAAAATTGTCCACAAGTATGATAGTCTGTTAGACATCTGTAGAATAGGTGAGCTAACAAGCTCAGTGAATTTATAATTTGTCAAAAAAATGTTAGTTGATTGAATTATTTCATTTTTAATATTTTGTCAGTCATTCCTTTTGCCTTAATAGTGGCATAATTCTTTTCTGGTTAGAATTTCACCAGTCTCTTGAGATCTTGTCCATTTTAGCCTGTTTCGATAATACTGATACTGCTACTGTATTCCAAGATGACTGTGGGGAGTCCATGTGTGACACATTCAATAGACATGATGTAGACATGAACGTTCTCAAAAGACTGATGTTCTCTATACCTGACAGGGTTAATGCTGTTATTAGGGGGGATATTACCAAGTATTAGAAGTATTACATTACAATGCAATTCTTCTTGGTCTGATGAGCTGCTTACTATTGAAGCTGCAGTAACTTTGTGGCTTATTAGAGTAGTTTTGGAGGATTGGATTTGGAGGTTTCATGTTTTGACTGACATGATTGTCATAATACTCCCTTCTTAGTGTGGTTCAGGTTTAAAAGTACATTAAAAAAAAAAATCGGAAAAGCTTTAATCCAAAAAAAGTAATCAAGTTTATTTGGTCAACCCATATAAATACCAACCAGTTTTAACTTTAAGGCATTGATTGTTTCCATCTATCCCCATTTTCTCTACTTCATTTAACTGAGGCAAGACATCAGTTGCTTTTAAATCATTTCCACAATATTACATTTATTAAATTAGCAACTTCAGTTATATTATCTTTAACATGTTATAAACACATTCACCTTGGCGCCAGTAGATCACATCATAAAATGGTGCTCAATTTCAGGCATAGTAAATATAGATTTTAAATTTTCTATTACTAATTGGTCTTTATTGAACCTAAACCTTGATCTTGCACAGTGCTTTATCTACTTGCGCTATATCCGTTGAAATGGAAAAAGCCTTAGATGTCATGAACAAATTATGATGATCATGACCAAACTTTGCATTTAACACTGTTGCACAAAAAATATGGATAAACTGCAGACCAGGGAAGTACTGTATAAATGTTTCAGAATGGTTAAATGGTAAATGTCTGGAAACTTGGTTGAAATAATGTATAGAAGCCCACAAAGGAAACAAAGTCCATTTAAGGTGCTGAGTAGCATCACAGGTGTGTGCAGAGCAAAATCTCTGTAATTATAACAGCAAATAAAACAGCTATTAATGTTTGTATTTTATATTAGATTGCCTTGTGCCATTTTAAAGGGCAATGTTAGTTTATTAACAAAGTTCAAGTCTATGGCCAAGTGCATCAACATGGACTTATTGCTAAAAATCATTTGAACAATATCAAGTGCTGATTTGTCACCATATAATGCTGAACTTACTTATTTCCAGTAAAGCTGGGACATTTTGAAAATGCAACAAAATCAGCAATTTGTAAATTCTGTTTAACTGATAACGGTACAAAGACATTATTATTATTATTACTTTGAAGGGATCAGCTGAACAGCTTGATAGTATGTTGTAAATATGAACACAATATGAATTTACCTCCAACACACACAAAATAGTTGGGACAGGAGAAAAATAAATGTTTGTAAGATATTGAGTTACTCTGTTTTGAAACATTTCGCAATAAACAGGTGAACTTTGTGCCAAACATCAGGTAGCTGTCAATCAGTTATATAAAATAAACATTTATACAATAATATATTAAAAAAGATTAAAGAAACTTGGAGATACCTCAGTCCATACTGGGCAAGGCCAGGAACCACTGTTGAATGAGCATGACCTTCATGTATGAAGGTAACACAAAGACTTGGGATTTATATTATGAATATTTGGAATTTAGAGAGATATATGCTGCCATCAAGGTGGCGTATTAACCTAGGACAGGGTTATTTCCGCAAGTCAATGCCATGCCTCATTCAGCACGCATGGTTTCGCAGACAACGTGCATGTGCTTGACCGACCTGCCAACAATCCAGATCTTTCTTCTACGTAAACTTTATGGTGCATCATGAAGAGGAGAATCAGATAGTATGACCATGGACTGTTTAGCTATATTCTTGTATCAAGCAAGAGACAGGCAAAAGTTTCATTTACAAAACTGTAACAATGAGTATCCCCAGTTCTCAAATGATTAAATGCTGTAAGATGACGTAAAACAATGGTAAACATGCCTCCCTTCCAACTTTTTTAGTGTGTTGCAGGCATTGAATTCTAAATTTTAAACTACATTTACATTGTTCAGTGAAAACACTGGAAATCTTTGTACTTTTTTCAGTTAAATGAAAGGTTCAAGAGGATAAAAAAAACCTCTGATTATTGTTTTTACTGCATTTTACAAATGTTCCCATCTTTTCTAGAAATGGAGTTCATAAAATATACTATACTTAGTAAGTATAATGCATTTTTATTTACATGTCATTCCACTGCAATTTAAAAATTGAACAAAACTAAAAAAAAAAACTTTGTTTTTGTATGCAGAAGTCCTAAGCTCTAAGTCTTTGATCATAAGTTATAACTCATTAGAGATCCATGTCTTTACTGCAGCACTACAGGCCAAGTATGTGGAAGGTGACTGGTCCTGTCAGAAAGTGGGTGGGCTCAGCAGTGCATGACAGGTGTTGATTGGCTGGAGTGCTGCAAAGACATGTCTTTGCTTCTGGAGAGTCCCTGAGTGAAAGTCTATGAAAAGAGCGAACACAAGCTTGCCATTGCTTCACCACTCGTCATTGGTTTTCTCATTGGTGACTTGTTCTTCCTTTTGTTGTCTCTGCCTATGAAAGAATCCCAGCTGGAGACGAAAAAAAAGCTGACTGTGAGTTTTTACTCTTAATGTGAAGTCTTTTATGATTATGCTTGCGATTTTCTTGCTACATATACAGAACATGACACTGAACATGAACTAAGTGAAGGCTATGGAGGTCTCTAAAGTGGAGTATTTAAAATTATTTTTAGACATGTGACCTGCAGCAACCAGATTAAAGCACCAATATAAAATACAGAAACAGAACATTTTGCTAATTTAAAAAAAGATAATTCATAGTTATACATGACCACCAACTACTGTTTGTTACTTCAACACATACTCTAATGTTATAATGTGTATCTCAACTATTCTTATATAATAAATATAAATATAAATTAGAATGACATGCCTTCCAGAGTGCTAAAATTAGCAGAGCCAAAAGCTGTAGGCCTCCCAAAGTGCTTCCGATTATAATCCAGATGGGAATTCTGTAGTCTTCATCCTTCCTAATCTCCAGGATTATCTACAGACATCAACAAACAAAACTCTTAAGGTCAAGATTTTTTATATATATATATATATATATAATCCCTGTCAATTTGCAATTTTATTTTTTTCCTAACCCAATTATTTTTCTGCTTGGCCTTTCATACATAGTACATCTGTAGTGCTTACATGTCTTGTAGGTTTTTCCTCATGCAAGAACACAGGATTGTTCGGGCTTAACTCTATGGAAGCTGTCATCACAAGCTCCAGAGCCTTGAAGTTTATCTGGAAGACAAAACAAGCAAAGGGTTTTTTTCTTAGCTGAAACTTTCTATTAAAAGGCATGAGGTTTAATGTCATTCATCAATCCTTCTTTAAAAAGTTTTCATATTTAACATTTTTTCCATTCATAACATTTTTGTGGTTCTATGTTCCAAAAACACTTATTTTTATGTCTGTGTTAGTCAGACATAGTCACACAATTACTGGTATTTTCCAGTTTCATTTAAAATTAATCAGGCTGTTTTTGTTACTGTACCCTTAAGATTAATACTTGTAAATGTCTCTTTTGTTTGGCGAACCTCTTCACAAGTGGTATAAGGTACACCCTGTTTAAACAGTATTCCAGGATACAATGTGTTGTCTGAATTCCTCATGTATGTTGAAACTTCAGACACTTTTTATTGGATGTCTGAATACTTTGCAAGGTTGCAATGACACATTTATTCTTGACAGCCAGTAATGTGTTTTCACCAACATCATCTGCTAAATCTGCCACAGAATGAGTGCAGTAAAAAAAGTAGTCATATGCGACTCCACAACCAAACCAAACTTCAAATAAGCTGTTTTTGGAGCTTATTTTCCATATATGAACTGGGGAATGAACAGTGTATATGTAATTCTTATCGTACAGCCCCTTTAAATTATTTAATGCAACTTAATAATATAGAGAAACAACATAATGCTATTAATCTGTGTTGAGAATAAATTACTAAACTGATTAGTGTGATTACTGCTGTTAAGCAAAGATCATTTTATGAAAACAAGGTTTACAGATGAATGTATTTACTGTCAGTAGTGTGTAAAGGTTTAGCCATCCTGTCACAGTCACACTGATGTCCTGCTGGGGCAGCAAAGTTAGCCTGCACTGAGCAGACAAAGCTAGACCAGTCGAAGAATTCTGTTTAACACAAGAGCAAACAGCACTGAGACTTAGACTTAAGTACCTGAAGATTCAGGACATAAATAAGTACAATAACTGAAAGCATTTAGAGTAATTGTATTATATGTATTTTTTTTACAACCATCATTTAAATTCCTACAAAAATATAAACAAATAATGTGTAGCTTAACAGAAACCAGACTGCTGGAGCTGTTTAATGCAGATTTTGCAATAATTCAACTTACTAGAGCCAAAAGAAAAGATATTTACCAGCTGTGGAGTGAGCATGAGTTCTTCGTCAGAGGGCAGACCTGCTACAGTGAAACGTGGAGCAATGCACTGAGAGCCAGCAGACTAAAGAAAATTAACAGGACTGTAAACAATTACCAAATTTACAGCCTCACACTCTAAATCATGCTTGACTGAAAAGCACAGGCAGAGTTACATATATGCACCATTAGCATTTTTAACAAATTTATTGACAGAGCAACAACAAAGTTACAACATTTTGAAATTCAGTTTAGGCAGATCTTCAAGTCAAGCATAGTCTTGGCTAAGACAGCAATGCCAATGGAAATCAGAAAAATGATCTATGGACTAAAAAGTACTCTAATCTTCATGCAAGGTAAAAAAAAGTTTTCTCAAAATCACATATCGCCTTAACCAAGGGTGTATATCATTCTACAGGGCACTGTAATTAATGAAAAAAAGTTAAAAAAAAAAAAAAAAAAAAAAAAAAAAAAATGTGAAAAGAAGTTCCTTCTTTATTGGATCCCTACCTGATCAGCATTAATGTTTGAAATGTACAGAAGCTGATTGTTTTTTCTGGTCACTGCAAAAACTTCTAAAGTGAAGAGCAGGTGATTCACAGGGAACAGACCAAGGTTCTGGAGCTGCAGTATAGCAAGTGAAAAGCAATCAAAGGACTAACAATGATTCTGATTTCATAACATGCTGCAGTTCCTTACATTCACTGAAGACTTCAGGCCTGAGGCTATAACATGCACTGAATAAAAATGTCTGCAGGGGGTAGATCTTCACAGCACTTGATCCACCACAACAAGAGATTTTTACCTGATAAGACAGGTTGAAGGTTGGCCCAATAACTCCTAGATACCCCCGGGGAGGCTTCGATTTGATTTCAAAGCGAGGTGGATTAGATTCTCTGGAAGATAAAAAAGCAAGGCTGCATGACATGACAAGACAGTATATGATTTTGTTAATTAAATATTATGCATATATTCATTGTCTTGTTTCTTATTATGAATACAGACAATTTAATGGTACAACCAACTTTATAGTTTAAAATGAACATGTGTTACATTAGTCCACTACCTTGTAAACAGGATATCAGCCTCGTGCCTTAGAGGGTGGTAAATATTATTGATGTTGTCTTCTGAAATCTTCTCTTCACCATCGCTTCAGGTAAATGGTCAAAGTGCATTTTATCAGTTCAGAGTGAAAATGAAACAGCATCCTATCCCTCACTTACAGACCCCATTTCTAAAAAAAAGCTGGGGCTTTTGTTAAAATGCCATAAAATCAAGATTCTGTGATTTCTTTTTAACCTTTGAATGTCAAAAGAACAAAGACATGAGTTTCAATATTTTGGCAACTTGGTCATCGACATAACATATTATTGTAAAAAAAGATTCAAGGAATTTGGAGAGATATTTTGATGTTATTTAACACAGTCAAGAAATGCAACCTGAAACTATTACACAAAGAGAAATCCTTACATCAACACTTTAAAGTCATAAGAAAGCCATACATCAATGTCGCAGAGATCTCTGTGCTGATGTGAACAAAGATGAAAAGGACCATGCAGACTGTTATCAGTGAGAGGTACAAAAGCCAACATCTGTCATATAGGGGTACATCAGTGTCAATGGAATGCCTGACTCGCATGTGTGAACATCCCATTGACAAGGATGTGACTACTGGGATTTTAGAGAGACATTATGCCAACAAGGTGATGTCTTTTCCCAGGAAGTCCATGGTTATTTCTACAATAGTGTGACTTCATAGACACAGAGTGTGTGTGTGTTGACTGGTCTAGCAGCAATACAAATTCTCCTATTGATAAGGTAGGGTGCATCATGAAGAGAAAAATCAGACCACCATGGACTGTTCAGGATACAAGTCTCAAAAATTTGCTAAACTTTCACTTGTAAAACAACTAATATCCTTAGTTCCCAAATGATTAAAAAGTGTATTTAAAAAAAAGGTGATGTAACACAGTTGTAAACATGCCTCTGTTCCAAATGTTTTCAATGTGTGAAAGGCATGACATTTTACATTTATTGTAAGCTGTTCAGTGAAAACTCTTTTCTTTGTACTTCTGTAAATTAAACGAGAAAATGATCAACTCAAAGATTCTCGATTTAACTGTATTTTACAACTTTTTTGGCTTTGTATATGGACTTAAAGGTATGCCTAATTATTCTTTTTTTTGTTTATTTAAATGATTAAAATGACAAGATGTCACCTTTAACTGC
The DNA here is from genome assembly GCA_037974385.1 of Arnoldichthys spilopterus. Taxonomy (NCBI): domain Eukaryota; kingdom Metazoa; phylum Chordata; class Actinopteri; order Characiformes; family Lepidarchidae; genus Arnoldichthys; species Arnoldichthys spilopterus. Next base: position 13,272,931 of record JBBPDA010000126.1, read on the forward strand.
AGACTTTATATTAAAAAGGTATTGTAGCCATTTGCTAAAATCATTTGAATACATTTTCTCCCCTCATTAATGTACACACCACACCCCATATTGACAGACAAAAAAATTTTTTGAAATTGTTGCAGATTTATTAAAAAAGAACAACTGAAATATCACATGGTCCTAAGTATTCAGACCCTTTGCTGTGACACTCATATTTA
>JBBPDA010000126.1:13276578-13336170 GCA_037974385.1 Arnoldichthys spilopterus
TAGCAAATGGCTGCAATATGACAAAGAGTGAAAAATTGAAGGGGGTCTGAATACTTTCCGAACCCACTGTATATATATATTTATATAATGTATAGCTTTAATGCAGCTGTAAAAACTAATAATAAACTAATACAACAACTTGGTCTTACCTGGAGACATTCAGCAAAACTTGTATATAATCTAGAAACATTGATCTGCTAAACTCGAACTCCAAACGGAAAGACACCTAAGACATTAAGACAGCAACAAAAAAAAATGTTGTTGGTATAGACACAAAGTGAATCATTTCACTGTCAGCTACAACATGTGAACTGTACCATAAAGACTGACCTAACACAGATAAAGTAATATTTTACATTTGTCTCAGTTAGTAAGACAAACACAGTGTACCAGTTCTGTCACACGCCAATAAACCACATAGCTGACAGCTTAGTGTAAATTGTTTATAACACTGCCTCTCCCTTCTCTTAAACTTCTCAAAACTCATTGGCTTTAGGATATGTAAATTAATTCATTGCATTTGAATGTATTACAGTTGACGATATTTGAAAAGACTGTGTGGTTCTTGTGGGAGAAAATGTATTCTTGCTTAAAAATTAAACAAAGAAAGAAAGGCAAAGAGATCCTGCCAGAGAAAATGAAATGGGCATTAAAGAAAACATCCAAATTAACCAGCATTTCACAAGTGGTACACTGATATAATAGAATGCTGTGGATAAATGGACCACTACCTGAATAAATGTGTTATTCGAAGAATAGTTAGTTTAAATCTAGGACAAGCAGGCAGATGTAACTGGATGGAAATGTGGAATATTGTAGAGAATTACAATATCTGTGGAATCTGTTAATGACATACTAACAGTGGTTAAGTTATTTGTTCCCAGGAGAGGAGCTTGATAATGTGTCATAAAAATAATTCTGTGTGTGTATGTGTGTTTTTTTCTTTAAAGTGGTTGCTGAGGAGGTTATGTATGTGCCAACATGTGACAGGCACGTGTAATCTCACCTGAGTATGTGACCTCATAAACGGACCACTGACATTACAGGTCCTCTGTAAGCTCAGTCTGTCTGCTGCCTGACACTCAACTGCCATGTCAGAAGGAATCTGGAACACAAGACACATTAATGTCACATTGATATTTCACTTGGCTCTTTGATGTCCCAGTGAAACATCCCAGAGGTTAATTCAGTTAAAAGGTTGGATTGGCTGATACAACACAATGCACTCTTAGCCTTGAAAGATTAGAGTATAAGCAAAACAGTGATTGTTTTTGTGTGGAATTTACTGTCCATTATGACAAATAGGTTCACACCTGGTCCTGACATGCGCTTCCAAATAACAGACCCTTTGAGGCCTTTGTATGTGTGTGTACTACTCTGAGACAAACCTTCACCATCAGGCCAGAGAACTGCAAGTTTGCTGAGTGTGAGATATTTAGCCATGTGTTGTAAGCGTTTTCTCCTCTGTTCTCCAGCTGAACCTCCACCAGCACTCGTCTTCTAGTAGCCTCCACAACACGGTCCCCATTCACCTGTGCCCCCTGCTGGACACACAATGGCCATGTTGTATGCTCTCGCCGCCCACAGAACTGCCTGGAGCCAAAAATAGAGAGACAAACAAGGCATCAAGGGAGGATTAATGCACAAACCACAATACATTCCCTTATTTTTGTCACAAAATAGAAGTGTTACACCAATTTAGGTTGAGTGTATTTACTGTATGATTGTAGTTGCAAGATAACACACCTACGGTCCAGCAAATCTGTATAACTCTGTAGTATCAAGTTAGGCACACATTTATCATCTTCATCACATCCATTCCAGAAGGGCAGCTAATGGAAAATAGAAGTGGAAAATAAGAAATAAGTAAAGAAAATGTAATTGTGAGAGAGACAGAGGAAGATACACAGAGGAAAAACCATTAACACTGTGTTTTAGCATAAACTCCCAGCAGTGAAGAGGGTTTGTGTGTTTAATTTATCTGTGGGTAAGGAAGTAGTCACCTCAGAGTGCTGTGAAGTGGGCCAGCCATCATCTAGCACAGGACCATTGTCTGGGTTCTGCAGCCCCACCTCCACATTGAAGACAATGGGTCGAGTGTAGTCTCCAGTTTCCTACAGACAGAGCATTTGACATATCATTGCTGTTATAAGAAAACCATTTTCCCTGCTTTAAAAAAACCCCCAATGTTTACAGTATTTTGTATTTACTATTTTATTGATTTTGGGGTTATTTTCCTTATATTTGAAATCTGTCTAAATAAGGCATCTGCTAAATTGTGTAACAAAATTTTATCAAGATGAAAGTGTTCTTAAGTGATAAAACCATAAATATCTAAGTGCCAGTTAAAGCTAATTACCACACCTCACACTCACATGCACATGGAAGGGAACATGCACACAATCTTGCATGTCTGGTAGCACGGAGATGTACGAAGATGGTTGGCCTTCAGGAAAATCCAGCACCGCTCTGGGGCTGTAGCGCCTCTCATCAAAACCCCAGCTAAGTGTAAGATCTGCAGATACAGAAAGAGAGCTTGAGAGCTGCCAAAAACGAATGACATTTCATAATAAGCATGTTTAATAATGACACCTTCATTGGTCACTAATACAAAAATAGTATCTACTGCATCTCCTCACAGTACACTCAAGGGTGTTTTTAATTTCCTACATACAATCAGAGGTTATTTTTCCAAATCATATAACCGAAACTGCTATTAGTTTAGACAGAATTCACTTTTACCGCAATAGAGAATGTGCTAAGGCCAGGTTACTAAAACAATGTCCTCTAATAAATTTAAAAGATATGATCTTCTGACATTCTATGACTCTCAAAGATCGATGAATGAATATGATAGATATTTTTTCCACAACTCCATTCTGAGAAAATGTTGGCCAAGTGTTCAGAGTGATAAGACAGAGTGAAGAAAGTAATGGAAATAGGGGGGAAAATAGACAGACAGAGAGGGAGAGAGAGAGTCTAGGTCTAGTTGATAAGATCCAGATGAGGTTTGAGAGGGAACGATAGGGGCCTGACACAGTTTAACAGTGGTTTCCATGGCTGTGTTTTTCTGTGTCACATTTAAAGTGTTCCCCCTCTGGCCTACGGCTATTAGGAAAAAGCTTTCCATTATAAGAGCTGACCCTTCAGGCACACATCTGATGGAGATCAAACGTGAGTTTGGCACAGTGGGTAACAGCACATACTGTCAGTCTCTGCCTATGCAGAAACACCTGTTTACATATACAAACAAGCAAAAATTTCTGCTTTATGACTACATCTCTATGCCATCAAAGAATATATTAACGATCTGAACTGCATTTCATGACCCAGATGCTTTTTTAAGGTTGAGTAATGATGGTAACTTACCCAGTTCTTGTTTATCTGCCACCGGCGTTCTAGCTGTAACAGTAACACATACTATGGCTGCCATACAGGTCACCTCTTTGCCCCCTCGCACACAGTCTTTGTTAAACATGTTTATCTTTGATGGCTCAAAGTCAATGTCGATGTTCACACGGATCACACTGCGAGACCTGTCCAATTAAAATAAAAGCAAATGGTAAAGAAGTGTACATATGCTCATTAATCCAAATAGTGGACCTAGTGATCTCCAATGACCTGGACACATACCATAGCAAAACAGCTGCACCAAATGCACCAACAGACAAGTCTATGAGAGCATCCCCATTTATGTCCATCACACCATGGACACTACGTCCGAAATACTGCAAGCCTGGTGAGATGTCTACAGCTGCTATTCTCTGAGAAAGAGACAGAGTACACTGCTTAGTTTACAATTAATTTATTTTCAATTTTGTTACAATGACATCATTTCACAGTCAACTCATCATGGTTGAGTTCTACCTGCTTATACTTTGGGTGAATACCATTGTGCTGACTGTAAAAGAGGTAGACTGCCCCCTTATGGTCATCCTCCAGAGGTGCACCCACCACCAGCTCCCTGTATCCATCACCATTTAAGTCAGGTAGAGAGGACATGGCTGACCCAAAACGTGAGTTCTGTGCCTCATCTGATGCCATCAGATACCCCTCCAGCACAAACTTGCCCTTCAGAGGGAGAAAGAGAGAACAAGTAAATGAGGGCACTTATAGGGAGTCATATGCAGGATTTCTGATCATCATTTCAATCAGGATGCTAGCTTTTAGAACAAAATGATAAACTGTTTTTAATTGTGTTACTGATTCTTGAGATATGGCACAAAGCATGTTCTAGGTCAATAAGCTTTTTTTGCATTAAAAAGAAAATAATATTATAAAATACTTTAAAAGTTAAATCTGAAGGACTTATACTTAATTTATTTAATATCAATTAAAATAATTTATAATAATAATGCAGGCTTAAAGTGACTTTTTAAACAAATGCTACAAATAGACACATAAACATGTCAATTCATGATTACATATCATATAATACATAATGTGAAGTTTACATTATATTTTCCATAAAAACTGCAGGTCAAAGTAGCATCCTCATTTTCTGTCAACTCTGTCAGTTATTTTAAATAATCCTAAATAAATTTGCAAGATCCAGGTCTGCTCTAACCTCTGAGGACCCCATTTCCACTTCTTGGTTCACGTCATTGTTTAAAAAATCTCTAACTGAATAATCATGGGATAGATACAGGCCTCCCGAGCGCTAAACTAACCGCATCTAAACACAATGAAGATGTTTTGTTTGGGCTTTGTCATTACTCGATCTAAACAGAAAACCCGATTTGGACAACGCATGCGCAAAGACACGTAATTTCTACTAAAACCATTTTACGGTTGCTGCCCAATTTCAATCCATGCCAGCTACCTGATCTGTTCTGCGCATGTGTAAATCTCATCCCATTCCGGTCAATCAAATGCGTGTCTGAGTGTTTTTTAATGTTGCTTGACTTGACAATTTTTTTATTTTGTCCAAGACGGAGTAGAGATAAAAACTAGTGTGATTTTGAACCCAATCTGTATATATTACACCCTTTAACACTCCTGACACAAATTAAAAGCCCTGCGTATAACTGCACACTAGAAACCAGTTATCTGTACATGCTTCACATTAACATGGTTAAAATGTGAACTGCCAGTTATTCAGGGTTTTTGCTAACTGACGTCAAATGTCAAACCACACAAAGTCAAAGTTTGCACATCCATGAACCTGTGAGTGCTCGCATGCATCAACGGATTGGATGCAGAAGCTTTCGCCATGGCGGCAAGTTTTAAACAAGGTGGTTTCGTAAACAGTGTTGCCAACTATCTCCTACAGTAAGTAGCTTAAGTTTGGGTTTTACCCAAAAAGTCACTAGATGTCGCTAGATGATGACATGCTAATTTGCATATAAATCATGTCATCATGCCGCATTGGCGTTCTGCCAAAATAAATCATGTAGCAGTCTTCACTTTCTTCTCAATACCCAATACGGAAGTGGTCTGTTGTATGCACAAGGCTGATCTGCAGGGAATATTGACCACAAAGTTGTACAGAAAGTAGGTAAGGCCACTAGATTTGTTGCTAGGCGTATTTTGAAAAAAAAGTGGTTAAGGGGGTCTGAAAAGTCATTAGAAAGAGTGACAAAGTCACTAAGTTGGCAACACTGGTCGTAAAATATGCTGTAAATAGTGGAAATTACGCATCTTTGCGCATGCAGTGTTCAAATCGGGTTTCCTGTCCAAATCAGGTAAAGACAGGCTTATCAGGATTTTGGCAGAAATTGACACCAAGAAAAAGCCGCTATTAAAGGCCTATGTCGCTCAGAGCGCATTCACTTAACCACGGGTTGAATGCTCGTGTGGACTAGGTCGAATTGTGGAACAAATCTGGCATTTTAATTCATGCTACAGAGGCAGGGAGCAATTGAGGAAAAACAAAATACCTCCAGTCTACAAGATACATTTATGATGGAAAAACATTTCATTCTGTCAACTCCATTAGGTTTTACCCCCGCCGGAGAAATGTCAGGTTAAGTGCCTTGCTTGATGACACTAGTGGCGATGTTCTCAAGTGGGATTTGAACTGGACCCCAGACCCCGGACCCCTTATTATAAAAATAAGTGGGAGAAAAGTGCATCTTTCAAAAAATGAAAGGGGACTTTCCATGTTTCTGCAGGGATCATAACAAAGAAAATATTTCAAACTACAACCTCTACTTTCATCCTTTTAAAAGGATAAGGAGCCTTGCCATGCACCAAAAATTGTTCATGATAGGTGGAACATGACAAAGGCTTCATAATGTTGACTTGGCCTCCAAACTCCCCAGATCTGTTAAGGCATCTGTGGGATGTGCTGAACAAATTAGTCTAATCCATGAAAGGCTGCTCTGCAATTTAAAGGACTAAAAGTATCTGCTGCTAATGTCTTGGTGTCAGATACCACAGCACACCTTCAGAGGTCTTGTGGAATCCATGCTTGATGCGTTAGTGGTAAAGGGGGTACTGGGAGTATTAGGTAGTTGGTTTTATTGCTGGTTGGTATATGAAAAAATATTAAAGTAGTCTTTGTAATATTCAAAAGATGCTGAACATTTCAGCTGTTTGAGTAATGGTAATGCTCTGGGGAGGCCTACCTGCTGGCTAAGTCTGTAGATGTAGACTCTGCCTCTCTCCCAGCCTCTGTCAAAGTACATAGGAGCTGCTACCAGCAACAGGTCAGTCAATCCATTGTCATCCTGGTCTAGTGGAGCTAACTCACTGCCATAATAGGAGCCAATCTACAACAGCACACAAAGGCAATTTTAGGACATTCAATGAAATATTATTAAGTCTTAGCTCTGGTTCTTTATATCTCTGAAAATATCTCACATGCACACACATATTCAGGGTATTTAATGGGGATAACACGAAGAGAAAGAACAATAGTATGTCTGCAGCTTTTGGCCCATTTACTGCATGTCATGGCCTTCACACATGAACCCTCTCACACACAGACGTACATATTAAATGCACATGGGTTACAGAGACAACTGCCATCTGGACTGGGGGCTTGAGTCTAGACTTACACAGTGTCTGCCCTTCATACACATGCTTTTTTTTTTATCAATCTGAGTTGTCCACCAATTAGCAGCATCACTGTTAAATACATTAATGCTAAGATGCTCCACTGACTTAGGATAAAGTTACCTGTAGTGGAAACAGTGATGAACATCTGTGGCAATGATGAAAAAAAAATTAAAACATTTAACAAAATATTTTCACAGTGCAGCTACAGGCCTACATGCTTATTGTGTTTAAACTCTTGTCAGTGCTTTGTAGCCTTAATATCCTAAATATATTCTTTGAGCTTATTTGAGACTTTTTTTTGTAAACTAATCGACTCATTGCTGTAGATCATGCTGTACACCAAGCACCTGATATGGCAAATACTGCAATACTGCACTGCCACTAAAGACAATAGGTCTATGCTATATAGGCTGGAGAAAAAATCATTAGCATAGTATCACAATATCTTCCGCATTATACTTTTTGCTTCTGAAGTCCACAAGATGATGTTAAACCTCATTCTTCTCTTACATCATAGCAGGAAATTTAAAGGAAGTCAAAGGCTAGGCCTGTCATGATAACTACTTTTGTTTGATGATATTTCAGCCTAGAAATAATAGCAGTGAATTATATTATTGTAATCTTAAGACCATTTTAAGCCACTGATACAATATGTTCTTTTTAGTTAATTGTTTTTTTATTTTAATGACAAAAATTAAATTCAAAGACCAAAAAGAAAAAACCCACAAAACCGGAAGCAGCGCAACTGATTAAAATGTCTAAAGGAATTTGTGTGAGAGGCCTATGAAAAGTTGCAGTAATTCTTATGTAAACAAACATGTATGTAAACACAATTTGCCTGTATCGAGGTCACAAAAATTATTGAGGTCATGTACATATATTGTAAAAGTTTTGAGAATGACACAAGTATACGTTTTTACAAAGTCTGCTGCTTCAGTGTTTTTAGATCTTTTTGTCAGATGTTTCTATGGCAGTGAAGTATAAACACAAGCATTTCATACGTTTTAAAGGCTTTTATTGTCTTACTACATTAGGTTTATGCAAAGAGTCAATATTTGCAGTGTTGGTCTTTCTTTTTCAAGATCTTTGGAATTTGCCCTGTCATGCTGCCAATCAACTTCTGGGCCGAATACTGACTGATGGTAGCCTATTCTAGCATAATCAATGATTGGAATTTTTCAAAGTTTGTGGGTTTTTGTTTGTTCACCCGACTCGGATGAACAAATGGGATTAAGATCTGGGGATTTTCCTGGCCATGGACCCAAAATTTCAATGTTTTGTTCCCCAAGACACTTAGTTATTATTTTTGCCTTATAGCATAAAGCTTAATCATCAGAGAAAATTACTTTTCTCCAGTCCTCAGCAGTCCAAAACTTTTAGCTGAATATCAGTCTGTCTATGTTTTATTTGGAGAGGACTGGCTTCTTTGATGTCCTTCTTGCCATCCTCTAAAAGTGTTTGCCTCATTGTGCATGCAGATGCACTCACACCTGCATGCTGCCATCAACTTAAGGAGACCTAGCACTTGCTAGATTTTCTTGGGTGCCCTGAAACTATCTTTACAGCAATTCTTCTTCACAGATGATCCAATAAATGGTTGATTAAGGTGCAGTCTTACTAGCAGCAATATCCGTGCCTGTGAAGCCCCTTTTGTGGAAAGCAGTGATGACTACATGTGTTTCCTTGCAGGTAACCATGGTTAGCAGTCGAAGAACAATGATTTCATGCACCACCCTCCTTTTAAAGTATCCAGTCTGCTATTCTAACTAAATCACCATAACTCCAGAGTGATCTCCATCCTTGTCTTCATCAAAACTCCCACCTGTGCTAACAGGAGGATCTCATGTCTGCAGGTCCTCTTGTGGCAGCTAGGAAATTGATTATTTGGGATTAATTTCATGAGGGACTTGAAATGAATTGCAATTCATCTGATCAATTTTCATAAAATTCTCCAGTACATGAAAATTGCCATCATAATAACTTAGGCATCAAACTTGAAAAGTAATGTTTGTGTCGTTCTCAAAACTTTTGGCCAGGGATATATATTAGATGAAAACAATGAAAAAGGAAGCTTAATTCAACTAGCTGGATGCAGCCAAGTCATCATGGTGGCTCCAGAGATTCCTATGAGTAACACATTGCCTGCTTTAAAGTTAAATAATTGCAATAATATAGTATTTTCACACAAATATCATGACAATACTGTATCATTGCCTCTGTGCCTATTCCCACTCCTACTATTCTTTGAATGGTGAGCTGGATGGAATTTTATTATCAGCTGGCTGAAGATGGCAATAGTTTTTCTTCATCTGATTCATGTGTCTGAGCCCTAAAAGACTTTAGCCCATAATTTGAGTTAGTTTAGTGTTCTTCTCAAAGAGCTCACAAATATGGACTGACTGGAGGATTTCAATAATTAGGCTGAAAAAGTGATTGATCATCTATATAAAATATAAACATTGAAATGTCTATAAAAGAGACAACTCAAGAGAGGGAAGTGTTAGATACATAGAAGACAGAATAAAATACTGAAAATGAAGCATAGAAAAACACTAAATATTTTATTACCTGGTGCCCTGCTAGGGAGTGCAGTATGGTGAGGTTGCCTGAGTTTGTAAGAGTGAAGATGATGATTTTGCCTGTGTGGTTATAGCGAGGAGCTCCAGCCACATACAGCTGGCCATAATATGCTGAAACTACTGATGAAACAATATAACCTAGAGTCGCAAATACAAACACACACCACACACACACACACATACACACACACACAAAAGTCATAAAATTGCTCTGTCATGTTGACTCTCTGAAGCTGACTCTCTGATGCCAGGAACATATTTCCACAGTTTTCTTAAGCCCTTCTGTGGTAGACCTAAAATACATGGAAGGGCAGCTAAGCGCAGATTTATAGTCGCTTGTCTGATGTGTGCCCATGGTCATGCTTACATGGTGTGTTAACAACAGAGAACATTAAGGCATGTAGACAAACTGCACATAGATGGGCCAGGGCAGACCACATTCCTGGGGCTAGCAGATGGCACACTGCCAGTATTCCAAACATGCTTTCTCTCGCTGTGGTCTATTACATTACATCCTACTGTAGCCATTTTACAGCCTGTACAGTTATCATACTATTCCTTATAACTCTGAACGTTTAGCTTCAGGTGTGACCTATTTGTGCATGCAATAAATGCAACTATAATGTTTCTACTAACTGCTGATCCGTCCCACACATCGGCTTGTATGAACTTTAGCTCATTCCTCCATACGGAACAGCTTCAGCTCTGGAATGTTGGTACGTTTCTCTACACGAACTGCTCACTTCAGGTTTTTCCACATTATTGTTTTTTTTATTTAGCCATTCATAAACATGGTTTGTTCTCCTTTAACCATTCTTTGCTAGAACGATGTGTGTCCTTAGGGCCATTGTCTTGCTGCATGACATGATTCCATTCCTAGACGAAAGTTCTGAAAATATTCTTACACTAATACAGTTCAGAATTCACTGTTCATTCAGATATGGAGGGCTGCACTGACCCCAATGCAGCAAAACAGGTGCAAGCCTTTATACCACCAACACCATGTTTCACAGACTGGATAAGGAAACACAGTACTTTCTTATTTTTAAACATTACCCCAATCGGTATATTTTGGTTTCATCAATCCACAAAAAGATTTTTCCAGTTACCTTCTGGTTTGTCAATGTAATATTGAACAATCTGCAGATGGGCATAAATGTTCTATTTGGAGAGGTGTGGCATTCTCCTTGCAGCTCTGCACATCATTATTGTTCAGTGTTTTTCTTATGGTGATCTAATAAACATTTACCCTGGGTTCCTTTGTGACCTCGTGGACTATTAAACGCCTAGCTCTTGAAGTGATCTGTGTAAGTCAAAAGTTCTTCTATTTGTAGATAATCTGTCTAACTGTGGATTGGTGGGTTTCAAACTCTTTAGAAATGGATTTGTTTTCAATGATTTACTAGCCAGATGAGTATTAACAACTCTTTATCTGAGGTCCTCAGAAAATTCCTTTGTTTGTGCCATGAAACGCTACCACAAACATGTAGACTTTGTGGTTTTTAAATAAAACAGCATGCCCACTCGCACTCTTTTGTCTTCCCTTGATTGAAACACTTCACATTAACTGCTAATCCTAGAGATTCACATACTTTTTCCATTTACAAACAGAACATTTTTCTCATTTACTCATGAGACATACTCATTTATGCTCATTTATGTATGCACTAGGGAGTTAATATTGTGTTTCAAACCAATGCATGTGTACAAATAAATATTATTTTTTGCTGCAAAAACAAAAACTCAGCTGTCTCAGTCTGTTCATACTAAAACATGAAAATGGCCTCTGTCCCTCACCCAGGTAAGCTCCATGGTTCTTCAGCTCCTCAGGAAACTCTTTGAGGTATGAGGACTTGGGAGGGATCACTTTGCCATTCCGTGTCTCTTTGAGGACAGCCCCATTCCAGTCATAAGCCCCCACAGCACCTATCAATACACCATCCTTTTGAGAGACAAACACAAGTTACTGTAGAAATTCATTGCATAATAATGTTTGATTGTTATTGTTGCTTATGGCATGTTTATAGCTCTGAAGCAATGTTTTTATTTTGAAATGTTTTTAAAGACAAGTTTTATATAAATGGATGGCAAGTGACAATGTGCAACTGAGAGGCAATCTGCCTTTCAATAATATTTTTTGTTTCCTTGTGGAATCGACAATTCATGCTGTGCATCAACTGAACTGAGATTTTATGCTATAATGATATTTGTGATGTGATCTATTTAAACTCCACATGTTCTTATATTTTTATGAGAAACCATAACCAATTACAATTGTTTGTACTTAGATTTAGTTGCCTTCAACAAAATAACATTTTTGTGTAAATTATGCTTTCTCCAGGTGCTGTAGTCTTGGCAATCAGACCCAAAAATGTAAAATGGCTTTACGGACAACATATAGTATAGTGGACCAAAAACCACAATACATATTGCATCATGAAATGTGTGCGTTAAGTTCTAATATAAGGATAAAACTAATAAGAGACTCAAGGCTAAATTGTACACCATTGTACAGTAATTTATCTAATGTTATATTAAACTATGCGTAATCGAGACTGTAAGTAAACTTGGTACTGGCTGTTCTCTGTTACTTGAGTTATTTAAGTAGAACTATCAACAGTGTAAAACCAATAATGGAAAACGAATAGTCACAAAAGCAGACTTAGTTTAGAGGATTTACATAATAAGTCTGTGCTGCTTTAATGACTTTTACAGCCACATACCCAACGTATTGCACAATTCAACAAATTCACTATTTAACAAATGCAATTTGCACTAATGATACAATATAACCTATTGTCGCAAACACACACATACACACACACACACACACACACACACGTATCCCAAATATCTAAAGGCTTTTAGGCTTTGGTACATACATTTGTAGAGGATGCTAAAAGGGGCACAAGGAGGCCAGGAGAAACTGCTCAATATGCAAATGCTCAATGTTCTCTCACAATGTTACGCTATATAGGATGCTTGCCAACCCTCTCTCTGAACTTTGTGATTGAGTGTGTATTTGTGCCAGAAAATCTTGCATGCATTGCTCTCAGTAGCCCAACACTTAACCCAAACCTAAATGCATTACAGAATGATTTGCCATTTTTAGATAAAAATCTGCAGAGACTTGGAGGAGAACAGTTCAGTGCATTCCACAGGAGTAAGAAAATTTTGGAATTACCAATGAATAAAAAGTCTGCTGCACTGACACCATGAGAGCCAGCGCTACAGGCGCCCTTAAATAAAGACAGCAGCAGCAACGGCTCCCAGCTCACACTTCAGCCAAGTATTTTCTCATACTGCGTCGACGTGGACAGTTTGACAGAGTGCCACAGCACATTTGCACAATAAACTCACTCGATGAGATCTTTTCAGTGATATGGGATGTTCTCTGGGCCTTTTATAATTCTGTTATGATTCAAAGAATCATTTGTGATTACAACTGGAAAAAAATTATTTGAATTGTTAAAAATGGGGTAGGGAATATAGTTATCAAAATAGATTCCAGGAGCAATAAAAATAGTATAGAAAAAGGATTATTAACTAACTGCCTAATTCAGGGTAATGTTAGCATGAGCCATTTCCTGAAAATGAATGGCACTATGTCAAGATCTACTGATTTTCTGAATACTGAAGTCTGAATAAAAGCAGAAAGTATATCACCTTTCATTGTCCTTATTGTCTCTTTTTCTTAAAAAATGGTAAGAACACAAACCCTACTTTCTTAGTTTCATATCAAACTACATATTTGTATATAGCTATGCAAATCTTCAGAGGTTAAATATCGCTCTTACGATTATATGATTATAATCAATTACTAGATTGAAAAAATGACATGGAAATGTATGTTAGTAAATCAGTTTAGGGATGACTTTGAGTATCCCCAGGACATAGTATACGAGAAAACAGAAAGATGAAGTGGAAGAAGGAAAACATTATTGCTCAAAAAGGACAAGACTGGATCTGCAAATGCGATCAGTCTCAAGGACTGGAGCGTTAAGCACTTGCAGAAGGTAAACAGAATAAGAGTTGTAATATTCCATGTCTGTGTCACTGAGCCAAGCTAATAAACTAGAATCTGAACTTTTATTTTCATCTGATTATGTTTTATTTGTACCAAGTTTGATGGACACTGCCCTCTTTTCTAATAAAAGAAACTGCGTCCTTTTTAACAATTCTTCCACAAGCAAATAAAGGAAAACCCTTCTTTTACAAACACATGCATAACCACACAGAGAAAAGAGGAGGGCACATGTGTGAGTGCGTTTTTGTGTGAGTGTCCCTCCTTGAAGCAGCCTGACTTCAGCAAAACCATATGTGCTCTTTGGACTGCTTTTCCTCTAAAAGTCAAGAAGGAGGAAAAATATTTTCCACGACGTTATCTTCCCTCTCAAATTGCCACTGTTCAGAGCGGCACCAGATATCCAGCAATGTTAGGTATGAACCTGTGTTATTTTTCCCAGGAAAGGTTGTGCTTTGCCTGCCACAAAAAGCTCCCGTTTTCAATAGCTTCACCTGCACTTGATTACTCTTATTAGGTTTCATACAAAGCCAAAAAAGTGATGAAAGGTCTCTCATTTTAAAACAACAGAGAGTATACTCTGGCATCTTTCTGCCTCTCAGCATGCATAGTAACTTGAGACATTATAGGCAGTCTTGCTCAAAATACATTTCTTCCTTCTCATGCAGTTTAAAAGCTTACTTCAAAGTTCAACTTACCTCCACGATATGTGAGGAGAAACCTGCTTGAGACATCTGAAGTCCAAAGGCAGTCCCATTCTGGTTGGTACCTACAGAGGTCCAAATTATAAAAAAACATTACAGGATTGTACAAAGCAAAGATGTGATCTCATCTTATAATTGTTCATATTTACAGAAGTAAACAAGAAAAAACAATGTTGTTAAGATGTACAAGCAAATTTAAACTGACGGTAATAATAAAAAAAGAAAATAACATAAGAAAACAAAGCATAACTATATCCAGTTTGCAATGTGATTTAATTAAAAAACATGATTTTACCCTCTAAGCTGAATATTTTCTCTCCCAGGGCATCCACAATGTCTTTCAGAGCAGATTCATCAGTCACATTGAAGAAATGCTCCTCAGGGTCAGTAGCGATGAACTTGATCTCTCTTAGGAATGCTTCTGGATTGATCCCACGCCGGTTGTAGTAGCCAAGCACCTGAGGACACCATCATGGAACATGATCGTCTTTCACGGCTTCAGGAAATACTATCATAGTCCACATACATATACATTTCCAAAATAACTCCTACAAACTTCATTTATCCTTTTGAAAATGAATTTACTTAAAAGAGAACCCAGGAGAGAACCCAGGTGAGAATAGGTGGGAACTGGGTGGTAAGCGAAATATAATGCAAACTTACAGCAATTCCATACAGGGTGATGTTGTCCCTCTCACTTTCCTCCACAGCTTTCTGCAGGTCCGGGCTGTCATGTGATTCCCCATCAGTGATCACAATCATCACTTTCCTGGCATCTGGACGACCTCCACGTTTGAATGCCTGGGATCTAAATTTGCCAACATAAAATGGTCCAGTGTCTATATCTAAGAGAATGTAATTTAAAATATCCTGGTGCATGTTTTTGTCTTGTTAAGGCTCTGAACAGTAAAGCACAACAAACACTAACACATAAAGGAACAACTAACTGAGTGTAGTATTTTTAGTAAAAATCGCTAATACCCCTAAAACACTATTCTGCTGTCTGGTGTACCGTGCAATGTTGATTCCAAGTGCTGTGCGTGTCTCCTCTCCTCCACGTTGGATAATATTCTGAGCTGCCATCACCACTTCATTAACAGTGTGGAAGTCATCCAGGTAGAACTCATGAACCACACTCTCTCCATATTGCACTACTCCAACCTAGGGAGAAGGGCAAGACCAGGCCACAAATGCATTCAATAGCTCAGTGACTGGTTTATACAGTTTACTGTTTTACATGTCATGAAGCCTTGGTCTGTCTATTCATGTAAATGTGAACAGGTACAGCACAATAGAGCACGACAGTGTAACAATAGTGCTATATGATAAACAAAGCTCATATTCCTAGATTTTTTACTCAAGCAGTTTGATGTGTATACCTACAAATTCATACACAGAAGAAAAAAAAGTTTCAAATTATTTTAGTGCTGATATTATGATTTACCTACATACATCCAATGCATAAATCCAATCAACAGTATACATCAAGTTCTGATCAAAGATGTGAATATCACACAGGTCGGTTCATACTAACTTGTATCTGTCCTGGCCCAATAGAAAACTTTTGAAGAATGTTTATTAGGAAGTCTTGCACCTCAAACCAGGGGTATATAGAATTAGATCCATCCAGCACTATTACTATGTCCATATAGGTCTCACACCCTGAGAGAAAAAAAATAGATAAACACAAGATAGTTCTCTAGATATAAAAGCAACTGTAAACTTGATATGATAACATTATCATTGGTCTTGCATGCATGTTGAATGTGAAATGAAAAGTTTACTCTGAAAGGCTGGAGCAATACTGCGTGTGAAGTTAAAATTGCTGTCAACTTTGGAACAGATTCCTGTGCTGTATAGGGAGCTGCCACATTCATACGACCATAAAGGACCACAAGCCTGGAATATAAAATAGCTCATAACACAAAATGCATCCTTTGTATTTTATTAGGCTGAAGATTTAGTTGGACATTCATCCATACTTCTTTGTGCCTAAATAGTGCTATTATGTGAACCACACCTACCACAAAACTGTTATCCTTTGGGTTGGAAGCAAGAGACATCCCCAGACTCATTTTGTCCTTGCGTTCTACTACATTCTTTAAGGATATCTCTCCTTGAAGAAGACAATACAAAATAAAAATATACATTTCAGTAAAAATGTTATTACAAAAATGACTCCAAATACTTGAAATAAAACTTGTAAGGTACCTAAATTCAGTCTTGAACAGTTTGTATCAGTTTTTTCCAGTGAACACTTGTATACATCACCAGTCTGATTTTCACCACTCTTCTCAAATGGAGCTCCCACCAGGAGCCTAAAAACAATGCCAGAGACATGACTGACCTAATGTTAATCCAAATCAATGACTGATCATACTGGACATGGGTAAATGTTGCTTCTAAATAATATCCTATTTAAACTAGAACAATCACTTTATAAATGTACATAAAATTGCTGGCAGCACAGATTCTGGCTGTCATTCTGTAGACATCTGAATACCTTGGCAGAAGACACATTTATCATTCACCAAAATCCTTCAAGATTATTTCTGGAACAAAGCCATTTTTTCCTGACAAGATAAATAATAAACACAGCAGAATGGCCTAAAGAAAAAAATGCCAGTACCATGGCAGAGAGACATTGCTTACTACTGCTTATGTTCACACCACTAACAACAAACCATATTCCTTTTTGCTTTGGCCTCTGTGATGGATCTATGTGGTTGTTTACATTCCTCTGGCAAGCTTCCTCTGGCAACCGCTGCTCATTCACATCCATGTGTTTTTTATAAGGGAGGAACTTGCCAGTTCCTTCTAGCATGCTGTTAGCATATTAGACTAAATATAATAATCCCACTAAGCGTACCTCCTCATTGCAGTTCCCAAATATCAGAATTTTTATGTTTTGGTATGTTAATGTGACCAGAGCAAGCTATTCAAAACTCAACATCATTCCAAAAAGCTTTCAATATTTAACCTTTCCTTTTACAATTTTGTCATTTTCCATTTCCATATTTTGGTAATACATAATTGTCCATAAGTTTGTAGACACTCGGTCTCCATGAGGTTATTCTGAAATCAGCATTATTTGTTTACCCCAGCTTTGCTGCCAAACAACCTCTGTTAGACGGAACATTGCTGTGGGGATTTGACTGCCTTTAGCCACAAAATCATTATTGAGGTCAAGTGTCAATGTTAGTTCTGGATCACCACTTCAACTCATCACAAAAATATTGGATGGAGGCCTATCATTCAAGCCAAAGACTGTTATTGGATACTTGTGTCTTTATCTGCAAAAACAAAAAAAATCAGCAGTATTAACACAATTCTCAACTTAACAGAATAATAAAATGCATAAAAATAAAATGACATCTTCATTTAGACCTATGGTAAAAAACCATCCATTATTAGGGCTGGGTATTTTTGTGCATATTCATTGATAAAGATGCTCATGAACAGAAGCAGCTGTTCCTACAGGTTAAGACATTTTATGTTAATGACATTTATGTGATCTCTTATTACAGGAACCAAGAGCATCCTAAAATGTTGCTTACCATTTATATTGTTTTTCATACATTTTATTTACTCCTTTGTAGCCCACTGACAAAAAGACAAACTCTCTCAAAATGTGGATTTTAAAGTCAAATTTCTGTCTATAGAGAATATTTCATTATACATTGAATTTGATGAACAAAAAATGTGTTATATGTGTTGTGTGTACACAAAAATGTCTGACAATTAATTGTATACAAAAATAACTTCTAAGGGTTAATGTTAAAGTCTCATGCTGACATATTTCTGTTGTGTATAATGTATAATTAATGAAACAAGCAAGTTCTCAGGTTATAAGTAATCAAAGCAGATAGGCAAGAAGGTAAAAGATAGGTACTAATTATGCACACTTCTCCTTAACATCTGCTACATCTCCACAAGGTGTTTCCCATTTTCTTCATATAAATTGGGTTCTCCAGTTCTTTGGCTAAAAGAGTAGACATTTTGTCCACCCAGAAAGTTATTTCCACTAAGTGAAGAATTGTTTCTCATTATTATTAAAATTATTCAAACTAAAATAAAAACAGATTTAATTCTGATTGAAGTGACTCAAAGAGCAGACTAGAATATGTCAGTTCCTGAGGCCAGTAACAGGGGCTGAAGATTTATAGGGAATGCTCTAGACAAACTGGACAGAAAATATGTGGACTCTGCTGTCTAATGTTTGTTAAATATTTGATTTTTAGCTTTGTATAATCATGAAACAATATAATGTATAATGTAAGTCACAAGAAGTAATGATATAGTGTCAGGTTTTGTGCCATACAAGAGACCTGGCATTCCCTCTTTAAAAGTTAAAAGATAGATTAGTTGTTTGATTTATGAATTTGATTAATTCTTCAACTCTTTAGATCACTTGGTTGAGTCACTGTTCCCAGAAGTCATTCTTTTATGATGAGTATTTCATGAGTACAGGAGTTGCTATGCTATTTCCCTGGAAACAAAGAATGATAAATTGGTCTGAGGAAGTAAGGAAATCACAGAAGGAAAAGGCCATATGCCAAATAATCACACTTCTGAAAAAAGAAAATCATTAAGAATGGTTCATTTTTGGCACCAAATAGCAGATATTCATTTCCTGATGGAAAGTGCATCACTGCTTTCTGTTTCTGATTTATCAGATACCAAACAGTTCAAATTACAATACCATATGTGGCTATAAGACATGTGGATTACAGAAATGTTAAAGATTTTCTAGGTTATTACCAACTGCAAAAAGATAAACAACATTCCTGACTCTGCTGTGCTACTACAGAGTCACTAGCATTCCTAACACATCACATACCAGGAGGTTTGCTTTCCGGCACTGTGTTAAGCTGCACTATGATGAGATGCACAGTAGGTGGCTTGGGAATAACAGACCGCCACACATACTTTCCAGAAGCCACTACTGCTGTGCGAGGCTACCAGACAGGTTGCTAGACAAGAGCAAATACTTTCCACTTATTTACCTGCAAACATCAAAGGCCAAAACATTTTGCAATGCTGAAGGACTGCGAGTTACTATCATGACTGAAAAACCTCAAGTTTAAAAACAGGAAGTGATATATGGACCCTGGGTTGTATGGAGTTACATTAGACAAGTGCATTTGTGTGGTGTATGTGGGGGTGTTGATATACATAATTTCAAGCTTATTATAATTTAATTTTAGTGCCAGTGGCACCAATAGCCTAACATACATCCACTTACTGAATATAACATTTACATTAATGCATTTGGCAGATACTACACAAATATGTTAAATCAGCAACAGTGACCATGGTCTCATCAGTGTGTTTTTCAGGTAAAGAAACTTCTGGTCCCTCATTCCCTAGGGCCTACACTTTCACTGGTTTCATTCATTTACATTTACATTACATTTACGCTGACGCTTTTATCCAATGCGACTTTCAGGACAGAGGAAACAATCAAGCATTCGCATTGCATAGATCAACACTGAGAGTGGTGCTACACGGAGACCAACACATTGCTGGTGGTTGTAAGATAAATTCATCATATTTAACATTAATACTACAGCATTTTTTAGATATACAGAAAATAAAAAAGACACTCTCTTGCAATGGAATGCAGTAGTTTGTATGAAAGCCAACTCGTTTACCTACACCCTTATTTTTGTAAACTAAATGTGTGTGTAAGAAACCTTCTACAGGTATAAAGAACCATCACAAATGTAAAGGTTCTTTATCAATTTATTAATTATATATTATGTGAAAGTTCTTCACACTCCCACATCTCAGAAAATGGTTCTCTAAAGCAGCCCTTCTCCACCGTGGTCCTGGTGGACCGACTGCTTGGCAGTTTAATTTACCCTGCTCCCAACACACCTGATCAGTTATTAGTAATCACCTAATTAAGTCTCTCTTGAATTCAAGTGCATGTGTAGGAAACATGATAAAATGTGCAGGGCAGGGGTTCTCCAGGAGCAGGGTTGGGAAACTTTGCCCTAAAGAACCGCATCAGACACAGAACCCTTTCTGGCACATTTATTTTCTAAAGAAAATGTCTTGAAAATTTCACTTTTGCCCTCTCCAGATCTGGCATCTGTGACTTATTTTATTTACTAAGGAAGAATGACTTTGAATGAGTCACTTGTAGACTAACCACTTAAGATATTTAAAATATAATTAATGGCTTAGAAAAATCCTACAAGGCAGACTCTCTCCTTGCCAGCAGACATCACATGGGACTAAATACAAATTACAAAACTGGGATGTGCTAGTGACTGTTTAGAACATAGAGTGTTTCTTTTCTACTCCAAAACTGTGCAATGAATAAAGACTACAATTAATTCTACAATTAATTACAATACAATTAATTTATTTTAATTAATAAAAGAAAATGCTGATTAGTGTTGTTGTTTGATGCATCATTAAGACATCAGTATAAAAAACCCATTTCCACAGAAGCAAAATGCAATTAAAAACTAAATTCTATGATATGTTAATTCTCTTGAACCTTTATTTAACAACAAAAAAAAAGTTGGCACAGAGGCATGTTTACCATTGTGTTACATCATCTTTCCTTTTAATAACACATTTTAATCATTTTGAAACTGAGTAAGTTAACTGTAGCAGGTTTGTAATTGAAAAATGTTTCCATTCTTCCTTAATGTAAGATTTCAGCCACTCAACAGTTCATGGCTGCAGTTGTCTATTTCTCCTTTATGATGTGGCATATTATTTCAATAGGTGACAGATCTACACACACACACTTTGTCTACAAAGCCACGCTGTTGTAGCCCATACAGAATGTGGTCTGGCATTGTTCTGTTGAAATAAGCATGAATGTCCTGAAAAGAGACGTTGCCTTGATGAAAACATATGTCTCTCTATAATCCTGATATATGCCTCAGAAACAATGAGTCCTTCACATGCATGCAACTCACCACTGCCATGGGCACTGATGCACCCTCATACCATCACAGATGCAAGCTTTTGCATCTTTCTCTAATAACAATCTGACTGGTCATTTTCATGGTTGATTTTTTTTTTCTAAGACAAGCTGTAATGTGGACTCAACTAAACACAGCACATGGTTCCATAGTCTTTTGGGCCATCTGAGAAGAGCTGAATTCAGAGAACCTGAATTTTCACAATAGAACTTGATGTATCTTCATTTCTGGGGCAGTGTGGTCTAGTGGTTATCAAATTGGTCCAGGTTACCATATTTGTCAGAGTAGAATGATGGTTTCTTATGCAGTGCTGCCTGAGGGCTTGAAGATCACACACGTTCAGTGGTGGTTTGGTAAATTCAATGGAACTTTGCCCCCTGAGCACTAAAAGACCTTGAGAAATGTTCCTTTTGAACTGACAAGTCTCTCAAGAATTTTGGCACAAATAGGTAAGCCATGCCTTTAATGGAAGCTAATTTTCTACCCACCTGTTACCTATTAATCTGTTAAATGTGGAGTCTTCCAGTCTAGTGTTACTTGAATATTCTGTGCACTTTTCAATCTTATTGTCCTCACTTTTGTGATTGTGATTTTGTGTTGCAGCCATCAAATTCTGAATTCTGTGTATATTTATAAAATACAATTAACTATATATATATATATATATATATATATATATATGTATATACTGTATATATATATACACACATATATTTTGTACTTCTGTCAGTTGAATAAAGTTTCACATGAATTAACATATCACATATTTTTGTTATATTGTATTTTGTTAAATATCCATAACTTTTCTGGAAATGGGGTTTGCATTGCACCTATCTTGATGGGCATGATAGACACCTAAAAGACATATGTGTTTAAAGAAGAATGCCATACCATTTCTGACCAAGTGCCTTATGTTGCTGCACAGTGTAGCCAAACTGAGCTTCCTTCGGGCCTTTGATGATCTGGGCATTCTTTGTGTCAATACTGAAGCAGTCCCGGCTCCCTTAAAACAAACAGAAAACTTTAAACGAAAAGGTATTGCAAACTGATGCATAATGTTACAATAGGATTAGGATGTGCTTTAGCTGAAAGAGAGTATGTAAAACAGAAAATGTATGGATCCAGCATTCCCAAAATTTAGCTTCTGCAATGACCCATTAAAACTTGTGATATGAGCTGAAGAGAAGAAGACTTTAAAAAAGAAGACATAGAATCTCAGATCGCTCACTGTATATTATCTAATCTCATAAGGCATTATAAGAGAAGACTCAATTTGAATATATATGTCCACATGAGTGGTAAATATAAATATAGTAAATAAGTAAATATATATATATATATATATAACTAATATATAACTTATATATAACTTATGTGGTCAAATATAGACCAATTTCATTAATTACTCATCAAAAATAGGCTCAACATGGACTGCTGCCATTAGATCCCTCTTACCCTTAGACCCTTAAGTCTGTTTTAGTTTAAATGTGTATTTGCAGAGGTCAGTCAGATGAGTGCAGAAACACTTTTCAACTATAGCCAAGTGAGGTCATTCTGCTTTTCAAGTTTAATTTCTCTGGCTCGAAATGTGAAAATGGATGGAACATCTGAAATGTCTGTCCTCTGATAAAATCCTCTGGAAATAGCTCTTTTTTCTGTCTTCCTGTCTGTCCATCTGTCTCTCTATTCCTCTCTCCCTTATACCACTGCCTGAGAAAAGTGAATGAGGTTGATTGCATATTTTATGTTATCTGTTTTTCAGTTTACTAAAAATACATGTCTTTGTTAAATTAAAAATATTTTTTCTAATAAAGTCTATATAATGACAAAAACATGTTTTGCTTTAACAAATAGAATCTCATTGAACCAATTGACAAAATCAGTTTAATTAATATCATTGTTTTATTTTGTTGAGTACTTTTGTGAAAACTGCTGCAGTAGTTTATTGAAGTCTCCTTATCTTACTAATTGTGAGCAATTCCTGTGAACCATGTGATGAGACAGACATTAAGATAGCATGGTAATAAAAATCTGGATAACAGAATAGCCTGTAATTTTCTGAGATATCAGATTTTAGATTACATTTGTGTTGTGTGGAATACTGCTTTAACATTTGAGCCTTTAAATTTTCTCCAGTCAGAAAAAAACACAATGCTTAAAAGAAATCACAGTTAATAGAAAGCAGAGTCATATTCTCCCTAAACAAACAAACCAAAAACATCAGGCATTTTCTTTTTCATATTTGCATATCTTTTGATTCACACTGAACAGCTCATTTGGGTCCCTTGGGTACCTTGTTATATCATATTCGATTTGAATTTGGGCTAGATTTAACTACCGTTGTTGGTCAAAACTGACACACATTTATCTTTACATGCTGTTTTTCAAATTTGCATTTACAATGAGACAATTAATGATTTACGATAAAAAAATAATTTCTGTATTACTGAAAGTGTGATAAAGACTAGACTTTTGATTTGAATTAGTCAGTAGGCAATGATATAGAATTTCTGAGTTGATACAGTAATCGATAATTACCACTTTATCACAGTTTATCCTGATATCGTTATTCTTAAAATAAGTTTACACTATCATCCATACCTGAAGTGCCGTGTGCAGAAGTTCAGACTGCAGACATAAAGATATATGAAGGATTAATTAGAAAGCCATTATTTAAACCTCCCCTACTTCTACTGTGTTCTGCTTTTAACTCCTCTTAGGTGGATTAATATGATCATGTGTGTCAAATTGTTTTCATTTTTCCTTTGAAAACCCACTTTTTACTTGAACAAACACATTTTCTTTATTTTCATTAAAATAGAAAATAAACAAAAAAGATTATTGGGATGCTACCTGGAAAGCCAGAAAATAGTTACAAGACTGGGCAACCAGAGGACAGTCCAAAGACTGGGCAACCAGAGGACAGTCCAAAGACTGGGCAGCCAGAAAAGTGTCAGAAGGCGGCAGGAGACTAATTGGCCAACAGAGAGCAGCTGGTGCCAGTGGTGTGGGCCTTGTGGATCCAAAGTTGACTGATAATACTATTCAACGGATTACCAGGTGTTGTGGACCCATGCATCTCGTGACAAGACCTTACAGGGTACTGGTTGGCTTTGTGGATCTAGGCATCTGCTCAACAGTGCCCTTTGGGATACTGAGCATCACTGTGGATCTGGGTGCCCATCTGGGTGTACTTAAGTATGATTTGGGGTTATCTGTACTTTACTTGAGTTTTTCTTATTCTGTCTACGTTCACCTTTACTTCACTACATTTCATGACATTTCATTTCATACAATCAGCACTGAAGACCTGTTCAATTTAATTAAGTAACAACACATTATTCTTACTCATATGGTCAAGTTGGTGCACCTCACTTACTTATTATAGGAAGAAAAGACAAAAGGTCAAAAGGAACAAAAGAGGGGGAGGGAGTTAAATAAAGCTGTGTAGAAAAAAACTTGTTGGTGTTGTGTAAATTGTTTAGGCTTTGAAGACCTTGTTCATGAAGTGTGATGTAGGCTCCATGTTTTGAGGTGCCAGATAAGCTGGATAACCTTCATAATATTCAAAATTCTGACTGCCTTTTTTATTAATATGTACTTTTACTTTTACTTTCATTACTTAAGTACATTTAGTTTTAAATTACTTGTTATACTTAAGTACAGTAAATACTAGCTACTTTAAGACTTTTACTTGAGTAGTTTTCTAGTTGGTACCTTGTTCTCATTACTATTTAAGTGTGTGGGGGTAAGCTTTTAGACTGAAAAGTGTGACTGGCTTATTTTATTAAATTTGATGACAAAGCAGATCAGCTTTAACCTATAAACAGTTATTGCCAGTTCTCTCCATTCCTTCTGGGCAATGGTGGCCTAGTGGTTAGACCATTGCTCTTAGGACCTGAAGATCGCAGGTTAAAGTCCTGGCCCGGGCACTACTGAGGTATCTACTAGTCCCGGGCGCTGTTGATAGCTGGCCACTGCTCCACATGTGTACGTCTGATGGGTTAAATGCAGAGGTCACGTTTCGTTGCGGTGCTTGAGAGTGTTCACAATGACAAATACTCACTTTCACTTCACTTCACTTCACTTCTGTTTCTCCCCTTCCCTTATTTTCTCAATGTTCTTCCAGGGCAGATGGGCAAAAGGGGGGGGGGGGGGGGCTGTAAACATTGCTACATGTAACCAAAAACTCAAATCTAAGAAGGCAAACTTTGAACATAGGACAGTATACTGAAGCAAGGGTATTTTTGCTAGCAGACTACACATTACAGCATAGGTTTGTTCCCACAGATTTGAGTCTTTCTGTTAGCTAGGCTACCATTAGCATTCACTCATACGTAAGAAACTACAGTGCAGCAAAAAGGATGTCCCCATAAACAAGCAGGTCAGTTTAACACAAAAAGGACAAGACTAATAGGCAACACTCTATAATGTGTACAAATTGCAATGTGTTTTATATCCATTTATGAAGCATGTTGATAAAAAAAACTGGAAGACTATAGAATGCAAAGTAATGTGAGTCCCAAATCACAGTGCATATGTTTTGAGGTATTTAAGAGTTTTGATAAATCCAGATGTATGTGTACTTGCTGTTATCTGTCAAAAATGAAGAAGAATAAAGTAAGCAGCTCTGCATAGATAGCAGAAAGGAGATTATATGCAATTACAACAACAACAACAAACAGCACAACAACACAGCATTGGACTATATTTTACAAATATAGTATTGGTATATCTATAAAATATTGTATTGCTATATAAACACACCTATATCACACATTGATTCAGAGATGGACAGATGAATCTGCAATGAATCTCCCCATTTGAGAGAATAAGTAGCCTGTGCCAGGTTATATTCAGGCTATGCACTGTTCCCAGTCATAAAACTCCATCTGGATTCCCAGAAAAAAAGGGGGAAACATTGCCTGATCAGTAACAAACTAGGTTAGCAATGGCAGTCTTGTTCCATATAAAACATACAGTACAATCATTGTTTGCTTAAAAAATAAATAATGAGCTGCTCAGACTGAACTTCACTTAGTATTCCAGTGTTTGTCTCTATGATTAGATTAGAGAATGATGCAGTCTGTCCTTAATTATTTTTGGATGCATATGTCTATAATGATGAGCTGATCAACTAATAGACAAGCTTCTTTCAGTGTGTATGACCTAAATATATTTTCATTCGGTTCACAGATGGAATAAGAAACATCAGTTCATAAATCTGTTAAAAAACACTAACTGCGATGCTTGTATGAGTCATACAGTGGTATGTGGAACTATGTGCCTGAAATTATCCACCAAATAGCTGATAGCACTCTAATGTCTTGCACTTTGGAGAGCACCATGTCACTAACTCAGCCCCCTCACTCACTGACTGATATTAGACACTTTAGGACCAAATATATCTCTGCAGCTAGGAGTGGAACATCAAGAACGAGGGGCGGTGAGGAGTAGGAGGAGCATTGTTAAATAGCCGGGGTAATCACAAGGCCTGTTAACATTGAATTTGTCAGATTTGTTGTTCGGTCGCTGACTAAATATCAGGAAGCCGTCAAACAAGGTCTGTCAAACATACTTTATAGTTTTCACATCTAATGCTACATATAAAAGGTAAAATATACAATTTAAACAGTATTGACAGTATACACTGCAAAAACAGTTAGGCTGTGCTCCCAAACACACTCCAAGACCTTTATATCCCCACTTCTAATCTGATTTTTACCAAGGCCAGCCTAGATATTTACAGTTAAATTGGAAAGAAAAGTGAAGCTTACCAAACAGGATTGTGGGGTGCAAGTTTTTGCCAAAAAGTGTCAAAGCACCTACTGAGGAAAGCCTAAGTACCCAAATAAACTATACTGCACAGTCCGTGTTTATTTGTTATATAACTTTATTTTATTAGCAAAATACCACCAGCCAGTAGAAATGCCATGTAGAAGTGACATGAACTTGCCAGCAGTTGGTAAACTGACCACATACAAGAAGAGGGAGGATGCCATGATCATGTTCATTAATGGTACCTTTAGCAAAAGACAATACCGAGCCTAACACAGGAGCTTAAAAAGTTCCTCAAACCGTGTTCTACATAATTATTATAATTCTCAGCAGGAACTCCTTAGTACCTAAAAAGCATAACATTCAGGTTATTGTTGGTTTAGTCAACCAGTGTACCTAATGCTAGTCAGGTGTCCCCACTGATCTATAGTTAGTATGTGAGGATGGTCAACACTGATGGAAAAGAGGCTACTATTTTTAAATGTGTGTTAGTTAGCTGGTTTAACAGTAGCCTAAAAACATAAACATTTTTTTAAAAGAAACATAATTATAATTCATAATATAATAATATAATAATTCTTAATATGTCCAGCTTCAGCTTTTACTGTATATTGTTTTTCTCTTTTTGATGCACTCATTGTCTAAAACAGAATGCTAACATTTTAAATTTATATGGAGTAAGTACAGATATTGAGTTGAATTCAATATCCCCATTGTTTTTGAGAAAAAAAGGCATTGAGTTCTCTGTGGCAAAAATGTCAACTACCATCCAGATTGCTATCAGCAAAAGGTGCAAAAGTCAACATCTGTGTATGAGAGTGCATCAGTGCCATTGACTCAGAGGTGCATATAATACTTTTTGAGAGACATATGTTGCCATTAAGGTGACGTCTCTACCCGGGATGTCCATGCTCATTTCAGCAGCACAATGCCAGACCACATTGTGCATGGGTTAAAACAGCTTAGCTTTATAGGCATAGAGTGTGTGTGCTTGAGTGCCCTGCTGCCAGTCCAAAATTATCTCTTATTAAAAGTTTATGGACCTTCATGAAGAGTTAAACATGACAACGGTGACCACAAACTGTTAAGTGGCTGAAATCTTATAACAATAAAAATAGACAGAATTTCTAATTGCGAAACTACTACTACTACTATTTCCTCAGTTCCAAAATGATTTAAAGTGTAATTAAAAGAAAAAGTGTTTAAAAACAGTGGTGAACATTCCACTGTCCCGACTTTTGTGTGTGTTGCAGCCATCATATTCTAAGTTTGTGCAGATTACAAAAAGGTTGGTCAGTAAAACTTTTTCTTGGTTTCTTTTGTCAGTTAAATAAAGGTTCAAGTTGCTTTTATTGCATTTTGGAAGATATAATAACTTAATAAGGTTTCTGGATTTAGGTTTTGTAAAATAATAATGACAACAGCTGTCCTTTTGTGGATTCTGCTTTGTTTCTGTAGGCTTTGTAGCAAATTCAATTTTTTTTTCTTTACAGCTATAACTAGCAGGTCAGTGCAACAGGTCAGTAGAGCTGTCATTAGGGTCTGTAAATGTTGCAACAACAAAACAGTGCCCCGACATTAAAAAGAAAATGTATTTTTGAATATTTATGTGTTTTTAAAACCAAATACTCAAGTAAACATTTAACTAAGGACCATTCACTTAGTAGTTAAGTAAGATTTGACCAGTATCTCTAATTTCACTCAAGTATTGGAGTTGTGTACTTTGTCCATTCCTGGATGTAACTGGGTGAATGCAACATGTCACCCATCTCTGAGCAATTAAAGAAGTGAAGACATGTCCCCAACATCCCACAATAAATTACACCTATGTCCAAACCAAAGTCCTTGGGACACTTTAATGTCCTAAATTAATATGAGATACGTGTGTTGTTCAGCAATGTGCTGTACCTATGAGATTCTGACAGGTGAGCATGAACGACCTACAGATACAGATACAGGTACTACTGCTGTGTAGGGAACACAGGCTGTCAGAAATGACATTACCCACAAGGTAAAAAACTGTTCACTCTTCTGCAGTCAGATGGGGGAGGAGGAAAAACTTAACATAAATTATTTTGCGAGTTATTCTCAGTTATGCTGTGAAAGTAATCACCAATTTGTATATTAACTGTACTACATCATCTCCTCAGCAACCTGCTGCTATATTATTAGATACTGAACTATTACAACAGCGTTCATCTTTGCACTACATCTTTTCAGTCACTCTTTACAATATTAACAGTCCACCTGTACATTAACCTTACACAGTCTTCAGCAAATTCTTCTATTATATGTCTAATCCAGCCACAATGCTTCTTCATAGTCACACATACACCAATTCATTTAGATATTCCATATGTCTACTGTCTCTTACCTGGGAGCAGAAACCAGCTCCAGAGCAGCAGGATGGTATAATACTCCATAAGAGTGTACATGCATAGGCAAGCGTGAGTGATCGGTCAACGCTGCTTGCTGTAAAGTTTTTGGTCTACTTGAGACAACTGCAATGCCACAGCAGCACTAAATCGGGGGAGGAGTGGCTCACATCTGCAAGGAGGTGCACTGAAACTACACACTACTGAATGACAACAAGGCTCTCAGACACACGCGCACACACAAACGAGTGCACAAACACACAGACACAGTATTAGAAGTCTGAGCCATGAGAGAGAGAGAGAGAGAGAGAGAGAAAGAGAGCGAGAGAGAGAGAGTGAGAGAGAGAGAGAGAGAGAGAGAGAGAGAGAGAGAGAGAGAGAGAGAGAACTTGTAGGTCTTAAAATTTGATGCAGCAAAGGCAGGAGGTAAGTAAGGAAGATAAAGGCATGTGCTCTTTAAAGATTTTAAAGAGATTTTATGAAGCAGTGCTAGTAATACCCTTCTTCTTTTACTGCTTTTAATGTTGCTACACCTTTACAGTATTTTCTCTCTCTCCCTCTCTCTCTCCTCTGCCCCTTACTCTCTCTCTCTCACTCCCTCACTCGCTCTCAATGAAATTGGGGGAAACACTCCAGATGTTGAGCCATGGAATGTTTAACCAGTCCAGTGCCCTGGGCTTCACAACTTTCAGTAAACAAACTGGCTACTTTTCAGAAACCTATATCCACATGTCCATAAAGCATATTATCAGGCAGTCTGAGAAAAGTGTGAAAAATACATTTATTTGCAGCACTTACATAAATTTAGTAAAGAGGTTTAAATAATAATTTATATGTTTTAACATATATTTATGAAACATATATATTGTATTATATGATATAATTTCTTTGGAAATTAAATCACATTCAATCAATTTTTTTAGAGGAGAATGATACCCAATATTCTGTTGTTTTTGGATTAACCTCATGCTTTGCATTACAGCAGAGATGTGGTAAGTTACATAACTGAAACTTCTTAACACAAAACCTCATAACACATGTGCATACTGCACATATTTTCATTCAATTTAGAGATGGAAGAAGAAACATCAGTAAATAAATCTGCATCACCAAATGTAACTTGATAAAAAAATATTACCAGCTAGAAACCATTGTGTAGCTGACCTGGGCTGTAAAAAACCCATAGCCAGCTCTAAAATGTGCAAAAAGCTGATTTAAAGCTGACTTGTATGGAGAGGTATCAGCAAACTACCAAGCTAGATATTTATCTTTCTGACTAAAACCTGTTAAAGTGAGCTGTTACTTTATATTTGCCAAATATGGGCACAGTGCTTCATCATAAACAAACTAATTAGGCAGAGCGTGTCTACTGAAAATTATACTCATTGGGAAAACAAAGGAATATCCTGGAGGAGGCAGTGCAGTCAGTAGCCGTAACCACACATAGGCACTGACTCTACCAGGATATTTCTGAACTAAGTGACTCAGACTTTGAAAGTGTTTCCAGACATGGATGAGCCATGATAAGAGACATTTCAGAGAATCAAAAAAAAAAGTCTGGTAAATAGCTGTAAAGGCAGAAATCAATTTTCCATGTATTACATTTGTGTGATTTTACATGACTGACCAGGGGCAATGCGTATCTGGGGTTAAACTAAGCACAGCAGCACAACAGTACTTTTCATAACAATCAGCTTGGCAGTTTGGCTAACAGGCTATTAGGTTTCTTTAAAAAACCTTATTGTGGGAAAGTGAATGTACATCAATCTTAGTTTTCCACAAACATATCACTAAAAATCACATAAAGATGCTAACAAATTTAGCATTACCCCTTTTACTGCTGACAAATGACTTCAAAGAAAAGTGTAATATACTGTGTTTTTTTTAGTCCAAATGATTCATGTCATCACAGTTTAAGAGATGGCTCAGCAGTAATAACAACATTAGTGAACTCAAAATTGAAGTTTTGAGGAGTAAATGTTATGTTTTGAAACTTGACCAATGTATATGTACTATATTAAATATTTTTAACATATTGAACATATTATTCAATGATATAGCCCCTTAAAAAAACATTTGAGCAAACAATAATCTGGACACCAGTCAGTTCTTAATATAACTATGTGAGCTCATGACCATCACAGCCAAGAGCAAAGCAATTAAATGACATGTGAAATTAACTGGGCTTATGTCATGTTCACCACAATATGTCACAAATTCCTTTAAGTACATAAGAAATTACATCAAAGCCATTTCACAGAGACATTCATAAACCATCCTTCATTTCCTTTCAGAAAAACAAAGCCTTAAGTCAAAGATGGGAAAAAGGAGTGCAGCAGTAAGTTGAACCAAATGGAGTGAGCTGGTTTGCGCTGTTGATGCAGACACTGCTCTAAAGAGCCAAACAGCTGGTGAGCTGACCTGGGCTGCAGTAGCATGCTGTTTGCCAGATTGAGATGCTCTGAGATTTAGGACTTCCAGTGTTCGCCAGCGCAGGTCTGCACTGTCTTAGTTTAGTGAGAGTTATCCTCAAGCTCTGGCTGGACTAAACGTATCCTAGCATGCGTGTTAAGATGATAAAGACCATGTGTGGAAGCAGGGCTTTGGGGCTGACACTTAATCATGCACTCCTTAATAGAATGGACATGGCCTGGATTGCCATGTGAAAAACAGCATGTGCTTTATACACAGTGTTAAACCCAGGATGCCATCTCTAGACCTTTACATACTACAGAACTGTGTATAAAATAATACAATGGGTATCTGAAGAACATACAGATGAGAGCATAAGGTGTGGTCCTTAACATATTCCCCAAAACTACTAAATGCACTAGTGTGGTTGGACTGATGTCTATTTTAATCCATAAAACAGAATTAAATTGGGTGACATAATCTCTAGCATTCATCAACACATCTGTGGCCATGCATTCAGTCGTTCCATTTCATCATTTAAAGAGCATCAGAAACATATCCATTACAGCTTTTATAGCCCTCAGAACCAAACAGCCCTTGGAGCCTGAGACATGTCTTTAGTTTAAAGTCTATTTGCCCTGGTATCCATTTGTTTGATTCTTAGGAGTGTAGTTTATTCCTTTCATGGGTCATGGTTATATGCCAAGTTGCCAGGGCTAAAGCTTCAATCTCCATTCATTTGAGTTACAAGTGAATCTGTCTTAATCCAAAGTCAACACACTGAGCATTGAGGATAATAGGAATGAGGGAAAGAGTGGGAACTTAGACAACGCAGACAGACAGAGCACACAGAAATGGAACACACACACATGCCATTGAACACACAAACACACAGAGTGAGCCAAAGCGTGCAGTGATCTTCAGAGTACATCCTGAACAAACACATAAAGAACTTTCTGCTACCGAAGGGAAAAAGTATTGAAAGACTACGTGGCATCACATTCGTCTTCAGTAAACAAGCTGTACAAGTTGTATAAATGGCATAAACATTCCACAGTATCTTAATAAAAATCAGCTTAGTGCTTTCTTGTTAACATCTTCTTCAAATCAGTATTTGCAGGCCTAAAAAAGACAGACTCTGCTGCTTTTTGTTCATTTCTGGTTATACTGTGATTTAAATTACATACTGCTGACACAAGGCAGACTTGAAATAAACTCTTTTCAGTTTTGGTTCGATTTGATCAATAATTTCATTTTTTTAAATTTCATGTAGAAAGCTTGGACAGGAGAAATGAGTTTACTTTCATATCCACACGAGGGCAGCATAGGAGCAACATGATCAGTAATCAGTCATCAGTGTTCAGCATGCTTATCTGTAACATTGCTCACAAGTTGATTAGTACACCGTAATTATTGTACATGAAAGCTTTATTTGTGCTTCATTTAGATATACAGAATTGTATAAAAAACTGCATTGAACATTTTAGGCCTATGCAACCTTGGAGTCAGTGGAAATCAACAGAAAAGCTTTCAAATGTGTATTTGACTGTGTATTTGAATTTGTATCTGTATTTTTCTACAGATTATATTTCCAGATTAGAATTCCACAGATTTTTCAAAATTTAATCAGTGAGATGGTAACAAAGCCATTCAAATGGTTCTGATAAAATGCTGCATTAAAGAAAAGATACAGAATTTTTTACAGTAATGATTATAAAAGCCACGGATATGTAACTCTGTTTGCTGTACAGTGTAACTAATCAACCTATATGTAATGGTGATACCAGTGAAATAGTGGTAAATCTGGTAAAACCAAACCCTGCACATACCACTTCATCATGAATGTGTTTTAAAAAATATTTAAATAATATAATGATATCATTTTATACGAGCTATCTTTTGGAGTCATTAAACGCTGTGGGTGTCTGGTCAATCCTGTGGATTCACACACAATTCAACATCCAGTGACTATCACATCTTAACAGGTAAATTATGTAGACACTCTGAAACGTCATTGCGATATTCCACTTTAACTTACTCACACACACACACACACACACACACACACACACACACACACACACACATGTATGCTGAATGCTAGATGGCAGTGTTCTTACAGTGAATACAGTAAGTAGATAATATTATAGGTAGAATTAATTGCTCAAGAAGACTGACAGGAACAATCCCCCCTATATTATCTCATGACGTCAGTTTGTATGTCTGTTTGCATGTAAATGTCAGAGAAAGAAAAGAGGGGAGGAGCTCTTGTTGATCATAGCATGTGTATGGGTGTGCGTATGAGCTACATCACAGCAGGCCACAACAACTTCAGGAGCAGTGACAGCCACTCAATGGCTGCACAGAGGTACAGGATTAGCTTTCCTTTAACTTGAGGATCAACTGGGTTTTGGCCTAGTTATCTCCATGCCAGCAGTAAAGGTAAGATGGTATGCTGCTGCATAATAATGATAATGATGATGATGATGATGATGATTTTTATTATTATTATTGTTGTTGTTGTTCTTTGTAATAACGTATGTCACTGCAGATTTGTCAAGTGGTGTTGAGGAGAAATACACAGGAAACTTGATGCCTCTAATTTTATATTAAAGGTTATCATAAGAACCAGGCAATTAGTTAATAGCCTTCACATTTAAAGTGTTTCACACTGTAAAGCATATGGCAGAATGGCAACTATTTATAACTCTTAGTTTCCTTTTTGTCTGGGTAGAACAGAGAGAATCAATGGATTCCCATTATGCTTGAATCCCTGGTGACTTACAAGCTCTTTGTGTGTGTGCGTTCTGGGAGTTGACTAAGACAAAGAGAAGGAAACACATGAAGTTAAACCAGGAAATTACCAGAAACAATAGATTTACAGTAACTGTTCAATGTTAGTGATCCTGTTTTACAGAAAAAAGGGTCTTGAACATTTCTCATTTGAAATCACCCAGTACATATTGCTTAGCAAGAAGTGGATAGGTTAGATACAATAATACATGTCTGTATGAATGCATTTTAGATCTTTATTATTTCATTGATATGGGCAACATCACTGTATGAAAATCTTGTAATTCTGAATATATTTAAGTGAATATATGTAATTTTGAGTTTCACTGACCATCATAACCCTAAACATTCTGAAACAAAAAAAGCTGCTTAGGTTGGAGAAGCCTCATCTGCATGTTCATCCTCCAAATCCTATCAGTGTGTTCGTCACCAGCACAAAAATAGGTCATGTATCCAACCCTGTGTCACTTGATGCAAGATATGATTAACATGTGGGTGCAGGAAGCTGTCAAAATCCCTTTGTGCTCTGTATTCAAAAATAAACCTTTTGATTTTTTTTTTCCTGCAGAGGAACCAAATCCTTTAATATAATCTGGAAAGGAGTATGAACAAGCTGTACAGACAGTCAGGGACTACATCACATGAATGCTAATGGATTCACAAATGAACTGAACGTACTGCTATAAAATGCCTAAAAACTAATTTAATGAATATGAAGTGAAATCTACAAAATCTGGCCTACTGTTCTGACTGAAAGTTCGTTTTTTAATTCTTGTCCTGAAGTTTTTTCCTTTCCACAACTGACTCTGTCAACAATCCATTCAAGAAGATAAAACTGGTGTAGAATGAGGACACAAATGGGAAGGAGTGGAAAGAACTAGACAAATCTCAAAATAAGCAAATAGTGAATGTAGACAGATTATTAGGCCAAAAGCTTTTCATGTTGTATAGTTCTAATGTAAATTGGAATATCAAAGCAGAATCTCCATGTTGATGCATTATCAGACTTAATATACTTTTGAAGAAAAGGACCAGTATATTTTCTGGTGATGATTATAATCCTAAAGTATAATTTAACCAGACAAATCATTATGTTTTATTTTAGATGTCATGGCGACCAACATATAGAAGCTCAAAGTTCCGGAATGTGTATGGTAAAGCCAGCAGTCGAGAGGAGTGCTATGAAGGTGTTCCCATCACCAGAAATGTTCACGATAACCACTTCTGTGCTGCCAACCCTAAATTTCTAGCAATCGTCACAGAGAGCTCAGGAGGAGGATCATTTCTGGTTATCCCAATTTACAAGGTAAAATTTGGTTTATGTAAATTAATATTAATGAAAACACATTATCCACTTTAAAAGAAATGCACTTGAATAAAAGAAATGACAATGTAATATTCAAGAATGGAAAACACTGAAGACATTTTCTTTGTTTAGTGTGGAAGTATTTTAAGACTTGCTTAGATATTATTGAAACTGAATGTTGAACTTTTAATCCCATACTTGCTACAAATCTCAAAGGCAAGGAGATTTTTCTTGTGGCAGATTTCCATCAAATCAACTCATTCAAATTAAATAATCCAATCAAATTTATATCAATAAGTAAAGTAAACGCATGGCTATACTTTGTTTTTTGTTTGAGGACCAGTACTGCTTATTAATTGCAACACAATATCAGACACCACCAAAGAAAATGTGACTTTTTTTGCCTCAGTATGTTCAATTGTGAATACTTTATGAAATTGATTCAAGTATATTTTTGAATCTATGTGTTTTTGGTTTTGAGTAAGTTTTTGACACAGCAGCCATCCTTTCGATTAGGTATTGTTTCTCTGCTCTATTTTTATCCATTGAAGACAGTACTGAACTTACTAATGACACATCTATTAAATTAGAAAATTTTTTAAAGTGGCAGAAACATTCAGATACATTAAACTTATGCAGACATGTTTGAATGTGAGTGAAGTAAAAGTGACTATTTGTCATTGTGAACACACAAGCACTACAACAAAATGTGACCTCTGCATTTAACCCATCACACATGGAGCAGCAGGCAGCTCTCAACAGCACCTGTGGAGCAGGTTGGTACTTTGCTCAAGGGTGCCTCAGTAGTGTCTGGGGCAGGACTTGAACCTGCGACCTTCAGGTCCCAAGAGCAATGTACTAAACAATAGGACACCACTGACCACTGACTGTGTCAGAGTGGCTGCACGGCTTGGCTGCTGAGTGAAGAAAGGAGATGTATGAGACTGGTACAGAGTCAGCCATGTGACTTTTATCCAGTCAGTTCAGCTCCTCTTCTCTCTCTGGATGCAAACTGATGTCATACACAGACTGGTCAGTGTCAGCATGTTCAGTGCAGTTTTTGGAGAGATACTGGAAATGCAGGTCAAAGCAAGTTTATTTATATAGCACGTTATCATACAGAGAGGTCATTCAATGTGCTTTACAGGGACAAAATGAGCATTAAAGGAAAATTAAGCAATAAAATTAGGAATAAAATCAGATTCCAGGAAAGAAGAGTAAGATTTAAAATAAACTAAAACAATAAAAATGGACGATAAAAGTACATAGTTAGAGCCTGTGTTTAATTAGATTTAAAATAAATATTGACATTAAAACGTACAATGCGATCTGGTTCCAGCAGTGGGCAGCATAATGACTGAACACCATGAAACCCTGTTCAGTTACAGCCCTGGGCACCACTAGCTGACCAGCTCCTGCTGATGTAAATTCTCCTGCCATTTCAGATTCAGAAAACTTTATTGATCCCAGAGGAAATTGTTTGTTACTCAAGTAAGCACTGATCTGTAAACTACTTTCTCAATACATTTGTCTATGAAAGGGAGATTTGAAATAGACTTATAATTGTTAAGTATGGAGGTTTCCAGGTTTTTTTTCCACCTGATTTTAAAGAAGTTGGCAACATGCCAGTTAGAAGAGAATCGTGACTGCAAAACAGCTGGAAATACTTTTTAAAAACTTTGTGGACCCTATTTCTTCAATAGTTTTGCTACTGATAACACTAAATTCAGAGTTTTTTTTTCTGTGAGGAAATATGCATTTAATCTCACTACATGACTGGATGGAGTCAGTGCTTTGTCTGATACTTTTAGTTTTAAGATATAAGAGAGATGTGAACTCATTAGACTTTTTAAGTCTTTAGAGGGAACTGTTAATGGATTTGTTAATCTGTTCACAATAGCAAATAGAGCACAAGTGTTGGTAATGTTCTGATTAATGAGATTAATTCAGAGTTACAAGGCTCTCTTTAACAATGTTTTAATCAATCTGAATCTACATTTTCTCCAATAATGCTCTGCCTTTCTGCATTCTCTCTTCTGATTTGCAACCACATCTTTTTTCCACAGTGCTTTCTGTTTACCAGAGTTTTTTTTTTTGCCTTCACGGATGCTATAACATCAAAGACCCTGACAAGTTTAGAATCAAACTGAGATGGCCATTCACAGACTCTGCTGTTATGCCAGGTAGCACTGACAGTGGTATTCTCATTAATGCACTTCTTCTTTGACAGTTTTAGATTTAGTTTGAATGATTGGAACAACAAGCCTTTCAAAGAAAACAGAGAAATGATCAGACAGGGCTAAATCCATAACATTCACAGCAGGAACACTGATTGCCATTTCCGGGTCACAGGAAATTGGAGCCAATCCCAGCTGACTGCAGGCCTAAGCCGGGGTACACCCAGGACAGGAGGCCAACCCATCGCAGGGCCACACATAGACAGACAACCATTCACACACTCACACCTACGGGCAATTTTAGAGTATCCAATCAACCTACTGCAAACCTTTGGAAAACCCACGTGAACACGGGGAGAGCTTGCAAACACAGAAAGGCACCCGTGGATCGAACCCAGGACCTTCTGAGACCCTTACAAATAACCAAATTCTGTGTTTTACCTGAGACATTAGCTGGGCCAGTTACATGCCGTACCAGATCAAACATGTCAAACAGAGCAGTGAGTTCTTTAGAAATGTTGTCAATAATGTGAATCAATATGAATATTAAAATTACCAGTTAAAATAAAAGAGTTAAAGTCTGTGGAAATGATTCACAGCATTTCAGAGAATTTATCAACAAAAAATACTGTATTTTCTATATTCTTGGTGAGCCTTTTATCACAGTACAGAGAGATTCAAAGGAAATGAACTCACAAAGTAAGATCTGCTTAAACTTGAAAAAATCTTTAAATAAGACATATACACCCTCACGTTTCTTGCCAACATGAGACGCACTGAAAAGGTTAAAGTTTGGTGGGGGATTGTTACTCTTATTCAACCACTGCTATCCAACAACTGATAAGAACCAAAATTCAAAGTTAGATAGTAGTTACATAAATAACAGAGACAGACCTAAATCTTCTTAATTTGAATGAACAGACCCTTCATACCCACATTCCACAATAATTTTATAAATGAATAACTGAATAAATGAATGTAATTAAACTGCAGCACAAATCAATAACATACCTCTAAGAAATCTTGTTCACATCACAGTACTGTTTTTATATTTAGCGTTACAGTAAGTAAGTGA
Source organism: Arnoldichthys spilopterus (assembly GCA_037974385.1). Classification (NCBI taxonomy): domain Eukaryota; kingdom Metazoa; phylum Chordata; class Actinopteri; order Characiformes; family Lepidarchidae; genus Arnoldichthys; species Arnoldichthys spilopterus. The sequence goes on from JBBPDA010000126.1 coordinate 13,315,751, forward strand.
AAGTGACTATTTGTCATTGTGAACACACTCAAGCACCACAACAAAATGCAACCTCTGCATGTAACCCATCACACGTGCACACGTAGAGCAACGAGCAGCTATCAAGAGTGCACGGAGAGCAGTGCAGCATAACGGTACCTTGCTCAAGGGTACCTCAGTAGTCCTTCAGGTCTCAAAGGCAGCATCCTAACCACTAGGCCACCACTGCCCACTTATTTATTTATTTATTTATTTTTCTTTTAGTAAGAATACATATACAGTGTAGATATATATGCTTTTGGTCAGGGTCAGGGTGTAATGGAATGTAAATATTCAGAATACAGAAATGATTAGAATGAATTGGAAAATAACACAAAAATACTAAGTTAAAACCATACAGTCTTTAAAAGAAACATCAAAACATTAAAGCATGTAATGTGCTGAAGCCCACTATTCAAATCAGTGGCCTGATTAAATTTAAACGTTATAAGGCAATGGAAAAGGCTTGATCCTTTTGTTAAGCAGCAAATGTAGTTAGGCCTGATGTGAAGTGAACTCAGTTGGACATTCATTTTGGTTAGTAAGTCAATCTTGCTCACTTAAGACAAACAGCATCACCTTGTGGAAAAGAGGGGCAGGGCAGGATACTTCATGATAAATAATGACCAACATATTTGTTTGGCTTCTTCAGACAGGACGAGTAGACCCTCATTACCCCAAGGTATGTGGTCACCAGGGCAGCGTGTTGGACATCAAATGGAGTCCTTTCAGGGACAATATTCTTGCTTCTTGCTCAGAAGACTGCACTGTGAGTAATACATGTTTCATTATATTTAATCATGTAGAAAACACGTGATGATGGTGATAGTTATTTAAGAGGGTGTGAGTGACACTGCTAGTGATGATAACATGATTTATACCACTTAGTAAACTTATGGCAGTATGGGTGATGACCATGATCATGATGGTGACGTCAGGTGAGGATCTGGGAGATTCCTGATGGTGGCTTGAGACGTAACATGACAGAGGCTCTGCTGGTTTTGACTGGTCACAGCAGGAGGGTGGGGCTTATAGAGTGGCACCCCACATGCAGTGGAATACTCTTCAGTGCTGGTTACGATGGCAAGGTAACCAAGGCAACCAAATATTATTACTAATAATACTAATAATGGCTAAGCAGCTCTTTTAGTTTTAGTAGTACAGGAAATTTTATATATATATATATATATATATATCCATTGTCATCCACTCTTTTACTCTTTATTAGATCCTTCTGTGGAACTTGGAGGAGGGCAAGGCTGTTAGGATGATTGACAGTCATTCAGATGTGGTCCTCTGCATGTCCTTCAACACAGATGGAAGCTTACTGGCAACCAGCTGTAAGGACAAAAAGCTGCGAATAATGGATGCACGCTCAGGAAAGGTGCTACAGGTTGGTCATTTTAAGGGTGATTCCACAGTTGTGGGGCCATCTGTGTTCTTCTGATGTTGCATTTACAAATATGAATGTAAAATAAAAAGCGCAAACAGCCTCTGTTCATGTAACAGATCAAAAGCTAACTTTATAAATAAAGCTTATCTACAGCACCTTGAAACCTTGAAGTCTTGTGAAATATTATTTTTGCATTAATGTGTGAATACACTCAACATCTTGTGCTTTTCATAAGTTATCCATTATAAGTTATAGCATTTTTTACTTTTTTAGTAAATTTTTATGTGTAACATTTCCTGAACACAGTCATGTCTATGAAATATTTGGAAAATGTCCAAAATGTCCAAAAAAAGTTCAGTCAAATGTTCAGTTCAAAGTTTATCAGCTTAATACCCTGGAGATCATAGGAAGATTTATATTATTGTCAATGATATTGTGATACTGCATAAGAGGTAGCTTTGAAAGTACAGTCCTGTTTTCCAACTCCCATAATTAAAGTGAAATGTATAACAGTATTAGCAGTGCTATGTAACTACTGTGGAATCAGGCCTTCATTTTGGGGGCCGTCAGATGTCAGATGTACGTGCACTGTGTAACAGCCACAACATTAAAACCACTGACACGTGGACATCACCAGAATGTTTCTAGCCTCTCTATCTCTGTGTATATAGGAAGCAGACTGTAAGAGACACAGAGTCGGCAGGGTGGTGTTTCTAGGCAACATGAAACGTGTGCTAACTACTGGAGTGTCACAGTGGAACACCAGGCAGGTAGCACTGTGGGATCAGGTGAGTTTAAAACGTGTGTAATTAAAGTGTGTGTGCACAGACCATTTCTTCTCTGGTTAACACAGTGTTACATATGAATGTAAAACTGCGCTAATGCTTCATGATCCATTGATCTGAAGGTGGTGAATTGAGTCGACTACAATGTAAATAGTCCCTCCAGTAGCATCTGCAAATTCAGTAACTTTTTAAATTAAATATTAATCTTTCCAGTATAAAGACATTGTGTGAAATTGGACCCATTGACCCAGTGATACATTGATTTCCTAAAATCAATCAAAAGTCAAATCACCTTCATGACATGAGGTCCAAATGAGTGTGTGTTTCTCCATAAGAGGAAAAGGATGAGAGACAGCTGGATCTAGAACTCCACAACTTAAAAAATGTGACTCATTACGCTTAAAATAAATATAAAATCACACTTGGGCATCATGATGGTGCAGTGGTTAGCACTGTTGCCTAACAGCAGTTAGGACTGCGGCTGACTTTCTGTGCAGAATTTGCAAGCTCTTCTTGTGTTTGCGTGGGTTTCCTCCCACTGTCCAAAGGCTTGCAATAAATTGACTGAAACCTCTAAATTGTCCATTGGTTGTGATTGTGTGTGTGAGTGGTTGTATGTCTATGTGTTGCATTGACTGGCCTCTTGTCCTGGGTGAACCCTGCTTTAGGCCCATCATCAGCTGGGACTGGCTCCAGCTTCCCCAGAAATAAAATAAGTGGTTAAGAAAATGAATGGATGGATGAATTCTCCAAATAAAAATTCCAAATTAACTACACATGCTGCAGTTAGCAACACCTGAAAGCCAGAAACAGCTATACTCTTATTTTAATTAGTAACATGATATAATTTTGCAGAGGAAAAGATAGACTAAAATATATCTACACAAATTTTAGAGAGAGAGAGTGAAAGAGAGCCTATTGTAGATATTTGTATAAGGTCTTACTATGATTTGTAATCTTGAATCCCCCCTCCAAATTCCAAAATCCAAAGTTTCTGCTTTATTGAAAAGTGGTCTTTCAAACTCCTACAGTATTCACACTCAATTTTATAGAAGAAATCAAATCATTGAGAACAGGCTTTTACACCTCTAGTATTCTGTGTGTCCATATAAGTGTGTGTTTGTTCATAGGAGGACTTGTCTGTGCCAATCATTGAGGAAGAGATAGATGGGCTGTCTGGACTTCTCTTCCCTTTTTATGACGCAGACACACACATGCTGTACCTGGCAGGCAAGGCAAGTTCTGCTTTGTCATTACACCACCAAGTAATCACAATATCCAGATGTATTGCATAATTGTGTAGTGCTGTGATACAATGAAAGGTCATTTTGATTTAATCAGCAGTCAGCGCATCTCACTTGAAGCAAGAGGAAATGCAGATAAGAGCAATGAATTTTTTTTTTTTGGTGTGATTCTCAGGGAGACGGCAATATCAGATACTATGAGGTCAGTACAGAGAAGCCCTACCTGCAGTATCTAATGGAATTCAGCTCACCGGCTCCACAGAAAGGACTTGGCAAGTCAAAAAGCACACATAGATTTCAGTTGGCCTTGCGGAATAAAGAATACAGAAAGCCTTTGGAATTTGTGAGCTGCTTATTATTTTACTTATCAACAAGGAGAGCTTGATAATAGGAAATGTTGCAGTCTCTTATTTACTAGCACACAGTACAAAAACTTTCATATTAGAGCAAAAATCGTATGATTTTTATGAGAGTAATGGCTCATAGTTTAATTTAGTTTTTTACCTTCATAGGTGTGATGCCAAAGCGGGGACTGGACGTAGGAGAGTGTGAAGTTTTTCGTTTCTACAAGCTGGTGACTCTGAAAGGTCTAGTGGAGCCCATCTCAATGATAGTGCCACGCAAAGTGAGTGAGTTTACACCGGACCCGAATCAGTAGTAGGATCTTACATAAAGCCAAATAGGCCTTTTATAACATTCTTCCTTTGATAACATTGACAGGAGATGTCATGCAGCAGCATAGCAGCATTTATATTGAATGAATGTTGTTGACAAGACAGATGACATTCATTTGTTGCTGCAGGCAGAGAAATTCCAGGAGGACATCTACCCAATGACCACTGGTGCGGAGCCAGCTCTCACTGCTGAAGAGTGGCTCAGTGGGATTGACAGAGGTAAACAGCTGGCCCGTTCCACATGAATTTCATATTAATATGATTTCATTATACATGATCCTGTTTATGTTACACAGGACCAGTCCTGATATCTCTTAAGGAGAACTATAAGCGACCCAACCCAGATGGCCCTAAAGCTGCTAAGAGAGAGAGGAGAGTAGTAGCAATGAAAGGACTTGACCTGCTAGATAGTGTCTCTCCCAGGACAGACAATGAGGTGTGTACATGTAATGCCTGATGGTATGCACTTTTTATACGATGTTAGAATCCTGTTCATGAAGATGAACCACTTTTAATTTCATTGAATGGTTCTAGAAAAAAACTCATTTTTATATAATAATTAATATAATAAATAGCTGCTGCATCTGTCATATACAATCAATCATGAGCAGTAGGTAGACATTAGGTTAAAAATGCAGGACTATTCCTTTAAATAATTATCTTAAAGGTTCTTTAAGATAATTTGCTCACAGGTGGGCAGTGGTGGCATAGTGGTTAGGACACTGCCTTTGGGACCTGAAGGTCACAGGTTTAAGTCCCGGCCTGGGCACTACTGAGGTACCCTTGAGCAAGGTACCATCCTGCTACACTGCTCCCTAGGTGCTGTGGGTAGCTGCCCACTTGTGCATGTGTGATGGGTTAAATGCAGAGGTCACATTTTGTTGTGGTGCTTGAGTGTGTTCACAATGACAAAGAGTCACTTTCACTTAAGAAGCCAAAGGTGGTTTTTATATGAGGTTGATCCATAGAACCAATTAGGAATCTTGATTTGTAGATAATGCTGATTGACTGTAGTTTTTTAAAGCAATAATTATTATGTTTGCATGATATTAATTTGCTGTGTGTGTGTATCTGTGCTCCTGTAGTTTCTGAGGATGTTCTACATGCAGCAGGATGAACTTAAACAACTACAGAAGGAGCTCAGTGGAAAGGATGAGAGGATAAGGCAGCTGGAACTAGAACTCCACAACTTGAAGAATGTGACTCATTAAACTTATTTTAAATATAAAATGATTACACTTCTCCAAACAAAGGTTCCAAAATAACTGCAAAGGCTGCAGTTAGCAACACTTGAGAGCCATGAAAAACTATACTCTTAATTAATTAGTGACATGATATAAATTTGCAGGAAATTTAGACTGAAGGATATCTATGCAGCTTTTAAAGAGAGGCACGTCTATTGCAGATATTTATATGAGGTCTTAACAGTAGAATTTGGAATCCTGAATCCTGACCCAATGAATGCCAAATTCAAAGTTTTTTTCTTTATTGAAAAATGGCATTTCATACTCCTGCAGTATTTACATTAAATGTTATAGAAGACACTTATATTACATGCAGCTGCTTATACTACATATAATGCTTATATATAATAAATATATAATGAAACTGCAGCAAATTTTGGAACTGGTATTTAATGCCCTGGTCAAGTCTCGGATCTCAGAATGTTCTGACCCACCAACAGATGGCAGTGAAGCCACACTGCTGTGTTTCATGCTTCACATCTAAACTACAGTATAATGCATTAGATTTACTCCTTTTTCTGAATCCTAAATGATAAAATGTATGCATAAAACCATTCACATCTGATTTGAAGAGTAAAATCAACTGACTGCAAGCTCAAGTAAAAGGTAAAGGCACAGCACTGCACATTAAAAAAGCATTCATTGTTTTATTCCTGTGTTGCATAGTTACGCTTGTGTTTGATTTGTTAAATAATATTTGGCATTATTTCATGGACAGATGATTTAATGTTTGAAACACAAAAACTTTATTTGTGTTTGTATTTGTATTGTGTCTGATTTTCTGAATAACCTTTATGTTTAATTTTCTTTTGGAATTTAAGTTATTTGGATTTCCTTCACAGAATGCTTGTTACAGTTATTGTGTGTAAGGGATAATAAATTAGTCTTTTTTACAGTTGCATATTTACAGGGCCACAGCATCATGAAATTCGCTTCAGAACAGAACAGAATACAAACTACAGTTTTTAACTTGTTTTGCCTATTCATGAACTGTAAAATCAGTTCATTCTCCAACATCACTCAGTGAGTGTGCTCTCTCTCTTTCTCTCTCTCTCTCTCTACCACTCTATTTCTCTCTCTCTCCTCTTGGTCCAAAATAATAGGATCTATCTAAAATGACTCTTTCTATGTGAGTCTGTTATGAACATTTCTCTTCTCTGGATTCTTGATCATTTTACCCCTTTGCCACATTGCCAAAAGTGACTAATTTTTGTAAATGTAGGTTAATATGATGTGCTTGCGTCATATGTGAAACTATGCAGAACTGTTTGGTTTGACACAAAGGCTATCAATCAAAAAGGTGGTGATGGATATGCAAGCTGTTGAGGTTCTCAACCACAACACAATTTTCAACTAGGTTACTAAAATGGATGAAATATTGTAAAAAATTAGACAGTGTCATCAACTGACTTTTGTTTAAATGCTCAAAGCAGTGCACAGCTTGTGAATATGTTATGACCCTTACTTGGATACCATCAATAAGCATTCTTCAATTGACATCCAATCTTAGATTTGGATTAAAAAAGTGTTATAAAAGCAATGTGTGACTTTACAGGCCACATGAGAGAAAACACATTTCACTTTTTAAAAACAGAAGTAAATGTGAATAAAGTAAATAAAATGATAATGCCTTTCATAAAGCCTCAGTCAGAATTGAAGCACTATAAGACAAAGCCTCCAAAAAGAGGATAATTTTTTCTCACTCTCTTTCCCCATGTGTTTCTCTGTAAGAGCTAAAGGAAAGGCAGAACTGTGCTGGAGAAGAAATTAAAGCCTTCTTTTTAATCACATGCCCAAGGGTTAGCTCACACCTCACTCATAGTTGCAGTAAAATTTACTCAAATCTGCTGTGATGAAGAAGTGACCCTCAGAAAATGATAACCACTCATTGTCATTTTTTCTTTTTACTCTTCGCAATCGGCTTATTGTAAAAGCTCTTTGTGGTTAAATCTTGCTGAAAATTGTTTCCCTCATGGTTTATGGCTAATCTGGCCACCAGATGGGCCTATGATTGTGTAATTCAATATAAGAAGATGAATGACACTAATATCATGGACCCTTCTGGATGTCAAAAAAGCCTTACGGAAAAGAAATGGATTGAAAAATGCAGTACATAACACAACAAATCCTTATAAAACATTTTCATGAGAAAGTAAAGTAACACAGAATAAAGATAATAAGCTACATGCACCACTTGTAGGGTTCAGACACCACTCAGTGTGAGTCAAGTAATCAAGTGTTAAGATCGAGAATCTCATTCGTGATGGACAGTACATGGCCCGAAGAATTTGATATAGCATTTCAATATTTGTGCTGTTGACAGACAGTAATGGTTATTTAGCTCTAAGCCAAAATTTAATTATATAAAGTACTATGTCATTGACTTAAATTCTGCTTTAGATAATAACTTTAAGTCACCCAGATAACTCACATAATGCCCTTATTACACACCTAATGCATGATGATTCATTAAATTCATTGACCTGTTTATGTGCTGATTTAAACTAAAATTCCCTCTAAAACATTCACAAAACACCACATTATTTTGTGAAAGTCTTAATTTAATTTAAACTAAAACCAAGAGAAGCAGAGCACTGACAACTGCATTGATGGCAGTTTTTATAATTGTAGTGTATTTCGGTAAATCTCAAGGCTTTTTTCTTTTTTCAGTACGAGGTTTTGCCTTATTGTTAAATTCTATGAGGCATTTTAATTATTCTGGTAATTATTTTAGACTACTAAAATATGTGTGAGTCTCTAAACTTTAAGAATGTTTCAAGATAGATCTGAAGTATGGTTTCAGTCCATACCCATCTAAATTCATACTTGAAGTTGTTGTAAGTTAAAGTTGTCTCTGCTTTAAGGCCATTATCAATAGCATCATTAAGGGCAAGAATAGCCCAGTGAAATGGCATTACTCAGCTAAGTTTGTAAACAGATGGTATGAAAGTCAATGTCAAGACCTAAAAAAAGATTTTTCTAAAATTTTCTTGAGTCTCAAACATTTTGAAGGCCCTCTCCTGTTAAGAGGATGTTAAGTCAAGGTGTACACATGTACAACACATCTTACAGTTTGTTTAGATCAGCAATATACCTCAATTTTCTCAACAAACGCAAAATAAAAGTTAAGGAGCATCTAGACAAGGAAAAAAATAAAAATGTGCAGTCTGTTCCCAACATGCCTATAACTACCTTAGTGTGTACATAGTATTTTTTTTTATAATCAGAAAGTATTTTAAAGGTCTATAAGTAGAACTACTATGGTTTTTCCTGTTTATACTTTTAACTTCCTCTCTTGAGACTGTGTGTGGAGAAATTACATCATTATTGAAAGTCAAGTTTTTTCTTTACCAGGAAGTCATTTGCTTTTATAATGTGAATAACAGTTGACATGTTATACAAGCCTTATCAGTATTTGCATGTGAACATTCTTTAAGTTATGTTAGTGCACTGGTTAAAGTCAGCTTTACTGCCATTCCTTCTTGCCGCAGATCTGTTGAGTAAGTAACCTAACTATTCTGAAACAGATGTGGTGCAGGGCTGTGCCAAAAACAAAAAAATTAGAAAAGCTTATGTTCTACTATAGTATAAGTGTACTGTTTAAAATATTGTTAACACTGCCTCTAATTTTCAGCTTTTGTATTTTTAATTTTAGTTTAGTCTTTCAAAACTGTGACCATCAGGTTATGAATTATGCACAGCCCTAATGTCTGGAAAATTAAAAAAAAAGGGTTGTATTGGAAGAAGCAGTGCAATGCACACCCAACCTGGAGAATTTACATGGGCAGGATGCACGAGCTGAAATATCCTTTTCCATGAATTGTCCTTAATTGTACTCATCTTGAGTTGAAGAATGCATGGAAGGATGTACCATCTACTGTGTATGTGCATTCCAAGGTTCAGCAAAGGACATGTCTCAGAAAATTGTTATCCAGCATTTTTTCTTTGTTTTAGAACACTAAAGTTTTGTGTAATATTTCTTCTCAATTTATTAATGTACACTTTCAACCATTAGTTAGGTCTCCCCATCACACAATATGACCAGTTTGGGAGGGCCAAGGCTAGTAAGGGATGCTCACAGATACATCTTTTTTAACTGCTGTTAATGCAATGTCAATGAACAACTCAGCTTACTTGGAAAAGAGAACTAGCAAACTTTCTGAACTTAAGCTGTTTATAGCCTTTTGCAGGTTGAGACTGAAACCACTATGAGCTATTAATATTATTTCTCAGTACTGTCCATGTCTAGTAACACATATAGGGGTGGTTTCTTGAACATACATTAAACTTGGTCTTAGACTAAATAGCAATGTCTCTGATGTGTTACTATTACAAATCTTGCACAGTCAACATTTAGGCTTACTTTTAGAGTGTTTAAGTGTAACCTACAGCAGGATTTTAAGAGGTTCATTTGAGCTACAGTTACAGTACATTATTCACTAATAAAAGTCACTTTAAAACTTGGAAATATTATTCAGTATCCATGTGGAAACTAAATTCCGGTGTCATATAGCAGGCTTTTATAGCACTGACATTAATCATTTTCAACTCCAAAGGAAACTAAAATCCCTGTTTTTTTCTAACCAGAGAGGGATGAAGGTAAGAAAACAGAATTAATATTTAATTCAGAAAAAGCTAACCAGCTGTCACAGGTCTGTGACCTGGGTTTTACTCATATATGCAGAAATATGTGTGCCACAGTCTGACCAGCCAAATGAAACGTTCTCAGAAACCACGTCAACACATTGAGACCCCAGACTGCTGAATCTAGAGAGGGTTTAAAGGTTTCTCACAATTTTTACTTCGGCTGCAGGGAGCAGAGCATATCCAGAATACCCTGCCACTTTAAATAAAAAGTGTAAGGTGAGGGCTTTTCTTTGATCACTTTTAATATTAACCTTTTTTTTATTTTGCTTAAGCTTAGATGTTTAATGCTTTTATTTAGAAATTGTCATTGTTTTATGTTAAAGACAACCATGCAAAAATCTAGATATGTAAAAAACAAGACAAAACACAATCTCACAATTGTGTGTAACTTTGCATGAAGAACCATTCTTTAGCTTTACAACCGTCTCAGACACAAGGCATTTAATTTAGAACTATCAGCAAGTAATCACCTTTCTAGACCTTCAGCACTAACATGACCTTTAAAGAATAAATTCCTTATATAAAAAATTTGCTTTTCACCACTCCCACATTGCGTAGTAATCAAAAACCCATGTCATGCCGCTTTGGACATACAGTTGTTCTAATGATGTTGCTTCCACACCTAAACCTAACCTAATTAATTAATGGGAGTGTTCAAATACTTTTGGACATTTGGTGTATATACTTCACTAGAAATATTAAAGATCAATTTTCTCTCTTATACAAAACAGGCATGATCATGGGGCTTATTACTATTTTAATAATGCCTTCAGAAAATGGATAAGACTTTCTTAGAACTGCTTATTGAATGGGTAGGTTTGGCATAAAGCTGTAGAGATAATAAGAACTGCAAGATGCTCATCATACTTCGAAGAGAGGGGTTAGAGAGAGGGCTTCTCTGTTTAAAAGATGAATTGCTTTCATTTTATAGTACATACTGATTGGGGGAGAACGATGGAGATGTGGATGGCTCTATATTCTATTAGCATTACAGCCAGAGATAAGAACTATACTCAACGATCCTAATAAAAGCTCTTTGAGTGAAGCATGTCAATTTACAAATTATTACAAAAGTGCTGCCTCAGATCATAGAACAGCAGCCTGATGTACATGGATGATAAGATTCAGACAAGATTCCTTAATTGTCATTACATGACACACACACAATGAGATTCAGGTGCATCATCCAAAGAAAAATTTAAAATCTCTACAAAGATTGAATAATAATAATAATAATAATAATAATAATAATAATAATAATAATAATAAATGGCTATTAGGATGGAACCTTTTATCAGTCAGCAATGACACTCTTGGGTGGAGACAAAAAACAATAAAATCTAGGGCTACCAACGAGTCCAGTGTAGCCAACACAAAGCTGCCAGCCACACCTATCTAACAGAGACAAGGACTCCGCGCCGCCCGGTTAGACAACCATGCTCATAAGGGCTTTGGCTCAGATGAAACACATAAGCATGATTGACGTAAACATGGTGACACATCGCCAAAGACCCCCAGCCCACTGGGGCGCTAACCCTTACAGGACAAGTTCAAATTGTTTGTGTGTCCTTTAAGATGCTTGATATCTTCCACAAGCATTAGGAAGTGTAGATATCCTCCAAGGTAGGCAAATGGTGTGCTAGTGATTTTCTCTGCTGTTTTTATGACTCTCTGTAGAGCTTTTTATCAGCTGATGAGCTGCTGCAATATCACACAAGTATCCCTTAAGTCATGACGCTTTAAAATAGAAAGACATCAGAATCTGTTGTGCCAGGGTAACCTTCCTGAGATTTCTCTGGAAGTATTGTCTATGTTGCTCCTTCCTAACCAGTGAATTTATGTTTATTGTCCATGTGATATACAAGTCCAAGCATCCATCTTATACACAAAAGGTCTGTGATGTATGGGATAAGTAATACTGAATGGTGATAATGGCAGAACATTTACTGGTAATGACAGAAAAGGAGTCTGATATGTTAAAGCAAAAAGAAATATTGGGCGTTCTCCTCAATACACCCACACTGACACAACACTAAAGCAGACTATCCTCATTCTCTCAATGGATAGATGCAGACCAACATCATAATATACATGATTTAACAAATGAACGCATATGAAGTTGATATAAAGTAGCTGCTCAAAGAATATTACACCTTATTTCAATTAATCAATAAACAGAAGTGTAGACACAGCATGTATTAATGATTTAATAAATGTTAATGAATATATCATATTTTAAGTTCAAAAACATGGTACAAAGATTTTAAGACAAAGGTAATAGGAAGACAATTATAAGAGGATAACTGTAGACCCAGCCAGAATGAATGCTGCCCTTAGTAAAGCATGAAAAAAGATAAATATTTAATTTCACAGACTTTGTCTCTTTCACAGCAGATGGACACAAATGAGGTAAAAGTGATGAAAGAACAAAAGATGTTTATAGTCTAACCAAATGTGCCATCTCTGATTTACCTCCTCTGAGAAATATGTGAAATTTTATATACTGTCAGAACGTATAAAGTATCTCAATTTTTATCTTTAGTCTTTACTTTTTTAATTATTTAAAAAACCCCTTTTGTACTTTTTTATTTATTTATCTAAATGTTTACATAATTTGAAAATGTCAAGTGTCATTCACAATGTTCCCAAAGTTTATGAAACTATGAACAAGAAAATACATCCAAAATATTAAAAAATCCAAAAATATTGGTACATTAGCAGACAGTTACATTTAAGATTGTTTTTCCTCTTCCTGTAAAAAAACTATTTTGGAGATATGACATGTTAAACTGCTTTTTCTTTTATAAACATAATTATGTTAGCCCTATGGCTATGATTGCATTTTTGATCTGTTTTAGTCCACCACAGGTGCAGAATGACCCAGAGTGGCTTCCTGCTCACTTCCTTACATCAGTGCACAATATAATTTAACTAGAGTAAAGCTATCTGCCTCATTGTTTCATTCTAGTATACAATCAGGGATGGACTCAAACAGGGTGTTGTCATCAACCACATGTTAATAGCAGGGTCCGATATCAATCGTTTCTATGAAAGTGGTAGTTGTCATCCATTCATCTGTCCAATGGAAAATATGACTGGCACTGATTCATACATGACATATAGTTTACTCATGATTCAGAGATTTCACAAGCCACTGCATATGAAAATGATTTACTAGTTTATTTTTTATGTTCAATATTGAATGGGAAAAATGTTTTCAAGCTTTTTTGGACTGTGCAACTATACAACCTTGACTGATTTCTGTGTTTACATGGATCCACTTTAATGATCTTTTTGGCAGTTCAGTGGTCATTTTGTTAAGGTTAGGATTGTTTTGACATGGAAGTGCATATAATAGCTGCAGAAAGATGACATGGGACAATGCACATGTATGCACTAAACAAAATTCGATTATGAGGTTAATGAAGAGGTAAGAAAGCTACAATGCAATGGATCACATGTAGACAAGAGTTGAAAGCAAAGACATTGGCCTTCAATTTGGGATGACTTAGAAGTTGATGTACAGTTTGATAAGGGATGTAATCATTAATCAGTTTGTGTGGAATTATTTTGATGTAATTTACTAAATTAATGATTAATAATATGTGGCCCCTCCGTGTCTCCTTGTGTTGATATTTTGAGTTTCCTCGTGTTCACGTTAGCCACACCCCCGTCAGCTGTTTTGTGTTCTCGTCACTCCCTGTCAGCTGTTTTCAATTAGTGTGACTATTTAAGTTCCTGTCTGTCCATTAAGTCCTTGTCGGTTGTTTTGTGTGTACATGTTTACAAACGTCGCGGCCGTGTCCTGTCTTGCCTGAGTTTTCGTGTGTTTATGTTGTTTTTGTAGCCAGTGTTTTGTTTTTTCTTTATTAAATCTTTTTTCACCGTTTAAAACGTTGCGTTTGCCTCCTATCCACGACCCGTCGTTACACATTTAGATTCCTGATTCTTGCAATACAGGAGATCTAGATTACAGGGTGGAAACTGGCAAGGAAATTGAGACACACACACAAAAAAAATCAAGATGAAATATTTCGTGCATAGAGACCACTATTACTGCTGGCACGCACAATGAGTTTCTGTTGCTAAAGACAGTGGGTGCAATCATGGTATAAATATAAACTCTTCTGGCAATTTAAGTTAGTTTCCTAAATTGACTAAAATAACATAAATCACCCACAGAGGATTCCATTGTTGCCCAAAGCAAAACACATTACCCAATTACAGTGACAGTCCCACTGGAGCAACCTTTTTTTAGTAAGGTCATTAGCTGGGTTTGTTCCACTAATACCAGTGATAGCACTAAGCAGATGAACTCCATGAAGCAATATACATGAATATATACATCAAACAGCCATAACATTAACACCACCTGCCTAATATTGAGTAGGTCCCCTCATGCTGATGGAACATCTCTGACTGTGGTGCACTGTATGTTCTGACCCCTTTCTATCAGTCATCATTTACTTTTTAAACTAATATAAGTAAACATAAATTCTTCTTTGGGATTGCACCAGGTGGGCTAGCCTTTACTCTCCACATGCATCAGTGAGCCTTGGGTGCCCATGACCCTGTTGCTTATTCACCAGTTGAGTAGGAACTAAAGTTGATCAAGAGCTATTCTACTTTTGAAAAAAATAAAACCAAACACCAGGAGCATGAGCTGAAAGGACCCTTGACAGAGTTGTTAATTTGATATTTTACCATATATTGTTTAATGCAAACAGCAAAGTGGCACAGATGCTGTCATCAGTGCAACATAATTAAATAAAACTTAACCATTTCAGGGCTTAGATATTCTGTTAAAATACACCACTGCACTATAGAATGAATATAAACAAACAAACAAATGAAAGACACAAATATAAAGTAAAAATCGACAATACAGTTTTCAAACAGGTGGAAAGGATCACAGATCCTTCCCAAAGGACAAGATGAATCACCTTGTATTTACCCTGTGTATTTTAGGATAGAAAGAAAGATCCATAAGCCTGACAGAATTAGGGCAGTTTTATTTTTTAGCTAAAAAGACTCAGTAAGTAAAATATGAAAGCCAACTCAAAATTGACAAAGTATTTGTTTGACCGCGCACAGTTCACTCTGAGGCAGAAAATGAGTCATAAACCCTCCATGAAATAAACCTTTTAACCCATCCCCTTAAACAGTCAGGAAATGGCATCAGTTCCCATTGTCTGATATTTTAAACTGGATTACAGCCCTTTAAAGATGAGTTTAATTTAGAAAAGGGCTGGTTTAGTTAAATTAAAATCCTCACTTATAAGCTAACTGCCAGTTTTGCTTTTTCAGCTTACAGGAGTAAACAGAACATTTTATTCTCATTTATTAAAAGGAAGTGTAGGACATCATTTAAATCATGGTGTCTAAACTTGCTTTTTTACACGTCTAATCATGTTGATATTTGTTTGACTGGTTTCTAATGGTGAAATATGTCTCCTATCTGGAATACCTCTAGACATATGCTGTTTTTACATCATCTGAGCCTGGCTGTAGATTTGGAATAAGCCTTTACATTTCTCTGCCAAACTCTAAGCTAGACACATTCTGCTGAAACGTTACACATCATCTGGGAGCCATACACTTGAATCTGATTATTTTGCTCATATATAAGAGCACTTTTTACATAATGTTGGTTCTTCTCTAGACCAGACATTTTAGTCATAGACATTACAGGAGCAGCAAGGTGGTTTTTCTTTTTTAAGTTAAAGCATCTTTACACTATACGCCCTCCTCCCACTGCTTTCCAACAGATTTCCATTCTTAAAAAGATCAAGCTTGGAGAGAAGAATTCTGATCTTGAGCAGATTTGCCTGTGACAATGAGCATTATGCTACCAAGGTTACATTTACCCACCAGCGTAAAAAATGAATCAATCATGCTCCAGATTCACCTTCCTTCATTATCTGATCCATTCTGTGCTTAATGATTTCTCGTTTTTTAACAGTGGTTTGTATGAGGTTGCCTCCTAAAAAAGTAAACAACTTGACAAATAAAAAAGTTTGTTGCTGATAGCATATGAGGAAAATCTGGCAATCTTTAGCTTTATAAAGGTTCAAAATACCTGCACTGTAATTTATAATCAACTGTAGGAAAATATATAATTTTAAATAAATGATATTTTTTTTACAGCCTGTGGAATGTTATATTTTCCTTTGATCAAAGTGTTGCCCTATTGTGCTGCAATTAAATAATGTTTGTAAATTGTAATAACAGTAAATAAAGGATGATACTGCTTTCCATAATACACACAGGCTTTTGGTTCATTGAATGATACACTGGTAAAAATTTATTATTGCATAAGACTTACTGAATATTCTTCCCTGTCAAAAAATAAACTCTTAATGGAATCCTAAGATAGCATATGCATATTTCAAGTGTATGATGAATACTAAAGCATTTCATGAACTAAACTGTTAACATTTAAAGCCATTTATAATTTATACAGAGTGTATAAGTAAGGGATAGAATGCACACATCAGTGCTAGAAAAACACCATGTCGGGACTGCACTGAAACTATGCTTTGGAAAACCAATTATTGGCAAAAACGGAAGATATCCATCTTCTTTTCTGTGAGTTCAAGCCAGGGACATGAAGGAGAGCTGGTAGATGTGGTGTCAGTGTGAAAGTATATATCACAGCAATGAGCTATTTGCTATGGGCTGGCACCTCAGGGCTTCCATTCCCTAAGAAGGCAGAAGGAGGGAGACTGAAGTGTTTGCACTGCAGCACAAAGTTGAAATATTAGCCTGTAGGCCACACACAGAACAAATAAGAGCTGAGAAAGACAGGAATAACATCACAGGGTACAAAGCAATAATTCTTAGAGAGCAAAATGATAATAATCTAACCAAGTAATCGAATGAATTATTTAATGAAGGGAAAACCGTAAAACCCAAAGACATGAAACACCAGTCACTGCTTGAACACTCTGCTGGATACATCACTAAGGGCAGGTAACATAATTTGTTTTAGCAAATACAATCAGCCTCTTCATTGGCACCTTTGAAAGATCTGTAACTGTGGGGTATAATGGATCGTCATATTTACAGGTTGCAATTTTGGAGGAGATATAATTTCACTGCCTTTGTTACACTGTCTTGATATATAAAATAGAACTCTGTGCAACCTTTGAAGTGATCAATATGAATGGCTCCTAAAATGTGACCTGATCTTTTAAGTCACCATAATCATAAAGAATAGTCTTTCTTAACAACAACACACACACTAGTTTATACTGTAATATGTTTTGCTTATTAATGTTGTTAACAAATCGTTTAAATGGTGAAACGTGTGGATTTCTATGATGAACTTTTGAGAAGAGGGAAACTGAATCTGGATGTTCTAGGTGTGAGTGTGACCTGCCTGACCGTATTAAACAATACAGTTTTGGGGACAGTCATACCAGTACTATATAGTAAAAGTTCTATATAGTAAAATGCAAAGTTGTCTGATATGGATGCAAAAAAAATGATTGTAAGCAATAAAAATGATTTTCCATCAGTACACAATCAGGTAGTTTATTAATAGAAGAAATTCATCATTGCTTGTACTTTCCCCCAAGTGGATGCCCTGCAAAGTTCAAGATCACCAGAGAATCCTCATACAAATGGCAAAGGACATGATAAAAAGGAGTGACATTTCTAGCACTTCACAACACGTATACACATGAGTCTACCAAAACACTAAAAAAAAGTAACGTTGATGGAGGAAATCACAGCTCCCCAAAATAAATTGCTCCATGCTGTGCGTTTGCTTGCCAAAGGTCCATCTGAGTTCCTGAATGTTCTAAAGCAATAGCAATAAACCAGTAGAACCAATGTATTCCAGGTTATATCAGTAGAATATCTTGATGTGTCTGTGACCTTCAAATAGGTCAGGTCATGTTTCAAAACACAGAAGAGGCTCAAGCAGGAGATATTCTTTGTTTCATAATAAGTTCTGAGCACTCCTTTATGAGCTCAAGGAAACCATTTAGGAGGATATATGATCACTTCCCTTGCTGTTGGGTTCTTTGGGTAAAAGTGTATGCAGAGCTGAAGGCTGCATGTGTGACTCAAAGGAGCTTAATATTGTTTTATTGTTTTATTTTTGTTAAATTAGAAATCTAATGGCATAATGTCCCATGGACACATTAAAGTTGGTCATTTTATAGCAGTTACATATATCTTCTGCTCTGTGTGTGTTTAACAGTTTAATCTCAGCTTGTGACTGTCTTAAAGAGACATATTGGATTGGCAGAGAATATGAATTGCTTAGTCCATCTGTCTGAAAGCTTCTGAATCCATTATGTTTCTCCACTCATTTATTTAGATTATTATCTCAATTTGTCACCCATCTGTTCATCACACACAGATCAGCCATAACATTATATCTATCTGCCTGACACTGAGGAGGTCTTCCTCATGCAAGCAAAACACATCTGACTGTGATGAACTGACTTACACCTTTCTATCAAAGTCAGCATTTGCATTTTGTGCAACAGGAGAGCCAGACAGGCTAGCATTCACTTCTCACATGCATCAGTGAGCCTTGGGTACCCATGACCCTGTCACCTTTTTACTAGTTGTCCTTCCTTGAAACACTTTTGGTAAGTACTAACTACTGCACGCCTGAAACACTTCTCATAACACGCCATTTAGGAGATGCTCTGGCTCTGTCGTCTAGCCTTCACAATTAGGTGCTTGGAAAAATATATGCACACCTTTACATTTATCAGAAAATTCCACAAAATTAGAATCAGGTGTTTCAGATTAGGTGCCATTTATTTCAACCTCTTCCATGTTGCCTGATTTATTTAAATCTGTCATCTAGGATCTGCTGTTCTCTTTGCTATTGAAGAGTTTTAAAATTAACTATTATGTTACATAGCATAGGCTTGAAAAACTGCACAAAAGGGAAAAGAAACGGATATGGGGGGATTGTCTGTTCTACAAAGAGAGGTCGAGATAATCATGTCTTTTTTTTAAGCTGAGTTGACTGTCCCTCACCTCTTTCCATTGACTCGTGTACTGCACTCTCATTGGCTGTAACTTGCCTGTGTCTGGCCCAGATATATATGTGTCATTGTAGTGTTCACACATAGTGATTGTTGATCACTAATCAAATGAGGAATCTGACCCAACTGAGCTTTTTAAGGGACTGGCCTACTCAGTTTTCTTACTTCACTGTTGCTGTATGGCTTCACTCATCCCATCACTTCTCCTCCTACACCTGCATACATTATTGAGGGGACCACAACAAAGCCGCTGCCCTCCAACTCCGGGGCTATTACTTGACTCGTATCCCAGGCACCACAGACTGCTCACTCCAAGCAAAAAATATGATGAAAATGTTCCATACAACATCCCAAAAAACACAGAGTCTGCATACAGTCCCCAGGTAAGGAGGCCAAACAACTGGGGCAGCAATCTTTAATAGCTTTCGTTACCAAGGAGCTAGCCAATAGATTGTCACCAGGAAGTGCAGTGCAAGGTTCCCATAGCTACCTGTGCTCTGCCTGCTCAAAACAAAATATAAACAAGCAGCCAGCATAATGACAAAATGCCATTTCACCCTGTTTAGTTACAGCTCCGAGCAACACTAGTTGATCAGCTCCTGCTGGTCTAAGAGACCGTCTAGGCTCATATCAAAACATTTAAAAAGTACAGTACATGCAAGAAACCTCCAAATGTCAGAGACTAGGGAGACTTAAGCAAAAACCCTGCAAGAAGTTATTTCTTCTAAAGGGGTGCAAAACTAGTTTCTGAGGCCAAGGGTGAGCTTACTTTCTCTACAGAAGAATATTACATTTGTTGATATATAACATCATCACAGTAGGCAAAAGTCAAAAAGACAAACTTTTTTGATTGGCAGCAAATGTTATGGAAAAACAAACATAAAACATCTAAAATGCTAAAGAACTGTTGCACAACTGACTGTACAAATCTATTCAGCTAGAAATGTGAGCATTCTTTTTATATCCTGCCAAAAGTAAAAAAAAAAAAGAGAACTCAATTGATCACTGAATTTCAGAAAGAACTGCCTTGGACTTAAGTTGGACTTAACAGTGATCATTACAACTTATCAAAGATCCAGTGGTCCAAGGACACTGACATGTGGCCAGGAAACAACTTTCCAGACACTTATTATGTGTATGCCTTCAGGCTTTGCCTTGGGTTTTTCCCCTATATTGAAATCAGGAACATATAAATGTCAGAAAACAATTTAGAATAGAATAGAATAGTACTTTATTGATCCTCTATTTATATATATATATATATATATATATATATATATATACACACACATATAATCACACATTTACATACTAAAATATACATACATAGAATAAAACACTATAAAATAAAATAAAATAAAATCTTACTATATACACACAACATGAAGTCTTAACCAAAGT
>JBBPDA010000126.1:13336270-13381104 GCA_037974385.1 Arnoldichthys spilopterus
ATCTATCTATCTATCTATCTATCTATCTATCTATCTATCTATCTATCTATCTATCTATCTATCTATCTATCTAAGGTGCACTTTACATGACCTTCCAATATCAACAGCTGTCTAAAAGTATTTCTTCCACACTGGACAGCATGACTGTAGCAAACAGCAATAAAAATAACAAACTGCCAGCCGTAGATCCAAAGCACCGCTTGTTGGACATCTACAAGCTTAGCACTGTGAGGCAGCAGACGCATTTGGAATCTGTTCATTGTTAAGTTCATAAATTTACCCATCAGCACAAGAGAGCTGCGTTTCAAACGTAATCCCTGCTTTAACCTTAGCAGGACTGCTGATAACTAATACACACATAGATGAAACTCTGGTGCTTTTAAGTTTAATGAGTGTTATTAAACCAGCTAACTCCCACCAGCTTAGATGCATCTTCCAGTTTCAAGGGATACCAACTGGGTGCAAAGGTCAATAAGTAAGTGCACAGAGAAGAAACACAGCCAGACCATACACCACTTACGAAAGCTTATAAAAACTTGGATTATCATAACAATGCAGATTTCACTAATGCAGAGTAAACCTTAACTACATTACGTTACAAGGTAAATACTTGTTTTGTAAACATTTTTTTTCAAAAACTGATCTTTATTTGTGCTTGAAAGTTTGTGAACCCTTTAGAATGTTTTATATTTCTGCATAAATATGATCTAAAACATAATTTGCTTTTTGCATAAGTATAAAAGTAGACAAAGAAAACCAATTTATGTTGAGATGAGAATAAATATTATACTTGGTCAATGAGATAAGAGTCAGGTGTTTCAATCAATGGGATAACAATCAGTCAGTAGGTGCTCTGTAAATTTGGGTGCAAACATGAATCTTTAAAATTCCACGTTGAGAAAGAATATTATGGCATAAACAACTTATATTCCTAAGTACCTCAGTAAAAGAGATGTTGATCCTCATTAGGCTGGGGAAAGGTAACAAAACCATCAGTAAAGAATTTGGACTACACCAGCACAAACAGTGGGGAGTTTTTCCTTGCCTCTGTCGCCTTTAGCTTGCTCTTTGGGGGCTCGGATCCGGTTTCTGTAAAGCTGCTTTGTGACAATGTCAGTTGTAAAAAGCGCTATATAAATAAACTTGACTTGACTTGACAGACAGACCAGTTTAATTCTTTACAGGAGTGCTTGACCAACAAACATCAATTCAAGAGCAAAGCATGTAATTGCGTGCATGTTTACAAAGGAACCCAGGGTTAACTTTAAAGCAACTAAAGGCCTCTCTCACAGTGGCTAATATTTAAGAGTCCACTAAAAAACTCTGCACAATAATGGTGTGCATGGCCGGGCTGCAAGGAGAAAGCCCTTGTCACTCACAGACATGCAATATTGGATCACGGCCATGGCCAAGAAATGGCCAAGTATAATGTTTTGTACCATTTGTTTAATTTGGTTCTTTTTAGGACTTATTATTAAGTCCTATTTATGCAGAACTATAGAACATTCTGAAGGGTTCACAAACTTTCAAACACCAATGTAAATTGATTTTAAAATACAGAAGTCATTTAATCTGTTTCTGCTTTTCTAGCAGTGCAGCTGTGGAACATTTTTGCCTAAATCTAGATTTTACGCCTGCTTTTCAACATGTTAACTAGGCCATAAAACAGATTTATGAACAAAAATGTTTATACAGTTCTGCACTTTTATCTCTGCACGCTTAGTTCCAGGTGCAGCTGGATCAAATTGACAAAATGGTCTATAATCTGAATAAATACTGGCATTCGAAGTATCGTTTTGTGGCAAAGAATTCTCCTTAAAATGTATTTTACCTAATACAAAATGAGGCTTCTCAGCTGAGGAGCTGTCAGAGTACTTGTGTATCTGTCAGTTTAATGTACTCCTCACCTGCTCTTCTGCCTCCAGATCCAAATAAGCCTTGCTCACATAGTGTTTATCATTCACCCTCTACAACTTAAAATATATTTCCACAATTCATGACAGTGCCAAAGTACACAGTACCACATTTTCAGGATTAGCCACAAGAGGTCATGACTGACACGCTGCTCCTGGGTCTTTGGTAAACTCACTCAAAGTTTCCACTTCAGCTAGACGCAACAACCAGGTTCATACCAATAAAGGCAATAAACTCAAGTCCTACATACTAAATAGTTTACTTTTTTGTTTATAAATTACAATTAATGACCTATTGTAAACGTAAAATATTTTTGGAGTGTCCCAATAGTCGCTGCAAACAAACCCAGACCAAAACAAAGTGCTGTTTATATCTGGAGCTGCTATTGTGAAAAATTAAAGTTGGTCTAATATAGGAAATTGCCACCCAAAGTCTATACTGAAAAAAAGAAAGTACTGTAAATTCTATACATATAAATTCTACATTATCTACATTATTTGACCTCTCAATTAATAAGCAAAATATATATATATATATTTTATAATATTAGGCATGAAATTATAATGCAGTTTGTTGTATTAATTGTCATGCAGTGTGACGAAAGTTATTGTATATAAAATGAGAACGGAGTATTCTTCTCTTAAGACATACTTATCATAATTGTGCATTCGATCTTCAGATCTAGCATTTCCTTATGCAAACTCATTACACTGAAATAAGATAAGACATCTGTGCTCAGTCTTTCAGCATAATTTATTCTGACAAGCCTTGTTGTAAATCTGCCAAAATGCTTGTGACTCTTACTGATTCTGTGTTCCGTGTGCCACTGAGATTTAGGATATATCACTAAAAGGGCCTTTTACTGTCAATTTTGAATGTCACACTAAATGGTGAACCAAGCCACTATGAAAAATTACATGCATGTGTGGAACATTGTGCCACTAAAAATTGTATAGCATGTGGGTATCAGACACAGAATTACAGAAGAATTGGTGGGGGTCACAATAATAAAGAATGGTATCACTTTCACAGTGTTGTGTACAATTGAATATGCTAATTACTAACTTCCGGTAAGTACTGATCACTCACGTGACAAATATTGATTACTCCTAACTACCGTCGGATAAATCAGTCTGAACAGCAAGGCCTGTGCTTTCATAAACATTCATTTAATACCAGGCTTAGGTTTTTCAAATAAATAAATTAAACAACTGATTTTCAGAAGCGTATGATATAATTATTTCTGTCAGTTGAAGGTTGTGTTCGTTATACATGGTTAAAATGTGTTAAAATCGACAAAACATACAACTAAGCCAAGTTATTAGTTATAGAATGGAAGAATAAATAAAAAGCTGAAATGCATAATTATATATATATATATATATATAATGTATACATAATTATGCATTTCAGATAAAAAATGAAAAAATGTATATTCTTTTTTTATACATTTATATTATTTTATGCTGTGCATTTTAACGGAACTGTGTCCTCTGTATAGACCTTACAGTGTGATCAGTGCACCTCACCACTGACCTACGGTCTTTCTCCCTCTCTAGCAGGTCGGTCACATGACAGCGTCTTTAGTGGGAGGCTAGTTCCGCCTTGCTTCCCTGACAGAAGTGAATGAGGCGCACAGGCGGCGCTAGGCTGTTGTTGGTGTGTAAACGTGTGTGTGAGAGTGAGAGTGAGTGAGTGAGAGAGAGAGAGAGAGAGAGAGAGAGAGAGAGAGAGAGAGAGCGAGCGTGTAGACTCCCCGCACTGCGGCTGCCTCTCCTCCTCTTCTCCCCCTCGTCATGCTCACGCGGGTGCGCTCCGCCGTCTCCTCCATGCTCGGCGGTATGATGGCCTCTGGCGCGAGCGCCGCCGAGCCCCGAGCGGACCTGCCGCTGCGCTTCAGATACTGTAGGCCGGACTTCCTCGGCCTCAGTCCAGACGAGGTGGAGTGCTCAGCTGACCACATCTCGCGACCCATCCTCATCGTAAAGGAGACCAGCCGCCTGCCCTGGTCCTCCGGATACGCCGAGTGAGTACACACTGCTGAGTGCACACGGATGAGCGCCTTGTCGCAGAATGAGCGCGTTATAGTGCGGGAGAGGGAGAGGAGGATCGCGTAAAGCCCTTCTCTTTAATGCGGTTTGAAGTGTTCATCTCCACTGCCTCCATAGCTGCAGTTCTGTAGAGAGCAAAATGAAGATCATACATAAAACTGCTGGACAGCGACCAGGCACGTGTACATATACACAGACTAGGCATTTATGTGTAGCGCAGAACAGACATATGCAGTCCTCCACGTCTGAAATCTGTTCTGCATGTAATATCACAAACACACACACACGCACGTTGGTATTGCTATCTTTGTGAGAACATTCCATTGATTTTTGTAATACTGTTTCCGTAATACTACACCTGGCACCTAAACTTGGACCTAACTTAATCTCAGAAAACAAAAGACAATCTTCTGCTCTTTTAGTTTTTCCTAAAAAAACTGAATTTGTGGAGAAAACAGCATGGTCCCTTGTTAGGACTAGCAAAATGTCCTCACAGATTTCCCTGTATTCCTATCATTATGAGGACATTTGGCCCTCACCAAGAGTTAAATAAATGTAGCCCAGCTGGTTGATACCATGATAATGATTATTGTTCTTTATGGTGTCACAGCCAGTTTGAACTGATGCAGATGTGGCCAGGTGTTCATTGCTGCTCTGTATCATGTTCAGATTACTGCACCACTGCATTATAAACAAGTCAACTGACTTTATGTAATATCACAGGTTGATAATATCATTCTTGTTCACACTTCAATTTAATTATGAACACAACTGAAAAGTAAAAACACAACTGCACCAAGCTGGCAGTGGTGGCCTAGTGGTTAGGACATTGCCCTTGGGACCCGAAGGTCGCAGGTTCAAGTCCCAGCCCGGGCACTACTGAGGTTCCATTGAGCAAGGTACCGTCCCACTACACTGCTCCCAATCTTGGAAGTCACAGAATGAATACATGTAAATTGTTAAGTAACTTATATTAAAATGCAGGAATACATTTTAGCTCAAATATATATTTGTGAATTACTCTGTGCATAGAAAAACATCACAGTCATATCAAAAAGCCTGACAAATGGATCATATGAACTGACAAGCAAAACCTGTTAGACAATACAATGTCATGTCAGACCATGAGAGTTCATGCACTTCATGCAACATGATAAAATAGATTTAAAAGTAATAATGATAGTCATTTATCTCTGATATTTTTATTTAAGAAGTGCCACACAAAAAGGCCCTGGGAAAGGCTAGTGAAGTGAGAGAGCGCAAAATATTTTATTTATTTTAAAAAATGACAAGAGATTTAGAACTCAGCTTGTAACCTTTCCATGTCCATTTGATGTGTTTTTTTGTTCTCCTTGACTGATAAGGACCCCTCCCCTCTAAGGGTCTCCAAACAAATACCTGTTTGGAGACCCTTTGACCCTTAACAAATACTAAACAAATGTTTAAATATTACAATATAGTGTCACACCGTATGATCTCAATTTCTAAGACAAAATCTTTTTCATCAGAGCTGATTTAAAATAGTGAATCAGCTAATATTGTGCACTGAAATATGTTTTATACTGAAATATTCCACCATTTTTGGCTCATATAAACAGTGGCCAGGCTTTAGGACCTTTATGACCAGCAAGTCTGTGGCCTAATAATGTGATTGCATCAGAAAGCTCAGATTTGAACTGTGACCCCCTCACTCATATCCAGCAGCCTAATCAGAAGTTTGTTTACCAGACACAGCTGGAACGTGCTGATGGTCAGTTTTAGACTTCAGAGCCTGCATCAATATTGGAGTCAATTAAAGAGCTGGTGAGGGTCAGTGTTAGTATGGTTTTTTGGAAGCACCATGTCTTACTATTGACAACTCTAAAAGCATTGCTCCATGCCAACAAACCACTCGTATAGACACTAAGCTATACATTACAAAGGCAAGTTTCAGACAGAAGTTAGGGGGGTGGGGGTGGGGTGTTGTCTAATAGGGCTGTTAGTGGGTGATCAATGCATTGATTGACCGGACGTGAGCGTGCAAGTGGTACTCGTAAATTCGAAGGCGTGTGTCCATTACTTTTTTTTTCTTCTTTTTTGCAGCGGTGGTGTTTGCAGTGCATTATTGACTTTATTGACTAATAAAAGTATCATTTTCAGCAGATTGTGCAGTTCATACAGAATGTTCCAGCGTACAATATAGGGTTGCACAACTTTGTACACAATGTCACACCCACAATGCGAGAGGCCACGTTGCTTCTTCTTGCCCATCATTTAACAGTGTCCTTCTTGCTAAAGACTCCTGTTTATCTCCATTAGCAGCTTCCACATGTAGCTGACTCAGTCCATTACAGTGATGTAATGTGTCTCACAGATTCTGCAATTTCATTGTCAAGACAGGGAGCTTGCATGAACAAAATTACTTCAGTCCAGAGATAGTGTTTGTATAGTACTGCATTGTATTGTAATGTATTGTATGCCATTATCTGTGCTCCCGAACTCCTCCGTGAAGCTCAAGAAAGGTTTGAATGCTGCCGTCCATGTAATCTGACCTGCCTTGCCAGAAATAATTGGATCAAATGGAGATGGAACAGTGAAGATTGCAGGCAGCATTTGAGCAGCCTCTCTGTCCTTGAGCGCTTTATCTCCTGATCGAACATTAGAGATGGGGACAGACAAACACACAGAAGCAACTGGGTCATTGTGGGATGTGCAGTGCAACACTGTGGGTCATGAACAGGAATGGCCATGTTTTCATTTCCCTTAAAACGGCAATACAGAAGAGAAGAAGTCATTTTGAGAATGTTTTCATGTGTGAACCAATGCAATATCAAAAGGCTAAAATCTACTTCTAGATTTTTTTTACATTTTTGGTAACTCATCCTTTTAGCTAGCATGTTCATTCAACACAAAATAAAGTGATTTTTTTTAATAGTACTTTCTATAACTAACAGACATCCTGATTAAACAAGTATTGTCTTCTGACTTTACTGCCCATTGACAGATATTAACAAATCACTCAAAGCATGTGTACACAGTGCAATAATGGTACATGCTAAAAGAAAATGTTAGGTTTATCAGTGCTGCATCCTGGGGTTCACAACATTGCAGGATTTTGCTGGCATTAAGAGCACTTAAAGTAAATACTGCACTGTGTAAGGCACGGTTAGAATGTAATAGAGATTTGTCCCACATATCCCCCATAATAACATAATATCTGTGTGAATGAATATTTTTGTCACATTATGATCTTAATCTGACTGTGCAAACTCACTCATACGTATGTAGATAAATGTTTGCATGCATTTAAACATTGATCAGCCGACATAATTATTTCAACATATTCTGATGAAGTTAAACTGATACAATTGAGGCCAGAATTATTAGCCCCCCTTATGAAATTAGACAACACTTTTGATTTCTCCATGAAAATGACCATTAACAACAAGTGTTTGTTATTTTGGAAAGAAATACACTATAAAAAACAATGTTCGCTAAGTTTAATAAGGATATTTCTTTGATACACTTCCTTGAGTTGAAACAAGAAAGGGCAAAAATGAGACCTCCAGAATTATTAGCCTCCTGGCCATTAGCAGTCAATAGTGTACCTTTTCTGAGCCACAACTGACAACAATCTCTTAGAGTAGTTTTTTACTAGGTGGGCATAGGTCTCCTTAAGGATTTTGGCTATTCTTCCATTGCAAATTGTTCTAGCTGGTCCAGATTGCATGGTTTCCGAGCATGGACATTCACTTTGAGCACCCGCCACAGATTCTCAATAGGATTGAGCCCTGGGCTCTGTGCGGGCCACTCCAGGATCTTGGTTTTTCTATCCTTGAGGAACTGTTGGACTAATTTCGATGTATGCTTCGGGTCATTGTCTCGTTGGAAGACCCAGCGGTGACCTAAGCCTAGACTACAAACAGATTTCTGCAGATTCCCTCAAAATGTCAACATAATTTTCTTTTTTAATGATGCCATGCACCCGAACAAGGCTCCCTGTGCCTGAGGCTGCAAAACAGCCCCACAGCATGATGCTCCTACCACCATGTTTAACAGTGGGAACTGTGTTCCTAGGGTTGAAGGCCTCTCTCTTTCTTTGCCAAACTTAAGCAACATCCATGTGCCCAAACAGTTCCAGTTCAGTCTTACCAGACCAAAGCACAGACTTCCAAAACTCATCTTTACCATTCAGATATTCACAGGCAAACCTCAGTCGGGCTGTGATGTGCTTCTCTTTGAGTTAAGGGGTTCTTCTGGGACAATGGCCCTGATGCCCACTACGATGAAGAGCTGTGTTCCTTGAAACGTCAACTGCAGGAGAGGCCAGGTCCGCAAAAATCATCTTGGCAGATGTCCGGGGCTCCTTGCTGACTATTTTTCTTGAAATCTTGCGCTTACGGCCACAACCAGGGTTGTTTCTTACAGAATTTATCTCCTTGTACTTGGCAATGATGCAACATACAGCAGTTCTAGACACTGTGAATCGCTTGGAAATGGCAGTGTAGCCTTCCGCCTTATCATGAGCCGGATCTTCTTTCCGAGCTCCAGACTGATTTCCATTGTCTTTGGCGTAACTGCAGGTGTTGTTAGGAAGCCAATTGACTTCATGAGTGTGGTTTCAAAGCTGATTGGTTAATTACTGTAGGTGTGTTTTGAAAGCAAACATTCACATGGGGCTAATATTTTTGACCACCCCATTTTTTTTTACTATATTTGATATAAAGCAAGCCTAAAAATGTATTTTATATTACAAGATACCAAAAAAAACAAAATATCCCTGGTGAATGTTTGATTATATCAAGTTTCATCAATGCTGCAAACATTAGGAAGACGTTAAGGAAAATGTTCCATAATTCCTGGTGGGCTAATGATTTTGGCCTCAACTGTACATTGTGTCCATATTAGTTTGTAAAATCCTCTTGAATTTCAAACTGGGACTAAAGTGAATTAAAATATCTCATTTCTGCAATGACTGAACTGTAAAACTTGCTTTTCAAAGGCAAACAAATCCATTTTGTTGTAGATTTGCACCTAAATGTTGGTTGTACTCTGTTCTTCAGGGTGATAAATGCAGGTAAGAGTGCTCTGAATGAAGATCAGGCATGCTGTGAAGTGGTAGAGCTGAGGAAACGCCCTGCAGACCCATCCAGCCCAAACTACACTCCAACTCCCAGGAGACGCTCTTCCTTGCCCAGTAGAGAAGCTCTGGAAATCAGGGAGAACTCACTCACAGATCTGGAAAACCCTGTGAGTGCATTACCAGCTCCACATTAGCATTGTTATACCTTTCCTCTGTTTTAATTGACCACTAATGGAAAGCTTTCTGTAAGAGTTTCTAATAATGGTTTACCTTATTTATTCCTAGATGATAGGATTAGGGAAATACTACTACTACTACTACTACTACTACTACTACTACTATTACTACTACTACTACTACTACTACTACTACTACTACTAATAATAATAATAATAATAATAATAATAATAATAATAATAATAACAATTTACAATAATCAAATCAAAAACTATGTGTGTAATATCACCACATAACAGAGTTCTTTTTCATCCTGGTTACAAAGTGTTTTTTCACCAATCCATTATACCTAAAATAAATAGAAAATGGCTATTGTTCCACAAAAACTTTGCTTCTGTACTGTTTTCAATAACATTTTGATTTACTTTAAATGCTAAGTAGACTTCCAAAATATTCTGGAACTTTGAGAACTGTCCAGAAGTTTCTAGAATTGTCCAGAATTTCTAAAACTTTTTGGAATCTTTTAGAACTGTCTGGGACTGTCCAGAAAACATAAAATATGTGCCTGTTTTGCCACTACAAATACAAATTTTTGTGGGCTGTGGTCATAAAATCAAAGTTTGTGATACATAGACTTTACATAGACTTTAGACATAAGCAGTTGCAAACAGAAATTGTGTGACAACGTGTAATGTATCAAAATATTATCACATTGCATTGCAAAAATGTGACGATATGCATTGTAGACAGATCACACTGCATTGTGTAGAATAAGGGTTCTGTTAATCATGATATTTGATGTAACTGCATTGTTTATGGTGTTCTATCAGTGCCAGCCAGCAACCCAGTCCAACAAATTCATATTTCACCCTCCCCTGCCTGCTTACTTTAGTTTAATGACTAAACTGTGCTAGAACTGAATCCAGTCATCATTTTCTTTATTCACATTTAATTCTCGATACTTTTAGAATAAAATATTTACAGTGTCCTACAGAATATATAAGTTCAGTATGTGTGCGCTCATGTATTTCTTACTGTGTGTGTAAAGCAGGAAGAGGAGGTCATGTACTTCCACTACTGGGCTCTATTTGATGGGCATGCTGGTTCAGGTGCTGCTGTCTTTGCCTCTAAATTTCTACACCTGCATATTGAGGAGCAGCTCCAGAATGTATTGGAGATCCTCCAGAAGCCTTCTCTCCAGCCCCCCACCTGCCTGGGCGAAGAGAACAGTCTCCGCCTGCACCCCTCTGGAGGGTCATCTCACAGAGCTTTATCCAGGGCGGCCTCACTGCGGGGGGCTGCGGGGGCTCCAGGCTCTCCAAACACTGTGGCTCCACGCTTCTTCATGGAAAAGAAAGTGAAGCAAGAGAGCCTTGTGATTGGGGCAGTTGAGAATGCATTCAAAGAGATGGTGAGTTTTAAAGACAAGGAAAATGTATAGAGCTGTTACGAAGGATAAACAAGTAATCGTAAACCATATAAATTGTAATTTGGAAGAGTGCAATTTCCACTACACATTACACATGTCATTCAAGCTTCAAGTCTGGGAAAAAAATGTGTTGTTTGGGGAACAATGATAATTTTAAAAGAAAGTAATGTCATTTTAAATTCCAGTCAAAATTGCTTGAATTAATTATTTTTTATCATGATAATGCTTACCTGAAACTATCATGCTAGTTTTTATTTAGTAAAAAAAACATTGCCTGATTAAGGCTCATTTATCCATTTATCTAAATTCCAATAAAGTATTTTGGAACCTTTGAGGGATTTTGTGTAACCTGTTATTTTCCAAATTAAATTAATTTTTATAATTTTCACAAAGTCTGATTAGCTGATTAAGCAAGAAAAATTATGCACATGATGATGCATAAAAGCAAATCATAACACTGACCATAAGGTAATGTTCAACCTGTTTTAACCTGTCTATCTAAATAAATTAGCATGTAATGAGTATTTTAGGTCAGTTAATTGGTTCAAATCCAATAACAAATTACAGAAGTTTGGGTTTATTTCAAACAATAAAATGTAATGTTTGTAAAGAAATAATGAGATTTGGCATATTTAAACCCAGATCAACCAAGCTAAATCCCTGAAACCCCAGGCTTCTCACTTATAACCACTAGATGGCACACACAGTTTGATTTGTCTGCAGATATGTAGGCTCTCGTATTCACCATCTAAAAGTATAGTAAAGGGTGTGGTCTTCTTATAATCACTGCTTATTCTTGGGATTGGGGAATGTGTATCTGCAGGACAGACACATCGGCCGAGAGAAGCATGTGTATGACATCTCTGGTGGCTGCACAGCTTTAGCGGTGGTCTGTTTGTTGGGAAAGCTTTATGTGGCCAACGCAGGGGACAGCAGGTAAAGCTGTTTGTAGCTGACATTATGTAAAATGTTTTTTGCTGTTGGGGATTACAAGTTGTTACTGGGCACTTTCTCATATAGTTAGTGTGAAGGCTGATATTGCCCTCTTGTGCTGCTCAGAGGCTAGTTTGGATGTTTCACGCATCACAGTTCAAAGGCACCTTATACTTTGGGTATAAAAGGTATATCTTAAATTCATATTGTTTTCTCTTGTTATTGCAGTGAAAAAAGTATTGTTGCATGTAAACATTGTACGCTGCACCAAGAAAATGTAATAACTTCCCCCTCCAACCTGTCTTTGAATTCCATCCAGACACAGTCTTGTACTTTCTTTGCCAGGGCAATTATCATACGGAGTGGAGAGATCATCCCCATGTCAAGTGCCTTCACTCCAGAGACGGAGAGACAGAGACTTCAGTGTTTGGTGAGAACATGAACATACAGTCAGCTCAGAATTCCCAACAAAATTCTTTATTTTTCCTAATTAAACAATTCTTTCATTCAACAAGTAATTTAGCCAGGCAAAGGCTGGACATGACTAGCTAGTAAACAATTCTGAGATAAGGCAAATTGGTGCATTTCAGCAAATTTTTACAGCATTCACTTCTTATATGGAATTGATAGAGGGGACAAGTGGGGTTAACTTGGAGAAAGTGATAACTGAGTAACTGCAAAGATTGTTTTGATTATTAATTTAAAAGTTTTTTAGATTATATACAGTAATTGAACTGCACTGTTGTGCCACTTTCCAGGGTTGTTGCTCAACAAAATGAAGATATAAATGCAGTAAAAAACACTCATGTCATGTGAACAGAATTCATTATGAGAGACAAAAAGTTAAAAAAAAAACAGCTTGATGTTCTCCATAGCTGCAAATCTCCAACCATGACAATTCTATAAAAATAATAGACTGTAATTAAGCTCTTTACACTAATGATCAATGAACAGCATGTAAACTTTTTTTTTTTAAAGAGAATGGTTAGGTTCACTAGAATACCTGCATGCCATAACTGGGTTGTGTGCAGAACGAATAGATATTTCATGCTAGAAAACATTTCTTGGCCAATATGACTGAAAGGCAAAAAATGACCAATTTGCAGTTGTTAGGTCTCAGTATAAGCAGAATAAACTAAAGTGCAACCACTAAGAGCCAGAAGAAAAAGTCTTTAGTGCTACTAAAGAGAACCTAATATCTATTAGTGTTTTTCCTACTGCTTGGCTCATTTCTACCAGTCTGTCTACTTTCTCTACAAATCTTCTCCAGTGATTTTCCATGGAATGAAGCAAGAAATGAAAAACCACCTTTGAGTTTTAAATCAGTGTTTTTAAGAGATTTTAAGACTGTTTCCAGTACTTGCAGTCCAAAAAACACAAAAAACTCTGAAAATACATCAAATCAAAACATCTCACAGTCAGTAAACTTGTCTACCTGACAGACATCTTAGTGTTAACACTTCGAAAAAGAAACAATGTTCAAATTAATATTACCTCAATCAACAGACATATATTTTTACTATAGTTCTTTTGAGGAACCCACCTTAGGACTAGCTTCCTTCAGTTTTGCTTTGTATAAAAAATATGCTGTCCATGCAGTAGATGACAGGACTTCATACTTTCCTATTTTCCCTCAAAGGCTTATATGCAGCCCCACCTGTTAGGGAACGAGTTCACACACTTGGAGTTCCCAAGAACTGTTTCCAAGAAGGAGGTGGGGAAGAGGATATTGTACAGAGACTACAGCATGAACGGCTGGTAAGTGGTCAGTCATAGGGTTCAGGTGTTTTGGCAAGAGGAATATTTTTATCTCTTTGTGTTTTTATATTAACAGGTCTGTTATGTCTACTCAAAGTGAAAGTGACTATTTGGCATTGTGAACACACTCAAGCACCGCAACGAAATGTGACCTCTGCAATTAACCCATCACACGTGCACACGTGGAGCAGCGGGAGTAGTGTACCTCGGTAGTGCCCAAGCACTGTCCTAAGGGCAATGTCCTAACCACTATGCCACTACTGTCGTTTACTCGACTTGGTTATGGTTGTTACACATTTTAAAATCCACAAAGGTCTAAGTGCAGGATCTCATTCCAGTGAAACAGAAGCTCAACTGATTCTACTTTTATCAGTTGGTCGCAGTCAACAAACAGTAGACCATAGGTGCATTCCAATTGCCCTAGTAGTTCCCTGCAAAGTGGACAATACAGGGTTTTTTTTAGACATTATTAAGGGAAATTCCAAACCACAGAGAGTGAAAACATGAACAACAGCTTATCACTCTGCAGAAAATAGCTGGGACATTTACCTATCAGATATTCCAGGTCTGTTGGGGCATGTGGTGCTTCATGTTTGTTCATGACATTGCAGAGCTTTCTGAATGAAGAATCTGCAGTTCCCCAAGCCCACATCCCCTGCTCAGTGTTTAGGGAATATAAGGGCACTGCTTAGGGACCCTGTGGAAAGGAATGCAGCTCAAATGTTCTGATTAGTTGGACCCTGTAGGTGCACAGGTCCAGCTGTAATTCTGAATTTCTGAGTTTAGTGAGTCAGAAGGCTTTAATCTGCCAGCTTGGTTTAAATTGTCATTTGTTAACAATGTAAAACTCATATAATTGTTCAAAGTTAGGAGATGTGGATGAGCTCTGATAGTGTCTAATATGAATTGTCTTTAAATAATAGGTCATCTTAATGACCAGTTTTCTGTCAGAATAAGAACGAATATAGAACAAGAAGGAAAATGACTACAGATGTGGATTTAAGAGGATGTGTTTGATTTGTAAGTGGATAGACAAAATCAGTCTCTTTCATGTTTCAGTGTCTTTTCTTTGACAGATAGGGGAGATAGTGTAACTATAGAAATAAGGTGCTGTTCTGAGGGATCAGTGGAACTGTGAGAGAGATATAGAGAGTGAGCTGAACTGAGCGTCTAAGAGTGTACATGGATCCCAGTAGGCTGCATCAGGTGTGTACATATACTGTACAGTAAATAAAAATTCTCCTTTGAATAAACAGATATCCTGTCTGTTTCAAACACTGTGTTCCTCAACTGACCAGAGAAGCAGCTATCCGTTATCCCTCAGAGATAATGTTTGTCCAGATTCAGGATTATATAAGCAGTATAGTGGATGTGGACAATAAAGTCTGCGGTTTACAAAGCATTTGAGGGAAAAAGAAAAAAGGTTTAACTTCAGTTTAACTGAAGTTCTTTTGTTGTAAAACAAGCATTTGATTGCATTCTCTGTTGATAGGGAAGAGTAACTGTTTCCAGAGGACAATCTGGTTATTTGTGTGCTGAGAAAGGACCATCTGTCTACATTTTGACATGACAATCCTCTTTCATGCTGCTGTAGTAGTAGCTTCAGCACTAAGCCAAACGTAAACCCCTGACAAGGCAAAATGAGATCCCTGAGATACTGAATTCAGTAAAATGAACTCGCTCTCTTTTGTGTGCAGGGCATATAAAACAGTGCAAGAGGATGACTTGAAGTTTCCTCTGGTGTTTGGAGAGGGGAAGAAGGTGAGTGTGAAGTTCATTGCTGACAGTATTGTAAGTATGTCATTTACACTGAGATAACAAGGGAACAAGGGCTCTTGTGGCTGATGGGGAATGTCCACATTGCTTCCAGAGTGTCCACATTGATGGCATGATGGTTGCAAAGCTGCTGTTTCATGTGAGAGTTTTTTGCAATGAAAAGATTTTTTTTCTTTGCATTTTATATTCATTTGAATATATTCATAAGATTTTTTTAAATTCAAATACCCCATAGTTTTGTAAATATAGGCCTCAAGATTTTTCTTTATCACAAGGCTCCAAATACATAAACAAATTAGTAAAAATCTAAGAAAATTCCTGGAACTAAGAAATCTTCTTCAAATGTGTGTTAGTGCAACAAAACCACCTGCAACTGGCATTAAAAATACAAAGAGATCCAGTGGATTTTATGACCATTACTGACCTAAACCAAGTGACAGTAATAAAACAATCAGGTTGGCTCTTATATTTATACAGCATCCCAACTTTTTTGGATTTGGGGTTGTAAATTAGACTGAAATTATCTCACCGCTTGCTTGACATTAAACAATCAGTTTTTTGCTTTGAGTGTAATTCCTTTTATGATGTTATTCTTAAGTTTTACATTATACAGTAGTACTAGTAACAGAAGGATTTGCTTCCTGTGGTCCTGTAGTTCACCTGCCTTGTAGCATTTTTCTCTTTCATCACAACCACTTCGGTGATCTGATCAGTTGGATCAGGTGTGTTGGGAGAAGAAAGAACAGTACCATGTTCAGAGTAGTTTGGACTTCTAGGATCATGGTTGGGAAAATTTGCTCTCATACACCTGACTCAGCCCATTAGAAAAGTGTTCATTACTGAGAGTTGAATGCTAGATGGATGAAAAGCACAAAAACATGCATCATAGTGTGGGATCCCTAGGACCTGAAATTGGAACCCTCTTTTAAATGCTACACAAGTGTTCAACCTTTTTATAAAACACCACTGTGTCAAGCTTTTACACTGATCACATTGCCTTTTAATACTTGTTGAATGATAATACTAAATATGAAACAATGTGTTGTGTTTACTACCGCTAACCAAAAATCCTGCTTTGAGAAGATAAAGTGCTTTTTCAGGTAAAGTCAGTCTGCATTTCCTGAACAAGTACTTTCAGTTCTGTAAATTTCAAGGTAAGGGGCAGCGACCTCATGGTTTCAAATCATTTTTATATTGTGTATCAGAAGAGCATCATCTGGTAAATGTGTTTTATCCATGATACAATAATGCCATGGTATTTGTGAAACAATGTGAGTGAAATTCTTCATTTTGAAAGCAGGCGGCACTTTATGTATAAAAGGTTCTGCAGCCATCTTGGTGAATCTGACTTCCTTTCCAGTTTGTGCCATAATGCAAGAGTAGAATGAGGATTTGTATTGTTGAATGTTTTATTTAATATTACTTTATAATATATATATTAATGATACTTAAAGCTACTTCATCAGTGTAATATTGTGCCAAAAATACCATGATATTACATGACTTCAACCTCTATACAGAATTATATTGTTGTACTATGTTTCATGCATTAAGACATCACACTGGTGCCAAAGCTTCCCTTTAAAGAAGAAAAAATAGTGCAATTGATCTCTATAGAGGAATTATACATCACCTTCTTTGAAGTGAGAGAGAGGTGGTGCAGATTTCACAACATGGCTTTGCCCTAGTGAAACGTCAAAGCACTTCAAAGCCCACCAGGGAGCCTGCCAGGGCCAATAATGAGCCAAACATCTCAGGATATTTTTTTTGCACTATAGGACCTGCAGCAGCTCTTTATAGATGTTGATCATTTGCTCAGATCTGAGACCTGTTACAGTGGATCAGGCAAGACTTTAAGTGCAGGAAGCTGTTTGTAGATCAGTGTGCCTTTCTACCAAGTGCTTTATACTTATTGGGCATCTGTTCTGCATAGAAAAGCTCAACTCTCTCTTTTGTGCCTCTGAAGTCCTCCTCCTCCTCTCATGTTGTATCTGATAAGGTTTCAGTGAACTCATTACCCTCCTCCTCAATGAGCCATCAGAGGTACATGGAGCAAAACCCACAAATATAAGAATAAAGAGGAGTGTCAGAATTTTTGTCAAGAGTAGTCATGGGTGAGTGTACAGACATGACATGAACTGAAGTATCTATGGTAGGTGTATGATGTAGTGCCAGTTGAAATAGTGGTAAAGGATCAGGTTCTAATGTGTGAAGTAATAGGTCGTGTATTTTGAGTGTTCCTCTGTGGTTGCAGGCACGAATGATGGCCACTATTGGTGTTACAAGGGGATTTGGCGACCACGATCTAAAGGTTCATGGCACAGACATCTCTATCAAACCTTTTCTCTCCAGTTGCCCAGAGGTAGGATATTATTCTTCACTTTTATACAACTGTCACTTTTGTGTCAAAACCTTGTTACCAATGTCCTTTTCTTTTTTCCAACACCATCAAAAAAAGTCACTTTTCTTTTACATTGTGTTACTAATGGATGTGACCTTAAAATTACTTACAATAAACTCATGTTTCATTAATGTACGTTAAAACTAAAGTAATTTTTTTTCTAAAACTTTTCTATTTTAAAGCCAAATTCATGAAAGCTTTCCTAAAAAAACAAAGCAGGAAAGACCTAAAGGCACATAGAAGTTCATAAGAATGTATTTAAATGCAATTTAAATCTCTTTTGCAAGTCTTCTTTGTTTTGTTAAAATTTTCTTAAGAAAGAGTTATTAATTAACTTTATTACTAAATTATTTAATTAAAAACCATTTTCTAATGTAAGCTGTAGATGGTCATATTTTGTTAAGTCTTACAGCATAACAGTATGAGGCATTTTAAATCTGAATGAACCGTTATTTCTGTTAAAAGATTATTTAGTGTCATCTGCTCAACGACAGCAAAACAGAAGAAACTAAATGTAACAAAAACTAAACAAAGGTTTTTAAAAATGTAATCATATAAGAACTAGAAGTGATGGTGGAGAAAATAGCCAATGTGAACAGAATCCTCCTTTATCTATTTTAACTTCTGTTTTCAGAAGTTCAGTAGGAGTTACTTTTGGAGGCTTAACTTATAAACCCTACAATCAAATGAAAAGTTAAGATAATTTTTTAATACCACATTTTCTATGGATTGTCCAAAAGAGAAAGGTTAAGAAAAGATACAGAGAATTGTTAAGATGTTGGGGGAAAAATAACAATTTGCTATAGTTGCCCAAAAAAACCCACGCGCACACTTTTTGTGAACTTGGCTCAAGATTCCTTATAGAGTGCATCAAGCATGTATAAAGTCTGCAGACGCTATAATTTAAGCTTAGTATAAAGTTGAGGCATTTTATTGCCCTGGAGCAACCATATGAGGGTAAGTGC
The DNA here is from genome assembly GCA_037974385.1 of Arnoldichthys spilopterus. Taxonomy (NCBI): domain Eukaryota; kingdom Metazoa; phylum Chordata; class Actinopteri; order Characiformes; family Lepidarchidae; genus Arnoldichthys; species Arnoldichthys spilopterus. The sequence continues at coordinate 13,354,737 of JBBPDA010000126.1, forward strand.
GTATGACATGCTCTAGCCCAATTTGGGTCTAAGTTGTCAGGATGCTGCCATTATGTTCTTATTAACATTTCCATCAATTTGAGTGGAAAGAACTTGGCGGCGTCTTTCAACATGTTCACTTTTAAACAGCGCTGAACTCTACTTGCCTTCTCTTCAGACACTGTAGCCCCTTATGGCATGGCAGCCTCTCGGTGCTCTTCCTGCACTGCCTGTGAAATCTTCTGAAGCTCTCTTGATCTTTAATTCACAGTTGCGCAGAGTTCAGCCACAGTTCAGTCATACAAAGATAAGGAAGGCTTAGCTTCTCTAAGTTTTTAATCTTGGAGAATCCCCAGTCTTTCTGCCAATGTTTTGGGTTTTTTGGAGCATATTCTTGTCATAGTCTGTAGAGTCATACAGTTTTTGTTGTTTTGACTATGTACTCCAACAGCTAGGATTTAAAATAAAACAGCTTAGTTTCCATCCATATTTTTCCTTTTTTTACATGTTCACAATAAAAATGAATAAAAATACTGAGGCAACAGCAAGTGTCATGGTATTTTTATGAGCTGTGAACAAGTTGCTTGTTACCGTTTTTTTTTTGTAGTCAGGGCAACTTTTGAACTAATTTCAATGTTGTAGTTGACCATTTTGGCTGGAAAAGGGATGGTCATAAACATCAACAGACAACAGACTCTTTCCATAAAATCTCCAAAGCTAGTTATATTATGTTGTCACTTTAGGCTTAAACAAGATTGATGTTGGAGTAGAGATGCCCCTGTGTGAGTTTGAGCTATAATAGTTTGCAGCCAGGCAGCTCCCTTAACAACTTTGTTTTTTTGTGTTTATTTGCTAAAAAAAAGCATCTATATCAGATTCTCAGCAAAAATCTGCCATGTGGCCACTTTAGTTACCTAAAATGTGAATAAATCTGCTACTGTTACTATCTCTGTTACTAACATCAAGCTTATAGAAAAAGCCCTTAATTCAAGCTGCCAGATCTTAAAAACATTTTAACACTAACACAAAATGAATTGTTTCAGTTACAGTTACAAAGACAAACAGAACAAGATAATCTGCCCTGCTTTTATGTTACAAATGCCAATGTTTCACATGTTTGCTGAACTATGATCATTTGCTGACTCATGCCATAAGATAGAATAGTTCTTACATTTGCTTTAATGTCATTAATGAGTTACTTAGCTAAAATATTTACAGCAACATGCAAATCAGACTATGGACTTCAATGACAGATTCATAAAAAGACTTACTGTACTGAATGTGTATAATTCAAACTCATAATGTTTGACTGTGTTTAATATTTTGCTTTTGTATATTGTAAACATATATTACATTACTTAGAGTTGCTTTTCACCATCATTTGTGAAATTAACACCAACAAAAAAGCCCAGATATAAATCTCACATCCAGAACCAAATCTTTGTGGGCTGTCTTGTGCATGTAGTAAACATCAAGGGCTGCAGTCCCAGCACAGTTAATCCAGTGTGGTCTAATACAGTCCCATTAAATTGTGCACATTAACCTCTGTAATTTTCATTTTGTTTAAAATTAAAATTAAAGGCATTATTGTTACCACTTGCATGCTAGAAGGACACCTGAACTCTATTCTCAAAATGTAATTTTTTGACCAGTTATTTTGTGCTGAGGTTGGGGACATATCGAACATTAAGCCACTGACCGGTAAAGTGAATAACATCAAGAATATTATTATCTCATTACAATGGCACCTGTCTGGGGAATGCTAGGTAGCAAGTGAACAGTCAGTTGTTGAGGTTGATGTGCTGGAAGCAGGAAAAATGGGCAAGCATAAGGATTTTAGACACTTTGACAAGGGCCTTATTGTGATTACTAAGGAGTGTTCCAGGTATGCAGTGGTGGGTACCTACCAAAAGTGATCCAAGGAAGGGCAACTGGTGAATCAGTGACAAGGTCATGGGCACCCAAGGCTCACTGATGTATGTGGGGAGTAAATGCTGGCCTTTCTGGTGATCCCAAACAGGGGCTCTCGTTTCTCAAAATGTTAATACTGAGTCTGATGGAAAAGGGTCAGAACACGATGCATCACAGTCAAAGCTGTTTCAGCAGAATGATGGGGACCTACTCAATGTTGGGCAGGTGGTCATAATGTTATGGCTGATCTGTGTATATTTTTGCTTGTAACTAGCCTTATTTAGCCCCATCTAACTATAGCACTGCATGTGCTCATTTGCATAAAATTCATTTAAAAAAGGATGTTCTGTTTTTGTCTGTAGGTAAAAATGTACAACTTGGAGCAATTTGAGCATGGAGCTGACGATGTCATGGTGTTGGCTACAGATGGATTATGGGATGTTCTTTCCAACCAGGAAGTGGCTGAGGCAGTCACAAGTTTTCTTGGAAACTGTGACCCTGATGACCATCACAGGCAAGTTCCCTAATGTTGGAAAGTGTACTAGACCAGATCACAGGAGCGAATGCTTAGTGTGAGTTGAAGGGTTGCCCAGAACTAAATAAATGTATCGAAGTGTAGCCTCAAAACCCTTATACCCTGTTACCCTTATAGTTGTGCTTCTGTGACCAAACACATTAATTCAGAGGATCATTCTCATATTTTTTCCCTACATACTTTCCTTGCTTCTCAGCTACTCTGAGCATGTGAGGATTGAGGATTTGATGCAGAACATCAGTTTGCCAAATTAGATGTCTTCTGTTAATCAGTTTTAATCAGCTGTGCCTGGGGCTTAAAAGATGTACCCACAATAAGTAGTGGCTGTTATTGACACTTTCCATTAGCGTGCCTTACCGAAATTCAAACAAATTTTTACTTAGTTTTACAGGACCCGCCCATTATCAGAAATAATCTGATACAAACACGGGATGGAGGCAGAGAAACTGTGCCACAGACCTATGGCACGTACAAAAAAAGGTGGATAAAATACATGCGTGTATCCTTGCCCTGGAAGCCTCCTCTTCTCATTTAAAGAATCAGTATGTCCTCTAAGGGCAGATTTTGATCTGTTCCAGGTCACAAGCTAGGAAAAAAATGATGAGACATCAGGTAGAGTTTTGAGATCTGTTTTTTAGGTTAGTTAGAAACCACTAAAATAAACACAAAAGCAAACATGGCTTGGTCTCACCACCGTTATGTCTTTGTATGGTATGATCTGACCCTAGACCAGGTCATAACACAGCCATATGTCCCCATATACCACATGTCTAGACTTTTTTAGAACTTCTCATGGGAATCACATCCAGTAACAATGTGTACAGTTAGTTTAACTTACAACCAGTATTAGCATCTGGTAGGTCATAAAGGGCTAAATAAGTTCTAATACAAGCATACTGAGCAAATCATCATAAATAACTGGCCACAGAGTAATGACAGCATATTGTCGCTGTCCAAGAAAAAACAAGCATCTCTTTAAACTTATACTTGTTCCTTACTTCTAATATAAGTTAATTGTAGAACAAGTGATTTTGGAGCATTTGTATTGGTCTGTTTATCATGAAGGTTTCACACAATGTAAATGCCAGCTGCTGTGTTGAAGTAGAAAAATAAAACTTTATAATGGAGATAACGTAGTTTCCTCTGGACAGTGACAATATTTAATATGAGCAGATGGCATGTGGCTTTGTCCTGCCAGAGTTAAAATCAATGACCATAGTCATATAAACACTGCCTAAGCACTAAATGTGCATGACCGTTGTAGTAGCAGCTTCTCTCCATTTCTGTTTGTTCAGGTACACCATGGCAGCCCAAGACTTGGTGATGAAGGCCAGAGGGGTGCTGACTGACCGAGGTTGGAGGATAGCCAATGATGCATTGGGCTCTGGTGATGACATCTCCGTCTACATAATTCCCCTAATGTTTGGAAACAGACCACCACAGCCAAGCTGACCAACGTAGAGCTGAGAAACAAAGGACAATGAAGGAGGAGGCAAAGAGTTCCCCTGACTTGTCATCATAGAGCCATTTATAGTGGCCTTTGCTGGCCCTATAGCTTTGCAGATATAGAGCAATCACAAGTTTGTGTCCTCTCTGGAGGACATGATAGATTAAAGGTAATTTTTAACTTTTGACAACATGTAGGACTCCATATGCCAGTGTTATACAATACCAACTGCTACTCTCAGAAATGGTGGTTAATAGTTTAAAAGCTAATGCTCACAGCCTAGCTGTGCTGAAGTCTTCCGATTGCCTTCTGTTTATTTATTCTCTTAACACAGGTGGTTTTCTCTTTCCTCTTGCCCATTCTGTGAATGGACGACAAAGGGGAACATTTGGGGTTTGGATAACTGGGTTTTAATGAGAATATGTAAACTGATGTAAATACCCCCTTTCCGTGGTGCGGTCTACTGTGTGCACATTGTATGAGGGTCCATTTTCAGTGTGTGTTTCCCAACAGCACAAAGCTGAATTGTACTTTTTACTCCTGGTTTAGGAATTGAGGTATTGGATGGAAGACTCTTGTACACTTTTCAGTCGTTGGTGTAAATGAAAAATCAGTGAAATAATATGAAAGAACTACTTTGATTTTTGTGGTTATTTTTACAGCGACTTTGTATGAAGACAACTCAATATTAGACACAAGCACTCCACATTTGACCATATCTTATAATGATACCAAAGTCAAACAACTAATGCCAGTAAAAGCTACAAGAAAAAAAAACACCAGAAATTTTAAGATAACTGTTGAAACAAAAGAGTGAGGTTCATCATTTCTGTTTTGCATGGTATACTGTCTGTAAATCATCATAATGTCAGTCTTTTCAATACAGACAGGTCATAAGTGTGCAATGTTCATATAAGTCCATAACCAATCACACTGATCTACCTGCTGTGACTATCCAGACGAAACACATATACGTTATCTTGTATTTGGATATAGCAAATTTGATACAGGTCAATAGTTAACTTAAAGACCAACTAATGTGGTTTTTAGTATAATGTAACCCATATTGCAAAACAGAATTTTGTTAATAATATATTATGCGGACATGCAATCTTTAGCACATTTTTAACAGGGAGAAAATGCCTTAACAAGAAAACAAGGCCAAGTCACACAAAGTGCTTCTGAATTTACTTTCCTTGGCTAATGGACTGCTCAGAGCCCAAACTGGTTGATTAAACTTCCATGAGAAACCGTGTGCAACATTTTGTTCTGTGGCTCTGCCTAAAGTAGTTTTTTTACAGAGCTGGATAATAGAATAACTCAACTGGATCATGATTGCACTAACACTGCATTATTTAAAGAGCCTTTCATCACTGCAGCGCAGCATTGGAAATGATCAGCAAAGGGGAAAAAAGCTTTTGTAATATTCATCCTGCTCAAAATGTGGAGTTACAATCTAAAAAAAACAGTCCAGTATATTTTAATAGTCCAATTTATAAAGATACATGTTTATTTCACTTTGTCCTGCATTGCCACTCAGCAAGAAGTAGTCTGTGTAGGTGATCTCAGTGTAGAGCTGTGTGATCTGCTGGGCACCAACACACTCCCAAGAGAGAGGCCATCTGGTCAGCACAGCCTGAGTGTGACTACAACAAGACTCATCTGGCATGAGAAGACAGAGTGTGTGCCATGGTCCCTGGCTTTATCATCTTTCTCTCACACACACACACACACACACAGTGTAGGAGGATGGATCCTCAAGGTCACCCACATGCTTACTGCCGCTGAAGCTCGAGGGAGGGGCTGTGAGAAACTCTCCTATGGAAAACAGCCACTCGAGCTGTGTGGGCCCTTAAAGGAATGGTTCAGCAAAAAAGTAAATATATAGTATTTCCATCTTAACCCCAGGCATAACTGATCATGTTTGTTGCCTAAAGTTAGTTTGGAGCTAATGACAATTTTTTTTTTTTTTTTTTTGGGGGGTGGGGGGGTCACATAGGTCCCCGTATCCTAGATCCATATGGGTTGGAGCAAGAACGGGGACTGAAGACCAGTCACAGAGAGAGTGCACACACATATATATATATATGTATGTATGTATGTATGTATGTATGTATATATTCATACACATACATACCATACACATATCACCAACAGAAAATACTGTGTAGTAAGTATGCAATGCCCTGTGTAATGCCCCCACCCACCCACGGCAAGCTTTACGGTTCCACGGAGTACATAAATCACATGGACCTGGTTCTTTAGTGCAGAATGTGCTCCTCTGACTCAGAATGACCCCTTTATTCATACAGGATGCATCACAGCAGGTCAGAGTATCACTACCCTCTTCATTTCCATTCGACCAACTGAACAGCGCTTCAGAAATGAGTCACCTGCAGCCGTGCAGCTACTGCCCACAGCTACGCCCAGAAAATGAGCAGAAAAGGTCACGTTATTCTCATCACAGCTACGTTACCTGATCAGGATACAGTCTGAGAGGAAACGGCTCTTACAGTAATAATATCTAAAATAATGATGAGCTAAAGCGAGCTGCGATCCTTCAGCGCGGACACGGGCACCACCTGCATCGCCCAGTGCTACAGGCTTCAGCTCACTGCCGTGGAGCCGCACACAACAGCAGAAATTCACAATCGTATCTATGCATTTTCAGTAATCTCTTAAAAAAAACAACAAAATCATTCAGTAGGCTATCAAAACCGTATGTCCACCACCCGTGGTCTTCCTAAAGCCCACCGCTCCGACTGAAGTTCATAACCAGCACTAGCAAGGCAGTAGCTTGCGCAGTCACCTCCATAGCGGGCAATCTCACATCCCAACCAACAGCACAAACTACTACCTCAGCCAGGACATGGCAGGCTGCATCGAGAGCCGTTCCTCCAGAGAGTCTCGAAGCGATCGATCAACGACACGTTTGGTCTTTAAAAGAGAAGAGAGACCACCTTCCCTCCCACCCAGGTAGGGTGCGCGTTCCTCCAGATTAACAGATTTGCAATTGCTGCTCTAGAGCGGGTTACCCTCGCTTCTCACACGCGATTGGCTAAACAGGTAGCCAATGAAATGGGAGATAACCCCGCCCATCCCTTTTCCGGTCAAGAGCCTCGTTTTTTTCAGCAGGCACCTGCCCTCGTACTGTCCGAGTGACACACTCCCCTACATGCATGACTTTTATTTGATACAAAGCGCTGAATAAATAATGGTCATTCCTTCAAATATGATGATTATGAAAAAATTGGTGAATATAATTTCACACATTCGTGACCATATACAAGACACTGAAGATGATCCAGATAAAACCAGATGTTACATTACATTATTTATGGATAGAGACCTACATAAAAAAGGTTAGGTGTTCATAGAACTGTACCATTTATTATACACACACAGGGTACATCCCCTCTCCAGCTGAGTAAAGATGGCATGGAATGTTACAGTAAGATCTTGCATAAAATCTTTTGCTGTTGAGAAAACGTCACAAAAAAGACCATCATTTTTATCAACGGATGTATTTTTTTTTTTTTAACCATTCTCAGATTTGAGATCATTCATGTTGAAATACGCATTTTTTTTTGTTGTTACTTCATTAACACTATCACCACACACTTTACATTAACTCCTGTCGTGGTAAAAAGAAAAAAAAAAGGTGTCGGGAGGGGGAGGGGGCATAAAAACAATGAACACTGCAAATTTTATGGAGCAGTTAATACCATGTTACTGTTCAGGCAGCCAATCATAATCTAGTATAAACTTTTGTTAGAAGAAGCTCGTAATAATGGGGCTCGGTTTCCATGATGACAGCAATAAGATGCGCTGGGGTGAGAAAGAGTCCATGTGTGTGGTATGTGATAGAGTCACATTCATGTTTCTGGTTGGATAAAAAGCTCGTGGGGCGTATCGCATCACGACTCCCCGTTCTGCACTTTGGACACTGGCGGCTGCATTAAGTCTTTGAAAGGCCCCAGAGCTTCCTTCAGAGCGGCGCTGACCTCAGGAGAAGAGCAGGTGATGCACTCCACCAGTGTGGGGTACAGCGCAATCACCTGGGCCCAGGTATTCCCATCCACTGTAGAGACCCAGGTAACACGAGTAGCAGGGTAGTAGGGAAGAGTAAAAGTGACACAGAGCAACAGGACACAGACACAATGGACAGGGTGAACAGACAGGAAGAAAAAGATGATTAGAAAAGGACAAATACATTGGAAATGAATATTACAAGGAGAAAATGGGGGAATTTAATATTTTTCATGATAACATATTATTCAATAGCTTGCGAATGCGTCACTGAAAAGTGAATTTAAAAAACAAGAAAAGCAAAAACATTCACTACAGCACTCTAGTCAATATGCTCACCATTCTCTGGTTGTGTCTTTTTGAGGGAATCCATGAGCGTGCTAACAGCTTTTAAGACAAAAATGATTTCCGTCACTTGTTGCCTGAAAGTAAAAAACAAAACAAAACAAAAACAAAGAAACAAAAAAAACAAAAAAAAAAAACAAAACAAAAAAAGGAGGGGGGTGGTCAAAATCACCGGTCAGTGTCAAGCATAATCCTTATTCAAGGTAGATTAGTTTTACCCAGGGAGATACTGCAATTTCAGTCACACTCCATGATCTACGATTTGAAAGATTAGTTTTACACTAATTATTACATAGAGAACGACTACAACCCTGGCTAAACAAGGGGCTCCCTCAGTTGCTGTAGCTCTGTTCTAATCAGCCCCTGGTAATGCAATAGCAAAATTGTTACTGAGAAAAGCTATGATGCTTTCATATGGACTAACCGTGAGAATTTGGAAAATTTACACAAATACCTTATGCTGTATAAATCATCCAGACAGGCTTCTTACAATTTCATTACAGAACTTCCCCTTGCAAAACTAATGCAGCTGTAATGGTGTTAGTTAAATGCATGTACATATGTGTACATTCAATAGGTGTCAACATGCAACCGACATTGTACATCACGGATCACTCCAGTCCAATAATCCAGATATGTAATCACACTGAAATTACAAAGGGCAGTCGCTGGTCACCCACAGGTATAGAGTCATCACACTGTGTCACATTCGTGGCAACAATGGTGAGGGAGAACAAAATGAGGATTGAAAACGAAATGGATGAACATTTTTTAACAGATGAGTGAGGGATCAATGAAAGATGCAAATGGGCTTAACCTGTACGGATGGCTTTCTAGCTCCATCCTGTGTGCACTGAGGGAGACACAGTGAGAAGACTGTTATGGTTCTGAGTGTGTGGAAGGTTCACACACTGTAAGAGCACATTTAGATGAGTAGTACATGCCAGTCATGTGGCCAAAAGAGAAATGGAATATCAAGAGGGGACTTTGTGTTCTAAAATTAAACCAAGGTCTCTTACCTCATCATCTTAGAATGATTTGTGTGTATAATACATGTGTGTATCTGTAGAATTACCTGGGCAATGGGCAACGACCGCTGAGTCTCTCATCCTCGACGTATCGGCGAAGCACGTCCTGCGCTCTCTGCAGCAGCACTGAGAGAGCCATTCGTGAGATATAGCCCTCCTGTGGCGTGCTCACTTTATTGCTGAAGGAAAACTGCAGCAGGGTCTCGAAACACACCTTAGAGAACTCCTCCCGCATCCGGATATCAATCTCTGCCTCTGTAAATGAAAAAGCATGACGGGGCATTAGTAAATAGTGTAAGACTTTTAATTGAGTAGCATGGTTTTAACAGTTTGTGTAAAACAACAAGAGCACAGCATATCTCTGATATTCACAATCAGAAAACACTTGAGTTTAAGCTTTTGCACAAACATAATGCTTTGCCCATCAATGCAACACATTGTACATACACTCAATGTAAGGAAGCATTTTAAATGGTCAATTATTGCTTATTTTTCACCTGTAAATGAGGAGGACTGAGAGTGGATGGATCCCTTGTTGAGCATGGCCATGATCTGACCTACAAACTCTTTGGGAATGAAATTGGCATAGGGCAAAATTTCTGTGCTGATCAACTGCACCACCTAGAGGACAAAAAGGACACTAAAGTAATTAAAACAAGGGCCGTCGATATATAAGGAAGCTCTTAGAGCAGACATACTAAGAGCTCTCTTCAGGTCAGTATCAAAAATATGATTTGCAGCCGAATTGTTCTGTACAACACCTTACTGTAATGTGACAACTTTGGAACTGAAGCACATTTGTCATTATGGCAATATGTAATGCAAACTGACCAGGCAAACCCATCTCCAGAAAAGTCGGGATATTTTTCAAAAAGAAATAAAAACAAAAATCTGTGATATGTTAATTCACTTGAACCCTTACTTAACTGACAAAAGAACAAAGAAAAGTTTTTTAATAGTTTTACTGACCAACTTAATTGATTCTTTATAGATATACACACACATCAATTATTGGTACAGAGTTAAAAAAAAAATTGAAAAGTGCACAGGATATTCGAGTTACACCCTGGTTTGGAGGACAGCAGGTAGGGTATCATGACTGGCTATAATATTAGCCTCCATTAATCGTCTTTGCAAGGATGGCTCATCCATATGTGCCAAAATTTGTGAAAACATTTGTTAGACAGTTTTCAATGCAAGACTGCAAAGAATATAGGTCTTTCAACATCTACACTTAATAATATTGCAAAAAAGATTCAGTGAAATCAGAGACATCTCAGTGCATAAAGGGCAAGGTTGGAAACTACTGTGGAATGCACATGATCTTTAAGCACTCAGTTGACACTAAAAAACTGTCATGCTACCGTGTTAAATATAGCCACCCGGCCTCGGGAGTACTTCGAAAATCAACGGCCACTTAACACAGTCTGTCGCTGCATAAAGAAAGGCCACTTAATACTGTATGCAGATCAACTCTATGCAGAAAAGCCAGTGAGTTATCGGGCCTGAGCTCTTCTCAGATGGACCGAAAGACTGGAACCATGTGCTGTGGTCAGAAGAGTCCATAGTTCAGCTTGTTAACAGTAAAAGTGGGCAAGTTCTCTGTGGCAAAGATGAAAATGAACATCCAGATTGACTCTGAGGTTTATATTAGGACTTTAGAGAGACGTATGTTGCCATCAAGGTGATGTTCCTTTCCAAGATGCCAATGCTTATTTCAACCAGTTCACACTTTGTACAGGCTACAAAAGCATGGCTCCATAGATACGGAGTGTGTGCTTGACTGGTCTGCTTCCAGTCCATATCTATCTCTAATTTAAAATGTAAGGCATATCATAAAGAGAAAAATCAAACAATGGCATAACAGACTGTTAAGTAGCTGAAATGTTACATCTGCTTCATCAGAATGATTTAGGTGTTAATAAAAGGTGATGTAACACAATAGTAAACACACCTCTGCCCCAACTTTTGTTAATTATGTTGAGGACAGCCAATTCTAAATTTGTGTATATTTACAAAATACAATTGAGTTGGTTAGTAAAACTACTGAAAATCTCATTGTACTTTTGTCAGCTAAACAGTTAAATAAAGCTTAATGTGAATTAACATATTAGAGATTTTTGTTTTATTGCATTTTGAAAAATATCCCAACTTTTCTGGAAACGGGGTTAGTAGGTTTTAAATGCATGTGTGACAATACCATAAAAATAATCTCTTAATCCTACCTCAACATCAATGGCTTCATTTTTCTGGAACTCTTGAATGGATAGATTATCAGGAGGTGTGCTGGAGACAAAAACATACATACACTAGCGATGTTTTTTGGTAAACATAATTAGAAACATTTTCCCCTGTTGGTAGGATCGCAGGAGTGCGTGCACTGCAAAGTACTAAAAAGTAAATACATTTTTTAAAACTTGTGTGTGTGTAGACTACATATCAGTGTTAGAAACCTTTTGGTGAAGAGGAAGTCCTCAAAGGCGTTGGCTAGCTCGGGCCACATTGTGTCAAACTTGCCCGAGGAGGCCTGTTGTCGGGCAACAGGAAGACCAATGGAGAGAACTTTGAGCAGAGATGAAACTGCTAGTTTCCAGGTACTCTCTGCAGGACAGGCGTACTTCAGCCCCAACGGCATCCTCAAAGTCTATGGAAGCAGTTACAAAAGGGGATAGGATGCCACAAGCAAGATTCTGTTAAATCTAAAGAACAGAGCAGCTGAAAAAAAGCTTTAAAAACCAATTTAGTTGTAACTGACCAACGCTTCTCTAGCCATTTACTATGTTCATTTTTCCTTGTTTTTTGTTTATATAATTAAGCAAGTTCACTGCACATCACTGATACAATTATGAACTAGCAGGAACAAAACACATGGGCAATCTGTGCAACTGTGCAAGTTAAAAGACTACTCATGCTTTGATGTATATTTGATGAACTGCAAAAAAAAAGAGCATTACCTTAATGATGCTCTGTAATACTTTCTCGTTGATGACAGCTTTATGGCAGGCAGTTTTGTGATACAGATCTACCACCACCTCTAAAGATCTCTCAGCAAACGGCACATAGTTTAAGGCCACCCATTCTGCCTATAGATCAATACAGATATATAGATAGAAGGAGAGAGAGGGGTAGAGAAAGAGAGAGAGAGAGAGAGAGAGAGAGAGAGGGAGAGAGAGAGAGGTAGAGAGAGAGAGACAGAGATAGGGGAGAGAGAGGGGGGGAAAGAGAACGAGCAAGAAAGATAGAGATATATAGATAGAGAGGTAGAGAAAGAGAGAGAGAGAGGTAGAGAGAGGTAAAGAGAAAGAATGAGAAAGATAGATAGATATATAGATAGAGGGAGAGAGAGGGGTAGAGAAAGAGAGAGGGGGTAGAGAAAGAGAGAGGGGGTAGAGAGAGGGGGGGGTAAAGAGAAAGAGCAAGAAAGATAGAGATATATAGATAGAGATAGATAGAGAGAGAGGTAGAGAAAGAGAGAGAAGAGAGGTAGAGAGAGGGGGGTAGAGAGAGAGAGGTAGAGAGAGGTAAAGAGAAAGAATGAGAAAGATAGATAGATAGATATATAGATAGAGGGAGAGAGAGGGATAGAGAAAGAGAGAGGTGGTAGAGAAAGAGAGAGGGGGGTAGAGAAAGAGGGGGGAGAGGGAAAGAGAGAGGGAGAGAGAGGTAAAGAGAAAGAGCGAAAAAAATAGAGATAGGTATATAGATAGAGAGGTAGAGAAAGAGAGAGAAGAGAGGTAGAGAGAGGTAGAGAGAGAGAGAGGGGGTAGAGAGAGAGAACGGTAGAGAGAGGTAAAGAGAAAGAGCGAGACAGATCGAAATAGATATATAGATAGAGAGAGAGGTAAAGAAAGAGAGAGAGAGAGGTAGAGCGAGGTAGAGAAAGGCAGAGATAGATATATAGATAGAGAGGTAGAGAAAGACAGAGAAGAGAGGTAGAGCGAGGTAGAGAGAAAGGTAGAGAGAGGGAGAGATAGAGAGAGAAAATGGAAGAATTTACATAGATAATTAATTCCAAGTTATTTGCACACATAACCATTGCCACAGAAGCAAAGTCATTAAAGAGGCTGACACTGATTAGAGCAAAGCGTGCACAAATAACCACAGTCAACAAAGCACTACAACAGACTGCCCTACAAACTCCAACAGCTACTTAAAATCTGTTTATATCAGAACGTCTGGAAAAGAGCTGACCAGCAGCCTGTTTGAAAATAACCATAATCAAAGATGTGCTGGAGCTTGTTTAGACAGCATATGGAAGTCAGGAAGGCAGGGCTGGTGAAGAAAGAGTACAGATGAAAGAATGAGTGTAAATGATGGCAATGAGGACAGGAGGAAGTCGTCCCGTGTCACAAGTGTTATACCACCGAGCTGCGTTATGCGCAAAGAGGGGCAGAGAGAGGGTTGGGGAAAAAACTCACCGGTGCAAACAGTTGGATCTAAAGTGGATCCATATGACAAGTACAAAAAAACAGAACGAGAGAGAAGTGGACAAATGTTAACCGCTTCACATGACAGCACAGCGTAACGACAGAAACCTTCAGAATGAACAGATAAAAGATTGAGAAGGACTGGCCCTTGAAGATGTGCTATGAAACATTTGCTGCAGAGCTGTAGCAAAAAAAGGTGAAGAAAGCCAAGCTAAGAGCGAACAGATAAGAGTGACTGTGTACGAGAACAGTAAAGGATTTTAAAAGGATGTTGAATGGCGTGAAGAAAAAAAAAGATGAACCGGGACAGGGAGACTTGATGCCTTTGTAGTGCACTCAGAAGGGATTTTAAAGTACAAGCACATATAGGATCTCGCCTCTCAATCCCACACTAATCTTCTCTCCATAGTATCCCAAGCACAACAGTGTCCACATTTAAAGTATCATTAAGAATGTCCACAAAATCCAAAGGCAATGAAGATGAACATTTTTTAAAAAAGTGACAAATATGAAGAAAAAAAGCTAAAAAGTCACTTTATGCATTTGCAAAATAATTCCAAAAGTCTCTTAGGCTAAAGGCTAAAAGGCTCCATGCAATGAATGTAATAGTTTAGTTATTTTTAACATTACCAGGACTATCCCAATATACAATACATTTATGTTTAAACACTACACGTACCTGATTGTATTTAGCATTAGCCACATGCTTGGTTTCCATTTTGCCATACTGTGGTGGCTTGCAAGAAAACTCAACAAACTGCAGGAGCTGCTCGAATATGGCTGGGTACATCACCTGCAGGGTCTCAGGGCCAACGCAAATTGCCTGAAAGATAGAAAACAACAAACACACAATCAAATTTTTCACAGTTCAATGGTGTAATATTGTTTTCATAATTCCGGGGCTACACTTGCTACATCTGAAATTCATACTCAATGGATACATGGAAAACTTCCCTGTGTCTGGATTTAACCCTTAATGTGAAAACAACACCTACCACACAGAGTCCATTATTACCAAAACAGGAAACAAAATTAAACAGGGATTATTTTTTTGCATAATTCATACATAATTATAGCTTAGAGCGTTTTGATTGAAATCTGAGGCCTGTCTGGAAAAAGTCCAGCCACTGTTAATATAATGAAAACTGTTTGCGTGGCATTGATATAAACTCCCAGGCAAGGACATTGGAGTGGAATGCGCAAGTGGTTAGGGCACTGTGCTGGGGACCTGAAGGTTGCAGGTTCAAGTCCTGGCTCAGACACTACTGAGGAATTCGCTTTGGATAAAAGCGTCAGCCAAATGAGTAAATGTAAAATGTAAACATGTGAACAATGACGACTTCACTGTTACAGTAAGTGGGGGCCGTGGGGGCCATGTGTAATGTGTGGCCATCGCATTCAAAATGATTGAGTGAGTAGAGCAACAAACATGCATCAAATTTTGCATTAAGCCTTGAACATTCTTCTGAAGAAACTTTCGGATTAATTAAAAGGCTTTCGGGGATGATTCAATGAGTGCCATGTAAATAATTGTGTTGCACAAACGCTTTAAACATGGCAGAGGATCTGTTGAAAGTGATCCATATTCTGAAAGGCCTGCAGCAAGCAGAACACTTGAGAATGTTGAATATGTGAGGTGTCTACTTTGAAGTGGACTGAAGTGTCATTGTCCTATGTACAATGTTTCTTGAATAAATGTACAATCTATTGTAATAAATGAAATAATAAATATGAATATTCAACATGATATAAAATGTAACATATTATATCAAATCTATATGTAATAAATAATTCTGGACAGACCTTGTACACTTTCTAAAAAAACAGCCCATTTAATGCCCTTAAAACCTTTCTTATAAAAAGCTACATGAAATGGGTGTAAACTAGCGTTCGATTTTTACTTTCTGTTCAAATACATGGTATGGGCCAATGGCAGGTTAATATTACCCAAAATCTCTTGTAGATATGTTTACATAGGAAAACAAGTAAAATGGTTATTTCAAGGTTTAAACAATGCAACAGCTGGTTCCTATCACCACAGCATACAAATATTATCTTTAATATTTGTCATTAGTGGTGTAGCATCTAAATTGTAGGAAAAAAAAAAACACAACACCAAGATTGAATTCCATACCTTCTGCAGCACATCCAATGCTGTGAGCACAGCCTCTTGCAAACTAGTAAGCACTGCTTCTGTGTAGGAGGGTAGAATAAACGGGGAAGCATCTGAGCTGATAGGTACAGACACTGCTCCATGGAGTATCACCCCCAACTTGCGCAAGTCGTCCATGCTAAATCCACCTGCTATGTGCTGATAGAGGGCAGGGAAGATCTGGATCAGCGCTGTTAGAAAGGGCTGACTGGGCACAAAGGCTAGTTTATCCACACCACCACTCGGGGGCCTAGTGCATTCAGTCCCCGTTCGGTACCACGTACTCCACGCTGACCACCAGAGGGCAGAGTCATCCTGCTCTTCCCCAGGTGGGGGCAGCTGAGGCTGGGCATTGTAGCGCTGAGCCAAACGCTCAGCAAGAGAGTCAGAGCGAGGCAGGGGTCTGCCAGGGCCTGTGGCCGTAAGGGAGTCCATAAGGACGGGAGGAATGTCCATAGCACCCAGAGCATCTGGCTTGTCTGTGTCTTTAACAGGAGTGACTAGCTGGAGGATCTCCTGGAAGCTCTTAAGAGCAGCGAGGGACACTTCATTGTTTTTGCTGAGTGCTGCTGACTGAATGTGGTCCAACAAAATCTCCCAGGCTTTAAAGAAATCACCTAGAAGAGCATTTTAAAAGTGAAAAGATTTGTTTATTGCAGCAAAAGAATAAATTCCATACACTCCACAGTAAGACAAAATTAGTATAGCAAATTTTACATGGACATAAATTAGTCACAGCAAATTATGCAGGTTATGTAAAATATGTCTTTGGGAAAATTGTTAAAAAAAATACTGTTTTCTGGTAGACACTAGTCACAAATCTTACATAATGTTAGGAATGATTTATAATGCACTGAGAAGTCTTCAGTTTTAGTAGTTTCAGTGGGGAACCAAATTTAATGCATTGGCAACATAAGCCACATATTAAAGAAGAAGTGCCTCTACACTGTCTTGGCAACTATTTGAACTTTTCTTGTAGTTGGAATACATTTCACTTCCCCAAGTCAAACTTCAACTCTGCCAGCTATCACAACAGCTTTACCAAGACATTTAGGCTCAGATTTACTGTAAATAATGCTTTCAGTATCAGGGCCATAAAAGCAGCTTCTACACATCTGTCATTTCTTACCCAGTTGCTGCAGCAGGTATCTTCTGGTGTTGAAGATCCGAGCAACACCAGCCAGTGTCAGTACCCAAGTCTCCGCCCATTGTTTCTCTGCAGTGTCACGTGAGTGGTGGATAAGGATGTTTCCACCACCTGATTCAATCTTCTCCTTATCTGCAGTGGTGGATGACCTCCTTACACAGTCCAGCAAGTGAAAAAGAACCTGCAGGTTATAGGACAAAACAGATTATCTGCATTGTCCTTGAGATGTTAGCAATAGCCACACTAGGTACTGATCCCTGGTCCTCCAGAATGGTCGACATTGTGTAAAAACCTTAACCGCTCACAGTGTTTCAAATCATGCAACATGATTGGTTCATTTCGCCACCTTTCTCACATTTCACTTTATTGGCCAGAAAGGTGGAATGCATGTCTCATACTACGCGACCGGTCTAAAAATCTCAAATGAGAACAGGTTCTTATACACAGGGACATGCTGCACATACAATAGCATCTCCACACTGTTGCATAACCAATAACCTCACTTCATTTTATTCATTTAATGCCTATTACTGTAAAGCACATTGAATGACCTCTGTGTATGATAATGTGCTATATAAATAAACTTACCTTGCCTAATGTTTGCTTAAGTATCCCGCTAAAGAAACAACCATAATAAATGTGAACTGCAGTGCCTTCATAATAAAAAACAGTAAACTGACACTTATTATTTACTATATTGCAAAAACAGCATGCCTAAAAAGTGGTGGACTATGCAATGAATCCACAAGTGGAAGAAATTCTCCTGTGAGAAAACAAATCTGCAGTACTGAGCCATTACCCCAAACAAGCCCAAAATCAGTGCTGGGTTCAGTCTTAAGTGTTCAGGCCAAAGTGTAAAGATGCACATAGTCTTTCAAATCAGTGACCTTCTAATTAAATCTTTCCTGAACAGCAAATGGTCCATGTTTCTACATATGTCTAGCCAAGTCTGATTCCTAAAACTGACCCAGAAAAAACTCTTAATTTGATCGACTGATCTGGGCAATGATGTATAATCCTGTAAAGCAAATGTGTAGCCTTCCTGCACAAAGAGGACAACTTATGGCATCAATTTGTTAAGAGTATACCTTCCACACGACAATATGCCACGTTGGCTGCTGTAGCAGGGTTCCATGGGCAGCAATAGTTGAGAACATTGTTTGTCCTGCACTTTTTCTGACTGCCGGTCGAGGATCCACACACAGTTCCCCCAGTTTGGCGTACAGACACAACCACAGACAATCAAAGGGTGGAGCTGGGTGAAAGGGTCGGTTCAGAGGTTCCCCTTTCTCTCTGGCCTGTTTTAGCAGAGCAGTCTCCTCCCTCTCCAGTTCCTCTGTAATGATCTCTCCCCGTTGGAAGAAATAGTCAGAGATATTCCACTAAAAAAGGTAAAAGGGTTAGGTCAACTTGTGTCACTGAAATTATGTTTTTATAGGTAAGGCAAAAGCATTCTTTACTTTTGTTAATGTGCAACGCCTTGCAAAAGTATTTAA
Source organism: Arnoldichthys spilopterus (assembly GCA_037974385.1). Classification (NCBI taxonomy): domain Eukaryota; kingdom Metazoa; phylum Chordata; class Actinopteri; order Characiformes; family Lepidarchidae; genus Arnoldichthys; species Arnoldichthys spilopterus. The sequence goes on from JBBPDA010000126.1 coordinate 13,373,233, forward strand.
TCCATTAAATGTTATCTGAATTGTCTAGATTAAAAATATAAGTGGGCAGTGGTGGCCTAGTGGTTAGGACGCTGCCTTTGAGACCTGTAGGTCGCAGGTTTGAATCCCGGCCCGGGCACTACTGATGTACCCTTGAGCAAGGTACCGTCCCGCTACACTGCTCCCCAGGCGCTGTTGGTAGCTGCCCACTCCACATGTGCATGTGTGATGGGTTAAATGCAGAGGTTACATTTCGTTGTGGTGTTTGAGTGTGTTCACAATGACAAAGAGTCACTTTCACATATTTGTAATCTATATTGATATTTTGTGCTGTCGTAATTTATTTTAAAAGACTGGCCATCATAATGAACTAATTTTAAGCAGAAAAACATTCTGTGTTAAAATGTACTGAAATAACTGAAAATGCTGTTTGTAAGTACTAATTGCAATGAAAGCTCAAGTCACAACTGGCTTATAACTGGCTTCTACCTGTGAGTAAATGCAAACCAAAGGCTACAAATTAATATCCAAGTGTTTGGATATTATTTACAGTAAGCACTGCTGAATAAACTGAGGAAACTAAGGCTGCATCATACCATCTCATACTATACCAGGAACCCCCTTGTAAAGTATGTCCCTCAAAACTCAGCATCAGAGCAAGAAAGTTTTAGTTTAAATTCAAAATTTTATGTAGGGTGCAAACCCAACACTGCCCATTCCTCAACAAACACCACCCTAACAGTAAAGAATGAGGATGGCTTCATTTCACAGGGATGGTTTTCATCAGCAGAGACTGGATAATTTCTTCAAACTGAAGGATTGACAGACGGTGACAAATGCAAGATACTGCAAGTCTGCTTTAGTCAGCTAAAACTAGGTAGAACCGTTGCCTTTCAGCAGGACAGTTATCCCAAGAACAAGACCAAAGCAACAGTGTGTGTTTGAACAACAAGAAGGGTAATAAACAATAAAAAGGTGAATGTTCTACAATGACAGAGTCAAAGTTTCATCTAATTGAGAATCTGTAGCACTATTTGGAAATTGCAGTCCATGAAAGTCATCCATCCAAACAAACCTGAACAAATCTGCCATGTATGAGTGAAAAACACTCCCAAACAGCATGAAAAGCTGGTAGTAGCTTAGTCAAACAGACTTAAAGCTGTTATTGCAGTAAAATGTGGCTCTATGAAGTACTATGAAGGGGCTGAATACAAACACGTCTTCACTATTTATCTGCTGCCATGAAATACATAATACATTCTGAAAATCTACTTTAAGAGAAAATTTGTTTGCAGTTTCCAACAGAAAAACTGGCTAGAACAATGTCATTTGTAATGTAGACAAATGTAATTACTGAAGTTGGCTGAACATTTTTGCAAGGCACTGTACAAAAAAAAATTCTCTTGGGTCTCAATGTGAAATACACACACAGTGTAAAGCACAACAGGCATTGCAAAAAATAAACAAATTAATAACAAAACAGGGGAAAAAGGAATCACAATTTTCTTATAGCAGAGACACCATGCATCTATTCTAGTTTCTAGTCTGTTCTAAAAAGAAAACGTGTATTAAGATGAGCTTCTATCATCTTACCAAAAGCCCTATAGAGGTAAGGCTGATGTTCAGTTCTTGGTTTTGAAGACCAAAGCTGCCAGCTACATCCACAACAATTTGGAGGCACGTGCAAGGCATGGTGGGTAAGAAGTCTGTCACCACCAACTGGAGGCATTGGAAGGCTGTTCGGATTAAAGATTCGCTAAAAAAAGGAAAAAAAAAGATGTTTTTGAAATTAAATATGAATCAGGAAAGACAAAGAATTCAGGTACAGTTAGTTAACACAGTAAAAACAACAAATCTACCAAAAATGCTTACTGCTGCAGGCAGCTCTATTTAGTGCTTACATATTAATCTCTGGAAGATCTGGAACATGGTTTCTGCAGGTTTCAACAAGTCAAATGTAAGACTTTTTAAGACCTTTTTAAGACCATTAAGAATGAAATTTAAGACAAATTGCATGTCCACAATGGTAAAAAGTAGAAAGGACATAAAAGAAAATCCAACAGTCTTAGACTTACTAACAAAATAAAAAATATATTCAAATTTACTAAACTGTGTATTTATACTGCAGTAGCAGCCTAATGGTTATAACCTTGCCCTTGTGAACAGTAAGTGTTGACCAAGGTACCACCATTAAGAAAGGTACCACATATTGAGCAGTGGGCAAGTATCAACAGCACCCGGGTACCCAGGTCAGGATTTCGAATATCCCCCAACCAAAACCACAACATAAGCAATTTAAGACCTAGTGCATAAAAATATATGCTAATGTAATGTATATATGCTATATATCTAATGTTTTTAAGACTTTTTAAGGCCTTAAATTTAAAGACATTTTAAGACTTTTTAAGACTTGGCAGAAACCCTGTGGAAAAAATGGTAAACAAGTGCTTCTCACCCCTGGTCATTGCGAATAGCTCCAATGACCCCCAGCACTAGAGGCCAGCCTGGGCCAAGGACGTCTCCTTGACTCTGCAGAATCTGCAGCACGCACTCAAGCTGTTTCTGCCTGATGTCAGCATGCAATATGTTAGACAGCTCCTTCAATGGGTTCAGCAAAAGCAGCTGCAGCCTCTGTGGACACAAAATATTAAATTAAGAAAGAAATCCATGGAAAATGTAAAAACGCTCTACTGTGTTACAGACACTCTCATTTTCAGGTTCAAAATCATATTTATTATTCTCAGCTAGGATACTCCAAAACCAGGGAGACCCCATCACCAGATTCCTTTACAAGCAAGAGTAGCTACCTGGTTCTGAGACAGTGGAGGGTCATGCTTGTAGGCAAGGCCAGCTTTGATGAGTGATGTGACAGCCTCAGCTCCCCACTCTCTCATACGAGCATTAGGGTGCTGGCAGACCTGACAAAAACAAATACAAGAGTGCGAAATTGGCAGGGGGAAGATATATAAACTCAGAAATTCAGAGACACTAGGTGACGATATGCTAGAGATAGACATACACCATAGCCATACACCTCAAATCTATTTGTGGTGAAAGTGAGTGGCAAATCAATATTTGATTGTGAGCATGACAAAAATTGATAGAGGTGCAAACAATACAGCGTTGATATTTAACATGTGAACAGTGCAATAGATAAGGGCTTAATAAATGGATTGACAAAAGATGGAAATCAAAGAGTTAGGGTGTAAAGAAATCCTAATAGACACACTGATACTCGTATCATACTTTTTCTCCCATTGTTTCTAAACCAGTGTTTCAAAAACCCCTGTTGGTGGTGATGATCCTCGAAATAAAATGAATATGCTCACTTGTCTTGTGAATAGTAACTGCTCTGAATGACCAAGAAATCATACTGGTTCAAGCATTCTTTCAGAAGATGTGCTGGTTTAGTGTCAGTTAAAGACAAAATCGTGGAAAGATCTTGTTTAAGGGTCCTTTAAATCAACAGCTCATGTGAATTAATTGCATTGATATGGAAATGATTCAGTGCAGTTTGACAGATTTATAGGTATCTGTATTGTTACACCCGTAAAACCTACAAAAAAGACAAAATATCTTAATAAATTAAATAAATGAATTACTTATTTAATAAACAAACACTGACTTTTCAGCCAAACATATTAAACACAGAGGGCAGAAGCAATTGTGTAATTAAGACTGTATGGATAAGCCGAATCACTTCAATTAATATTACAAACCCCATTTTCCAGAAAAGTTGGGACACTGTGATTTGTTTATTGTTATGAAACTTTATGTAATTGACAAAAGTACAAATAATTTTATGGCTGCAACACACTCTACAAAAGTGTCACATCATCTTTCCTTTTATAACACTTTTCTTCATTTTGGAACTGTGGATTTTAACTGTAGAATTTTTGCAACTAGAAATTTTGTCCATTCTTGTTTGATATAAGACTTCAGATCAACAAGTCTGTGGTCACCATGAACTGATTTTCCTTTTCATGATGTACCATACCTTTTTAATAGAAGACAGATCTGGACTGGAAGCAGAGAAATCAAGCACACACACTGTATGTACAAAGCCATGCTGTTGTAGCCTGTACAGAATGTGGTCTGGCAAAAAAGCATGGACATCTCAGGAAGAAACATCACCTTGAGGGTAATATATCTCTAAAATAATACACTCTTCAGAGTCAATGTGCTTTTACATACATGCAACTAAACATTTGTTTTTATTGCATTTTGAAAAAAATCCCAACTGATGTGGAAATGAGGTTTGCAGGCTGTAGTTGAGTTGCCAAACTGAACAATTCATGGCCATCAGCAACTGAAATTTGATTGGCTTGGATGATTCACTGGAATCACAGTGCGATTTGCTTGAGCATGTTTTTATTGGGAAAAACATCTGCATGAAATCAAAATAGTATTAAAAAAAACCCATGTGGTAATCAAGTAATAGTAAAAAAGTGAAAATACAATAAATATAAGAGTGAGAGAAGCTTGACTCGGTAAGCCAGAGAGAGAAAGAGAGAGAGAGAGAGAGAGATCAGAATTTAGGAACTTACCTTCTGTAAAACAGATATGTTGCAAGGAACAAGAGCGCAGACAGAGACAGAGAGAAGGAGACAGACAGGGAGACAGTGAGAGAGACGAAAAAGATAACATGAAGACAAGTATTCTGTGTCAGAGCATACACAAGTGACTACAAAGGGATTTCTGGGTTAGGGACAGACACACATGGCTACAAGCAGAGAGAGCAGGTTAATGATGACTGACCTACACACCAACATCCATGAACTCTCTAATCCTTTAATAAAAGATGATCCTCTTCTCCAGAATCAGAAGGGCATTACTGAAGTGCAAGTTTCGTCGTCAGTGTCCTTACCTCCAGCAGGTGTGCAGTCAGAGGTCTCCACAGGATCTCAATGCGGTCCATATTCACCAGGCCTGTTTCTAACAGCTTAGCCACTGCAAACAGAGACGGCTCCTGCCAGGAGGTTGGAAACAACAGTAAGTACACAGAAATGCTAGATATTATTGTGTTGACTTCTGAGGGTCAAAATATCATATTGTAAAAATATGGTTACAAAATTTTCTGTTAGGAACTTTTGTTGCTGGTCTCCGTATCCAGGAATGATTCACTAACTATATAAACTGCTTAAATTCTAATCATACATTGGTTCTTGTGCAAAAGTAGGTGTGTTATCCCATGATTTGATGGGACAGTTTAAACCTTACCTACTACACATTTTTAAAAGGCATTTGAAAACTCTTAGAATTTTACTTTCTCTTGCTATCTACAGGTGATTTCACCTTAATGTCAAAAGATTCTCAGAGATACATTGGGCTTTACAAACTGTTTGTACTCCTCTTTTAAACGGAGACATGGAATGGGTGAGAAACCTGAACTGCAAAACCTAAATGTTGTGTAGCAGGACAGAGCATTTCAGTCCACAACTGCTTTTCTTCTTGTAATGGATAATGGGAATGTCCTTCTTGACTGAGTTATGTAGAAAACATAAATAACAAAGTTTGACACCCCAGCTCTAATGTATTAAAACATACGTGGGATCCTTTGATGCGACGTTAATATAATTTGGCCTAATTTACTCTGAATGCTGAAAAAAAAAAAATACAGGCAATATTGCCATAAAACAATGTGTTTTATAATAATATAAAATTAATAATTAAGACACATTTATGAAGAGACAGAACTCTACCTTGTTATTCCCATAAGCCATTTCCATAGCTTCCATGGACAGGGAACACAAGGCATTGATCAGGTGATGGAGAGAGACATCATCCAGGTACCTGAGACCACAGAGCAGAACTTAATATAGCAATGACCCTACGTTAGATATGGTGTGCCATAAAGAATGAACAGACATAGTCCAGAACTTACTGTGAGCTTTCAAAGAGTCTGGAGAGGATGTTGGAGATCACGGGAAGGTCCGTCATTACAGCAGTTGTCAGAACCTGGGAAACAAAAGACTTGGTACAGATATGTTCATGTTTAAAGAGATGCATGTCCATGTGTAAAAAGATGCATTCAGTTAGGGGGATTTAAAAAAAGGAACATACAGTGCTGGGACCCTCCACTGCTCTGCCAGGCTTCAGTGCTCCTCCAACCCCTGGTTTCAGACCCAGGATCCAGACCAAGTGCTAAGAGGAAGAGGGGGAAAGGACAAACAGAGAGAGAATTTTTAAGTATTTGTATTGAATAAACACACACACTCCTTTATCGCAGCATCTTTGAATGATAATTAAACACTGCCAGCATGCCTCACAGCCCTGAAGCACTGAACCACATATAAGTGCCAGTACCAGTGCAGCATAATTTCTCTATAAATAATGAATGCACTTTGAAAACAAAATGACATGCAAGCAAGTGTAATAAACAATCTGTACTCTGTAAAGCACATATGCACCATAAGCCTTCTGGTGATAGAACTTTAAACAAGCAATAAGTCTAGTCTAATAAAAAGGTTTTTAGATGGAGAATCAGCACTGTAGTAAAGAAAGGTGTGCTCCAGAACTAGACATTGACTAGACAAATAAAACAAAGCAAACAGACAAGCATAGTGGGTAAAGGGATGTGTAAGGAACTGTGTTAATACCTGCAAGGTAGCAAGCACTAGCTGCCAGGAGGTTCCCAATACAGCCCCATGGCAATGAGCCAGGTTCAACAAGGTCCGCATACACTGGATGTTTTTGGCTGTGAGCTGAAAACACAGTGAGAAAGAGAGAGAAAAAAAGGGAAAAAAGGAGGGAGAGAGAGAGAACAATAAAAAAAAATACATTTATTTATAAAATGCTTTACAACAATAAAACACACCAAAGTGCCATCAAAATAAAGCACAATAAGGAAAATAAATATAACAGCAATGGTATGAAACAAGAGACCAAGGAGAGAGAACTCAGCTCTGTCAAAAAAAACTGGTTAAACAAAAATGTCTTAAGTTGTTGCAGAGTTCATGGTGTACAATGCTAGTGGGAGACCGTCCTAAATCCTTGAGTGCAACAGAGTGAAAAGCACAATCGCCACATGTCTGGTACATGCGATGACTAAGAGGTCCAGTTGCACAGACCTAAGAGACAAACTGGTTGTATAACAGAGGCCTGTAATGCACTCAGGGGCTTCTGCATGCAGAGCTCTGTGTTAAAAACCAAATTCTGTAGTAAACCAGAAGCCAATGCGGTGTGTACATGTTTGGAGTAACATGTGCCCTCCTGTTCGATCGGTATATATGCTGAGCACCAGCGTTTTAAACAAACTGTAGCCGAGAAACAGGATTTGCTCAGACGTTTACAGAACATTGCAGGAGTCAAGAAATGAGAGATAAAACATGTACAATCATCTCAAATTCTGATTCTGAAACTACAATGCTCAGTTGAACAAGGTTTTTTAAATAAAAGCAACGAGAGTGGCAAACAGATCGTAAATAAAGTCTTTAAGCTTAAGTGAATCTGGTCTCCCAAATTACACAAGCTCAGTCTGGCAGATGGAGATACAGAAGTCATGGAAAGAAAGATAGGTGGAGCAACAGTTAGGATCTCAGTCTTTCCCAAGATCAACTGCAGGTGATTTTTGCAGAGCCAATTATAATCTATGACATGCAGTCAACCAAAATTGACAATTTGTTCATTTAGTTAGATTTAAATGAGATATAAAGCTGTATACCATCTGCATAAAGGTGGTAGAAATGCAGTTAAAAGAGTTAATAATCAGAGAAGGAGGAAGGTTGTATATGGAAAACAGTACTGGTCCCAGGACTAAACCCTGTGGTAATTCACGTCAGAGAAGCAGTGACAGAATTAAAATCCCCAATGCTATCCTAAAAAGTCCTGTTAGTTAGATATGAGTAGAACCTTTCTAATACAAAACTAGAGGCCCCCCACATATGGCTCTAA
>JBBPDA010000126.1:13381204-13391784 GCA_037974385.1 Arnoldichthys spilopterus
ATGCAGAGGTCACATTTCGTTGTGGTGCTTGAGTGTGTTCACAATGACAAAGAGTCACTTTCACTTCACTTCACTGTTTGCTTTTTTTGAAAACTGGATTGAAATGACTGAAGGCTGAAGCTCCCCTAGAAGGGCACCAAGCTGCTGTTCAACGTTTTCTAAACCTTTATCAATGAAAGATGGCCTTCTATATGTAAAACTGGATGACTGCCCTTAGGTTTTTACTTACTTACTTATATTACATTTTGACATGCGTATGTGTGTGTCTCTTACCACCACAGTCCCCTGGGGTTGTGAAGTGAGAGGCTGTCCCACTGCCACTACCTGCTGATGGGATTCACTGGATGGACTGATGATCTGCACATTCTGGCCTTGAATAGAGTATGCTGCAACACACACACACGTACGTCCACACACAGACGGACACACAGACACAAAGACACTTAAATTACATCAACCTCTAGTGTTAAATGTTACAAATCTTTAAAAAGATCAGGGTGTTTGAACATACTACATTTACTTTTTAAGCAAATTTGCATTGTTTGTTAAGATAAGATAACCCTTTATTAGTCCCACAAGTGGGAAATTTGCTATGTTTGTAGTGTTTATTATTATTAGCAGATTAATCTTAATCAGTAAAAACAACGATAGATGTTATGTGACAACAGGGAATAAAATCAACCGTAACAGGCAAAGCGATGCAACAGACGCCCACTCTGAGCAAAACACCATGGAAATCATAATGTTGCATGCTTTTCAAATAAAGAGCATCACCTTATAACACATTCCACACTAACAAAGACAAACACCCACACAGAAGCACAGACTGACCCACACACACAGTGACTGACTTTTGTTGGAGAGGTTGGCTGCGTTGCTGCTGAGGACTGTGAGAGCGTAGTGTGGAGGCAGTGAGGCTTTGCAGATGGCCGTGATGAAGGCATCTCGCGGAGTCACCAAGCCGAGCCGACCACACAGAGACGCCATCGTCAGCTCAGCTTTCAGAATGCTTTCTGTGGCAGTCTCATCCGTACTTCACACACACACACACATTAAAACACACAAACAATGAAAGCTTTATTGTAAAAAAAGAAAATGTAATACACAACTCTTTTAGGTTGGATCACACATTTTTACGTTTTGCCTGGTTGTGTGTGCAAGAGTTTGTTTTTACAGTGTTATCAGGCAGCACTTGTTACCTAGCATCCAGTAAGAGGGACAGGGCTGCAAGCAGGCCACACCAGCACGCACTCACCATCTCCTCCCATACCTGATGGGGTTCTGTACACAACGATGCAGACACACCAGTTACAACAGTAAGTTTTTCTATATCATAGATTCCCAACTCTGTCCTAAAGCCCCCCTCTTCTGCATGTTTTACTGTTTTCCCTGCACACCTGATCCAATTAGTCAACTCATTAGCAAGACTTTCTTAGATTGAAGTGTATTAGAGCAAGAAAACATAAAAATATGCAGGGCAGGGGCTCAAGTCCAGGGGTAAAGAATCAATGTTTGATTTAGCTCTACTAAACTGCAAAGGACTATAGCACTAAACAATTTCCCCTTACACAACAGAAGTCAATTAATCAAGCCATATTTGATGTCTGATCTGTCTGAAATTTAGCTAATAATGCATATGGTAAAAAATTAGAGAAAAATACACCCAAAATGTACGCTTTAAGATGACTGATGGCACTGTTTTAGCGATTTTGTCCGCTTTCGTAGATAACAGTGTCAGAGCAATCCTCAAGTCACTCGGAGATTACGCAACAACTCATAAAAGGATGAGATTAAGCAGATGAGTAATGACTGGGGAATGCACTTTGCACAGTCCTAATTGGTGTGCTTATAAGCTTCCATCACTTGTTAGCCGAATTAGCCTCAGAGCTACAGTGCAAAGCTGAAAAGAAAAAAAACTTGGGACACCACTAATTTTATAATTGGGCAAAGGTAAAAAATTGTTTGAAATTTTTTGGCTACACTATAATGTAAAATTCTTCAACAAGAACACATGAACAGCACACAGATCAATGGAAAAGCCACCCATGTTGAGATGAAAGGAAACTCACGTGGTTCTTGTGGACTGCCCTCACTCTGCACTGGGGCAGGAGACTCTGAGGGGTCCCTGGTTGCAGCTTGTTCCTCCTCTTTGGCCAGCTCTCTTTCAATCATAGAGGTGATGCCCCGGACAAGGTCCAGCAGGGCACTGAAGGCCACAGACATAGCATAACCCTCAGGGATGGAAGGTGGCTCTACCTTATCCAGCATCTCCAAACTGGGCCAGGGAGTAAGAAAGGGGTATTCAGTGCAGGTTCACTTGTAAAGGTTACACAAAACTACATAAAATCTAATTAAAGAGTTATAATTTAGACAGATCATGGCAGAGGACCAATTTTAACCAGACTTCTGAAATTCAGCATTGTTTAACACATAGGTGTGCACACATAGGATTATTGATATAACAGAGAGACAGAGAGGTACTGACTAGGTGGCTTTGGCACTGCCCTGCACGCTGACTGTCATTAGGGGGATCCAGGTGCCACGGTACTCAAAAGCAGCTTGAGTTGTCAAACCTCCACTGCCCCCTGCTGCTCCTGCTCCACCCTGAGCTGAAGCTTGAGAACCAGATGCTGAACCACCTGGGAGTGAGTTGGAAGGCAGGAAGAAACGAAGACAGAAAGGAAATAAGGAAGAAATGAGGGCAGGAAGACATTAAAGAATTTAGTTAAAAAGTTAGTTTTCAGTATGTACTTTATATAATTATTCATTATTAACAGTTCAGTAAGACGTATGTGTTTTTGAGAGACCTGTGGGCGTGTTGGTAGACAAGGCATTTCCCACACTGGGTACAATGAAGAGAGATTGGATGAAGGAGCCCAGGGCATTGACAATGTCTCTGAACACTTTGGTAGAGTGCTGCTTCATGTCATATGACTGGCAGAAAGATCTACAAAAAGCATTAAGACACACAGCACACACATAGGCTTACATCAGCTACAAATGTATACAAAGTATTTGCCTTTTACAAAATACAGATCAAAACACTTCAAAAAGTTGCTGATGCACACAGACATGAAAACTGTCTGTGATACTCTGTGAATGTCGTAGTCAGTAAAATAATGTAAAATAAATTCCCTTTTTAGTAGGTTTTGGTTAAGTCAGGAAAGGCAAATGTACCCATGTTTGATACGGAAAGATTGCAAAAAAAATGTTTTTTAAATCAATAAATCAGAATATATGCAATAACAGTTTTGAATGTGGAAATAACATCTTTATATAAAGTATTATCACTAAAAATGTAGTTTAAGGTAAAAAAAAAAAAACTTTTCTAAATTCATTTTCATTTTAGCACTTTCAATGTGTGCAAAAATTGTGGAATTTGTGCTAATACACCCATTTTTTGTTGAAATAAATACAAAAATAAATAAATAAATAAAGGACTGAGGCCTAAGTAAGTTGATCGGAAGGAATACCCAACACCAATAGGGATTCTAACCGTAATAGATGTGGCTGAACACACAGTCTGTGTACCGACTCCACGGCCACAGCTCTGAGCCACTGAGGCTTCTCCCCATCCAGAAACTTCACCAGCAAAGACAGGAAAATTTCACACTCCGTCACCTATGCAACACACACAAAACAGAGTAAATTAGAAGTCAATGAAACAAAAAGAAAAAAATAATCAAACAAGTAAATCTCTTGCAGTCCAACAGTACTGAGGAGTATTTCACTAGCTTGATATCTGAAGCCAACAGGCAGGGTTAGCCAACAGTCTTGAGCTCTTTTCCAGATGGACAGACTTGACATGTCTCTGTGTTCCGGTTTTCCAAAAAAATGCTGAACTATGAAATACTTGCTCTACTTGCTTCGCTTTACAGTTAGCAAACCCTTACAAAGATTTAATGAATCAATCACTTTGGATAGTCATCTTACCAGCAGACTATAGAAGTGCTTGATGAGCACTGAGACAACACGTAGCAGACGCATGCAGATGGGGAAATAGGGCTTCTCGACAGGGGCAGGAGATGCAGCACTGCTGCTGCTGCCCTGTCGAAACTTAATGTTGGGAGAGAAGAGCTTGATCACCAGAGGGCATACACGTTCCTTCAGCAGAAAACTGAACTCCTGGTGCTGAGGGGAGAGAGGTCACACAATCATGAACATTTATCAAGGATCATGAAAAAAATTGGTAAAGAAAAAAAAAGAAAAGGAAGGGTAAGATCACCTTAAATGTAAATTTGAGTGTAAGGATGCAGGAAAGAACTTTAAGGAGTAGTTGTGTTTACCTGTAGAAAGACTCCTGGGAAGTCATTTAAAACCGATTCCAGCAGTTCTAGCCCGAACGTCCGAGTCATCTCAGTCATACCCACCAACCAGTAGGGGGCATCAGCATTCACCAACTGACACAAGTCCTTCACGACACAGATAAAGACCAATCCAACAGTCAACAGGTCAAGTTGGTCCAATAAAAACAATTCATAGCCTTGTGAACTTCAAGCACTAAAGAAAGGACTGCTTGCATGTGACGACATTTTGGAATGTGACCAAGAAACCAAACACACCAAGTACCTGTACGAATCTGTAAATGGGTGCGAAATGTAAACAAAAACTTGACTTTGTGTTTACAATTGTACCTGGAAGAGCATGTAGGCGTCTTTAGCACTTGGTCTGAGGGTGCTCACGGACCTGCGGTTACTGTTGCCCTGGACAGCAGGAGGCTGCTCTGCCATTCCTGTTCAGAAAACCAGAAGAACACAAAGTTACTGAACAACAGATGTAAATAATGCATTCAATTTTAACTAATGAAAAAATGATCAATGGGTTTGATTTCGGATGAGGGTTAACATGTACCACAGGGGCATTTGTATTCTTATAGTGCTGTTAGAAAGCTCACAATCCCAGAATGAGGCAAGAAGGAGTGATTCATTTACATTTGCAATGCATTTATTCAGCTGGCAGATGTGTTTATCCAATGGGACTTACAAGTGAGGCAAGTACAATTCAAGCAAACAAAAATGACAAGAGCCAACTTCAAAAGTTTATTTATCCAACATAATCCAAAAACTGATACACAGCCATACAAAACGGTGTAAACAGTGGTGAATTCTCCAACATTGCTTTAAAAGGTTTAAAGGACCTAACTGCCCACATAACAAGTACATTTAAACATATACCTTTGAATTTCTCGTCTTCTGCAACCATCCTCTCAAACACCACAGTGACAACCTGTCTGACTGTAGCTGCCGCTGTGTTATTGGTTATGTTGTCTTTAGTGAAGTGGAGACGAAAGCACAACACAATGGCCTGGAAAAATAAAAAAACAGGCAACACTGAATGTGAAAGCTCAAGGTCATGACTTATGTCACAGTCCAGCCAAAACACTTTGCAATAGGTTGGTAATTCCTCAGAGTGTTACCTGCAAAATTGCTCATAACACGGTTGCAATCAGTTGTGTGAAACAGAAATAATTTCTATTTCATGCAGCTGACAGCATGAAATCGCTCATCAGGAAACTGGAATTCACCTCATGATTTACTAAAGATTTATCACCAAACAGATTATGTTTCTGGGCATACGTGCACTGCCAGTTCACTTCTATTTACAAGAAAGAACGACCTTCATGTGGTGCTCAAAAAGAGATCAAACCAATCAAACTCATTTAGAGATCTAATTAGCCTCCACTGAGCGGGGAAGTAAGCGTGCCAACGGGTACGGACTCATAATCAGCGTTGAGGAGAGACAATATCTTCTTTCTCCTTTTTCCCTCTCACACTGTGGTGAGTTCAATATGTCTAGTGTAACAGTCTAGCCGCAGGCAATCAAAGTCTAGAACTCTATACATTTCATGAAGTTGCATCAGCCGACATCTTAATAAACACAGGCGCACTATTAGGAATTCAAACCATTCCCACCTGTAAGACAGCAAACCAACAATACAAAAAATAGGCTATGCAGTTTTGAAAACATGGTGTGTCTGCAAATGGCCAGAGTAAGTTCTGATTAAAAAATAACACCCTGCGATTCTTGCATACGTTACCTTGGGTATCCATACAGTCTTGGACACCTGCACAGTACACAAAGTAAGCTACTCCTACACAATGAACATTATGTCCTAATATACACTTCGCAGTGCCATTTACCTGTGCTGATTATGGCTCAAGATTATCAGTGTTTGAAATAAAGAAAGAAAAGGACCTTGATCTGTTGTCTTCAAAAACACAGCTAAAACACATGCAAATTTGTAACAATCACATAATTTAATGTCAATGTTACAACCAGAAAGTAAACAGAGTGGAATGATCCTATATTAAAGATCTTTCATTGCAATATTAGGATTAAAAAAACAATCGTATTGATTTATTGCATGTGGTAGTCTTTGCTTGTGTTTGTGTGTGTACCTTTGAGAGGACTTCATCGTGCACTACTGTGTTGGTGGTAAGGAGCACAAGTACAGTCTGTAGCAGCTTCAGCTCTTCTAGGCCATTCTCCATGAGTTGCCACAACATATTAATGATGTTTCCTGCTGCCGCCTGAAAATGGACACATTTCGCACTATTACACTCTGGGTCCAAAGGCAATTTTCCGTGTCACGTACGGCTTCCTTGACATTTATGATGGCATTTTAGGCATCATGATATATTATGAACATATTTTGGTGACAGTTTAGACAGATTATGTGTATAGTTTTTATCCTTTTGTCTTCCAGACATGTATCTATGGAAGCACACAGTAAGTAACCTAATCTTATGTACACGGAAAGTAATCAAGTCCTTTCCTCCAGCTTGGCAAGATCAGAATCTTAATCAGTCATAAGTTTACTTCTCCATACGGGAAGAGAACATCTCAGGAGACACACCGTTTCAGCTCTTCAAAGGCCCATTTCAAAGCAGTTGTTTCAAAGCTGTGATTATTGACCTCTGCAACCCTGATGCCTTGCTAATATAACTCACTTAAATTCAGGTCAGGTCTGCATTCTCTTCAAGTATACTCGTGAACGAAATCGTAAGATTTGGAGAAAAATTACACGTATTCATATGTTGCACTGGTGGAGCATAACCAGGTTGTAAGCAGAGGTTCAAAATGCAAAAAGAATTAACTGGAGCAAGAGACAAAACATAAAGAGGCAATTGTTCCAAAACTGCTTTTAATGTAAACAGGCTGTTAATTAGCTGATCAAAAGTTTAAGACCATAGCCTTTAAAAGGCAGAATCTGTGAAAAAATCTGGCTTTCATGTCATTTTCTGTCAGGCATTCACACCGTCATGACCTCCTGATGGCAAAGGCAAAAAAGCTTTCTGTCATTGAACATGGCAGGATTGTTGACCTGCACAAGCAAGGCCTCTCGCAACACGCCATCGCTGCTGAGGTTGGTCGCAGTGGTTACAATCCACCAGTGTGAAATGCGAATACTTGTAATTTTCCCCCCGGTCTTATGATTTTGTTCAAGAGTGTATATGGGTACAGAAATGCAGTTTGCTAGATCCAGTGTGAAAACAATTACTTCAAGATCTGAAGCAACATGAAACAGGCTTTAAAAAAAATCACAGACACTTTCAGCTGACTTCAACTGACTCACCATGCATGAAAAAGAAGCCAAAACAGTTTTACATGTTTAAAACATGTTTAAAGCTTTTCTGAACAGTAATGCATTAAAATGCTTTTAGAAAATATAACAACAAAGATAATGTAACAATCTTTAGATAACAACCTAAATCAATTCTGTATTAATGCATAAACTCACTAGAACCACTGAGCTGTGAATAGAATAATGTTTGACTCTAGAGTTGCTGGTGCAGACCATAGAATAAACTAACAGACTAAATAACCTGGTTTTGCTTAAACTAAGAGGCTAAAAACCCGTTTTCCTATCTAGTATGAAGCTGATTAGCTAGATAACAGACATAAAGAGATAAAATGCTAAACATATACTCCACTGAGATCATAAGCTTTGAGATAAAACACTTATATGATTCACTGAAATACTGCAATATAAAATAGTCACTAGATGAATCAGATGTTTGGATTTTAGTTAAATTTGCCTTAAGTAGCATTAATTTAAATTTTAATTAATTTTAATTAACTTTATTGATCCCAGAGGAAATTGCTTGGACCTCTGCATTTTACCCATCACATAGGCACATGTGGAGCAGTGGACAGCTATCAACAGAGCATGGGGAGCAGTGTAGCGGGACGTTACCTACCCATCTAGCTGAATCCCATCATTTCTTTTTTTTTTTTTAAACAAACTATGCCCTGTTGAGTGCAAGAGCCAATATTTTTTATCTAACATAATGCACTTAATTGGGAATAGGAAGCCATTTGAGGTTCAGCTTATGGAAAAAGAAATATACAACACCATTAGCCTAATTAGGTGCTAACATGTATTGTGTTTTTTTGAATATTATATGACAAAGTTCGTAAAATTCAAATGACTGCAAAATACAATGATGGGCAACTGAATGATCTTGTCCTCCAGCAGTCTATGGTTGCTTGGCTACAGCAACATTCTTGGCACAAGAATTGTTTATTGTAATAATTATAAATAATACATTACCTATTGAAAAAGTGTCCATTTTAAATTCTGCTGTTTTCTAAAAGCAATATGCCATGTGAGGTCAAGCATTTTGTCACAGGAAAGGGGGATTTAATAACAGTCATACCCTTGATAAAACCACTGTATCCCCCAACCTCTCGTGGCTCATTATTTAACAAATGCTTACATGTTTTCCCCAATTTTCCCACTAACAAAATATCTGAAAAAACAGAAGTAAACTTGACTAATTAACTGTCCATGTGCTTCTACTTTTACATTTTTAAACCTTTGTTTTGAATATTTGACAGCATGACGGGTCCCTTTTAAAAGCGGTTTCTAATGATGTTCTAGTGAGTAAATAAGAATCAAAAAAGATATTGTTGTGCAGTGCTTTCCCTAAGGCTGCTATATATGTCACTAATCTTTTAATCATTCTTACATTGCTTACAGCTGGTACAAAAACACAGCTGCCAGATTGTTGACTGGTACCAAGAAATGAGAACACAGTACTGGCATCACTGTACTGGCTCCCAGTAGATTTTAGGATTCAGATTAAAGTCTTAATGGACTTACACCCACTTATATTTATGAACTCCTCCACACCAAACCTACTCCCAGATCACAGAGGTCATCAAATGACCTTCTTTTGGTTAGCCCTCATTCATGCTTAAAATATCATTTACATTTACATTTATCCAAAGCGACTTCCAGGACAGAGGAAACAATCAAGCATTCACATTGCATAGGGTAACACTGAACACGCATTTCTCGTAGTTGTAATGTAAATATATATTTATAAATATATAAATATAAAGATGATTGTGCTTTTGCAGCCTATGGTCCAAGATTATGGAATGCTACTGAGATGCTGTGACACGTAATGTTCATGATCCCTGTTTCTTCTTGGTTTTATATTTAATTTTACTTTATTTTATTCATCTAATTTAGGAATATTATGTTAATTGTATTATTTTATTTGATTCTGTTTTAGTTTGTGTGTATTGGTTGCTACAGCACTTGTAAACACTAAAAATGTGCTTTATAAATAAACTTTACTTACTGTACTTACTAGTCCTTAATGGGCTAGGGTGTTATGGCACTCTTTCTGAGAAACTACTGTACTAGTGGTGTTTTAAGAGGATAAAAACATGAATTTCTCAACTTCCAAGTCCATTATGTTAATTACATGAAAGATTAACAGTTTTTAAGTAGTCAGATAAAACAGCATTGAAGAACTTTAAGAAATGTGTATGACCTAGGAATTCTGTCCCTACTTGGCAGTATACATAAACAGTAACAAAACCCATGTCTACATGAATTTAGGAAGGTTTAGTATGCATGATGCAGTACCTCTGACACCACCTCGTGGGACATGAGCCTCTGAATGGCAGCCAGACACAGCTGGGTGATTTTGGGCTCTTTCGTGCCACAGCCCATAAGGAACGGCTGCACCACCTCCGAGCTATTCTCCTTCAGAGCTGAAAAAGGACACAGCACACAGCACACACACACTCTTAATACATCCCTTGACAGAAACACATATAAATGTCCAAACTGCCTTTATTAAGCCGTATGCATAGTGTAAAATCTTTTAGCACTAAAACTAGTTAAGAACATGGTTACCTGCAAGGATGTCTGTGTTTCTTGCAGCAATTGTTTTAATCTTCACAATGCCAGATTCTGCAGCCTGCAAACAACAGAGGAGAATGAGAGGAGATCCTTTGGTACAGAGGGATTGCATTCTTCACAATGCATCCTTGCATCTCACTTACAGTTTGAGAACACTGCAGAACAAATCTATGCATTTATCAGTTTGTGTCACCCATGTAACCTGGTAACAGCATCAGAAGACACTCCACATATGTCCAGAGCATCAAATACCATGACTTTCTATCTGTGTTTGCACACAGTGGCATGGGAAACGAATCTCATCACACTAGATGTTTTCAGATGTTCATACAAAATGTAGTGGGCAGCTACCAACAGCGCCCAGGGAGCAGTGTTGTGGGATGGTACCTTGCTCAAGGGTACCTCAGTAGTGCCCAGG
>JBBPDA010000126.1:13430177-13453611 GCA_037974385.1 Arnoldichthys spilopterus
TCTCTCTCTCTCTCTCTCTCTCTCTCTCTCTCTCTCTCTCTCTCTCTCTCTCTCTCTCTCTCTATCTATCTATCTATATATCTAACTATTTATCTTTTTCTGTTAATTTATGGCCTTTCATGGCAGGTTTTGGACCACTATGTAGATCACAACAGGGCCTTTCTGGGCCTCAGGATTGCTTTCAGCTAGTGGAGATAAAGAGAGAAGGCTAAGTAACCACACAGAAAAGGGGTTCAGTTTATATCTTAAAGAACATTACCTAAATGTTTTGGCAATGCTACATTTGTGTGAAGCTTTTCTTAATATGAATAAATGATTGATACCATTTGTGCTACTTCAGTGTTAAAATTCACATTTACATTATCTACAGTGTAGTTAATGGATATTGCTTCTTGTAAGTTTTTAATGAGACAAGAAAAGAAGAATAATTTGGTGTCCTGGCTCTGTCTGCTGAAACTGTACACCGTTACTGACCATCTTTGGAGTTCAGGCCTTTAGTGGTTTACGTAGTAGATGTCGTAAATTCTCCTTTATATAACATCTAGTGAATTAAGTTTCAGTTTCTGTTTTTAAGATAAAATTAGGCATGAAAGCACTGTTATCCCTGTAAGTGCCAGCCTCCTCAGTGTCTCATATATTTCATCATGTGTAGTAAACAAAAATCTTCTGGCCCTGGTCTTCATTTAAAAGAATTAGCATGCATAAAACCAGCTTGGCAGTTTGCTGCATGCTAAAGCCTGAAGAAATAAAGGCCAAAGACTCGACTGCCAAAGGTATTTGATGTTTGGCAGATCAAGTAGACCACAAGAAAATTAATGTATTTGATCAAATTGAGACAGCCAGTCACTTTTTAGAGGTCTTGAGCATTGTCTGTGTTCTAATATAGTGAGACAGAGAGTGTCTGAGAAAGAGTGTGATACGCTGTGGTGTGGACTGCCTGCCAGTCATCAATCATCTTCAATGTGTATTTCCAACAGCATCTAATACTGGTGGAAAAAAACATTAACAATAGCAGATTGTTGCAAATACAGTACACATCCCAAAAAGTAAAAGTTGATGTCACAAATAGTGATATCCACAAAACAATTCAGGAACTGACTATTCTCTTGGGAAGGACTTCACACAAGTGAATGCTATAGATGTCAGTTAGACTCTGTAGGTATTCATTCAAATCTCTGGATTTTTTGTGTGCTCAGCTCTAAACCTGATCTGATCTGATCCGATCTTACTGTTCCATCAACATGGCAGAAGCAAAAGACAAGTTCTGACACAATCTTAGATGCTGAAGTTACTTCATAACAGAATATATCAGGACTAATACATTTTGCTCATTTTATGTAAGAAACTTCTGTTACTTGTTTTCAACTCTCTGATGTGGCATGTATACATATTTTACTTCAAATGCCTATCAGCTGTTTACAGTAAAAGTGTTGCTTGCATAAATCATATAATTTTTGTCATGTCACATAATGTATTTTACACTTCTTAATGAGTTGGGGCCTAGAACTTTAACCATCTGGACCTGCATCACCACAGTTAAAATTTTTTATTAAAAAAGTGAATAATTCCAAATGCTTCAAGAAAGAATCTAGTTTAAGAATCTCACCCATGATCAGTTTTGTTAAAACCTTCTTTTTAAGTGCCAGATGTTTCTGCTAATGGTGTTTGCTAGTTGAAACGGGAGGGCAAAATTGTGGTTGCACTCACCACAAAGTTGTCAAGTATTTTTTTAATGCCGTTGCATGGGTTTGGATTTCTGGATGAAATTCCACTATATTCACTTCCAGAGGTTTCTCACTACCCAAACGTCACTGCGTGACTCATTATGATCACCACAGACTCTGTTTTTCTCATTTCTTAAAGCAGATGGGGCATAGCATTCCGATTACTTATCCAGGTCCAGGTGGTCATATTTGATATTGTCATTCCCTTTCCCTGTATAAAGTAGTGTCCTGATATCAGGTAATTACAATTTGATGAAACAGGAACAACAACAACTACAACAACAATAATATCAACAACTCAATTAAAACTTATAGTAAAAATATAGCACTGCTGTGGAGAAATTATATACTCTGCTCTAAATATACATCAGCGTAAGTCTAAATGCAAAAATATGATTGAATATCACGTCAAGACTTTTTTTGACAAATACAGCCCAGCATTTTCCAGTAAACATCAGTTAACTTGAAAGGCTGGTGTTTGTTATGTTAACCTGATAGTTAGGTTAAGGTTCTCCCTATCCACAGTGGTTCATTAATCTTGTCGGCTTGCTATTTACTGCAGGCTGTTGGGTCAGTGTGCCATGGACTTAAAGCAGCTGAAAGATGTTCTGTAACAATATCATATTCTTTTAGTGAATTGTTACAGAGCAACAGTCTGTACCAGTAGAGCTTAGAATTCCTTTCCAGGTTTTCAAAGTGAAAGGTAAACATTTGCTAAGTAAATATTAGTTCTGTGGTAATGTTTTAGTGCTGAACTGAACTTGTGTTTTGCACAAATGCCCAGATCTTCTAACCAGAGAGCCAGAGATTTTTTCTTGTGATATTGCTGTGATTTGGGCAAGTCTTGGCAAAGGCAGTCAGGTACCTGCATATTTGATCTACTGTGAGTCAGCAATCATGAGCAAAGTCCTCAGTGGACTGGATTAAGCAAAACAGTCTTTTATTTGCAACCTCTGTAACTGTGTTTATTCTGCAGAGACCGCAGATCCAGTCTCACTGGAGGACTGCTGTAGAGATGGCAAAGAAAAGGGCATGGGCTTTCAGGACTGCACAAGAATCCCTCTCATTTCAGCGTCCACTACCTGCAGGTTAGAACACATTGTGTGTTTCATTACAAGTCATTTTCATTGCTGTCATGTTCTTATCATGTGTTTATTGGTTTTGAACAGGGGTTTAGTAGTAGAAAAGATGTGTCAAAATGATGAATTCTGTGATCAATATAGAATATAGGGCTCATGACATACCAGTAAACTGATATTCAGAATATTTGTTTAGTTATCTGGAAAATGTGCATTTCCAAGTGTGAAGTGAGCTAGCTGCTTTACAGAGGACCCTGTTTTTCATTGTAGGATAAAACTACTGAAGGAATAAACATCACTGAACAAACTCAATAAAGTTTATTAACCACCATAGTATGAGTATGAAATCATAAAAGAAAGGAAAAATATTAGGGATGCAATGATGTGGGGTTTGTAGGCTGATGCACATAGCCAGAATTTTTTCTGTAAATATCTGCTGATGCCAATACAGGTGGAGATACAAAACAATTCTTAAAAATGCAGAAATCGTGTTAGAAAAAATTAATTATTATATAACTTACACTAATACTATACTAACTAAATAAGAAAATGAAATTTAAAAAATCAGCTTAACCTTCTTTACTTCTGAAGCGCAATAAATGCATCATCAAGAATGAGTTTGAAATATTGGTCAAATCTAAAAATGCAAATGCAGCTCAGTTATAATATACAATGACTCATCAAGTTGCATAAACTGCATTTAAAGGTGTGTGAACTTTGTTTCTACTTTAGAAATGTACAGTAGGAGGTGCATACTGTAAATGCCATTTATGTGTGTTTAGCCTCCATTACAGGCATGGTTTTGATCCCAGCTGTGCTATGTGTCTCTCATGCCCAGCAGAGTGTAGCTGGTAATGCAAATGGCAGAATCCCTCTCTCCTCCAGCCAAAAGGGTGTCTGCATGGTCGCATTACAGAGAGAACCACTTATTAGCCTTGTCCTTCATGCACCAAGAAGGGTTTGGCAGAGCGTTGTGCCTGGCAGTTTAAAACGATTCATCTAAGGAGGCAGTGCTAGACTTACAGTTACTGTGACTTGACCATAGCTAAATTTGGATAAAAATGAAATTATATTTGGAGAAGAACTTAAAGGGATTACTCAATTTACTATATTACTGCTGGTGGAGTGGCACTGACTCAGACAGAAATGAGTATTCATAAAAGCAGACTCTGGTGGTTGTATCAGATTCTTTGAGAAGGCCACCACTGACCACTTGCCAGAGAGGCACTGGCAGTAACAATAACAATAGCGTAACAGTAGGAGGTGTGCTGTCGTAGATTCAGTGCCATTTTAAACCATATTGGTTGCTCTGTGTGTTTGGTTTGGCATGCCAGGAAATCCAGAATTTGCTCAAATTAGAGAGTGTGCAAAGGCAAAGATGGTTTAGCATTTGGGAGGGGGGATTGGATGGGAGAAGGAGAGCTTAAGGCAAGGGGGTATTTCCAAATCCAGGAAATACCACTGAGGTGAAACTATAGTCAGACGGAGAAGAGAAGGGGAGGAATAACAGGAAATCTGTGGATTATTTCAGACATTGAAAGAAAAAAAAGAAACACCCATGAAAAGAAAGAGAAAAGAGAGCACATGTGCCCTTAAAAGGCACTGCACTGGTGGGTGATGAGAGAAGACTGTGGAGTAAAATTGAAATGTTTCCTGTAAGGGGAATGAATTAAGGGGGATGACTTCAGGGGAAGAGGGAGACTCTTTCTCATTGTGCAAGCACTTACACTGTGTGTGTGTGTGTGTGTGTGTGTGTGTGTGTGTGTGTGTGTGTGTGGGGGGGGGGTGCTGAAAGTGCATTGTGTCCCAAAGTCTGACCCACATGGAGATATTTGCTATAATAAATGGGCAGTGGTGGCCTAGTGCTTAGGGACTTGCCCATGTGATCATACCACTGAGGTACCCTTGAGCAAGGTACCGCCCACCATACTGCTCCCCAGGCTCTGTTGATAGCTGTCCAGTGGTGCTCCAAGTGTGGATGGGTTACACTTAGAAGTCATTGTGGTGCATTTTGTGTGAAGGGGTGTGTTCACAATGACAAATAGTCACATTAAAAGCAAAAGTTTGAAAAGTGATGCTAAAATGTCTGGCAGAGTAACTGTCTTTTCTCACCTTTCAGCAGGTCTTATGCTCTCAGCAGAGAGATGGTAAAGTAAAGAGTTAGTTTAAGAAAATAAACACTAAATAGCAATGACAAAGACAAATTTCTAGAAGTTTACTAATGAATGGGAAAACATTTGAGGGCACATTTTGATGTGCTACACTCAAGTACATCGAATATTTATGACACAGCAGCAGTCCAGAGCATGTTGTAAGATAACTTTTTGGTTTTTAAATGGTAATTTAAAGAAGTTTAGAAAACATTCAAGCTGATTGACCTAAATGTTTCATGTAGGGACCAAAAGTTGGTTCCTACGTGATCCCACTATTAGGTTAAGTGTTTTTTCTTTGTATTTTCAATATCATCTTTTAATTTGCATCTTTCTGTTTTCTTTTTAACAGGATAGCCCAGGAACAGTGCTGTGTTGCAGTGCTGGAAGACAGTAGCTGCACTAATGGTATCAATATAGCTAAAGACAAGGGCACATGTGATGCTCTTTTGTCTGGGAGCACCTGTGAAACCAAAACTGCAAAGGTAATGTATGAACAATGTCTGTTTGTTTTGTCTGCCTTTCCCAAAATTTGTTTATCCAGGCTGACTCAAACAGACTAATGTATATATATATTTAAAATTGCCTGAACGTGGAACTCCTCACAATTAACCTTACAGTTATGTAATAGCAGAGCCTGGGCCAAGGCTTTTACTGTTGTCACTGAATGTTGTGCCCATGCCTCAGTCTAGGCTATCTGTGCAAATTTGAGGAAAATATTTAATCTACTATAAAATTTGTGTGTGAGAGAGAGACTGGGTGGTGGAGGTGGTGTGGTGGGTGGGGGTGAGAGTGCTTGCAAACTTGTCACACATATGCAAAATGCACCCTGCTGCTATTGGACTTCCACAGGCACAATGTCGTCCTCACACTCATGACAGATTTGTTACAAAACAAAAGTCCATACATGCCTGAGTGCATTTCAATGCTCAGCAGGTTTTCTTTGAGCATTAACTGTAAGTGCCAGCATGCTTTCAACAGCTTTCAATAGTCCAGTAAACACCTGTCAGGGGTAACAGCTGGAACTATTGAAATGATTCATAATAAACATTAAGCAATTACTGAATGTAGTGCGCTAGTAATGGAAGAGCGGTGTTTTCCTCTGGAACAGGAGTATACAGGTGCATCTGAAGGATAATGTGTAACCTGCTTCTCAGGACAGTGATATATGATATACCATTTGGGTCCATTTGTGCTTTTCTCTTGTGATGTCTTAGTCTCATCAAGACATGTCTAGTGACTGAAGTGTGCCTCTTTAGTTTTGCACTGGTTCAGTGCTAATGCAAATAATGCCTAAATCATCACTGAGTTGTTGAGTAATCTCAGAGAGAGCATTTATAGTAACATAAAAAGCTCATTGCATAGTTTAAAAAACAATGTAGGTGCAGCTACACTGGAACCTTACCATTGTCTGCACATTTGTCCATTTTTATAATTAAGAATGTCAGTGCTTAGACTGTGATTTACTGCTACAACCCTTTCATGATCTGATGCATATTTGCATGGCAGTGAGCAATGTGTTCATGTGAATAACAGGTGTGTCAAAACAGGGAGTCAGCGTTTCTTGGATCTGCTGCTTTGTATAATGCAATCACAGAACCTTGCTAAATCACATCTCAGTGGCTTTCTCAGTGAAATGTTGTTTGATTTTTCAGTGACTGTTATTGGACTTCAAAAAGATGTTCCAGTTGCAAATTATTAGAAACTGAAATGCTGATCATATGTAACCCTTAAACTACAGGCTTATTCAGTTATTACCCCAAGAGCTATTATGAACTAACTGCTATAAACATGTCTTTGATTCCATCTGGGATAGACAGAAACCTGTTATACATTTGATTTTGAGCTCTGTCATATTTAGAGTTACAGTCCTTTAATGAGTGATATTTATCTGTGCACAGCTTCCAATGTGTGTTTTCACTGAACTCATTGCATCACATCACTCAAAAGAACCCTGCCTCAACTGGAGCCTGTTCTAGCAAGCTCCTTATTGATCTATTGAAGATTGCTACAAAAGCCTGTGTGATATTGTCAGCAAGTCCAAAACCTTCATCTCATCAGAGTTTTCCATTTTTCTTCTTTGGATGCCAACAGTGTTAGTGAAGCTTTATGCTTTATGGTGAAGGTATTTCTTTTGTCAAAAAAAACAAAACATTTATTTATACATAAATACATGGCAAATAAGGCAGGCTGTGAAATTATTTGCAGACTGACTGGAACAAAACAATGTTCAGGTTATTCTGTCAAATGCTGTCAAAAACTATAGCTTATATTGCAGTTTCATGACTGAACTGTCATCTTGGACTGTGCAATTAACATTTTGCTTGTTTGTTTATTACTATGCATTTAAGATCGACATACACATGAATGCTCACTGTTGTGAGGGGTTGGGATAAATTAGGCAGCTAGCCACACCCACCTACCAGAAGCAAGGACTCCACACTGCCTGGTCAGGCAACCATGCTTATAAAGGCTTTAGCCGAGGTGAAACACATAACAGGGTTTCTGCTGAGTCTTAAAAAGTCTTAAAATGTCTAAAATGTAAAAAATTTTAAGGCCTTAACTAGTTTTTAAAAAAGATAAGGATTTTATGCACTAGGTCTTAAATGGCTTATGTTTTGATTTAAATATCATTGTAAAACTGATGCTACTTACGTCACTTTTTTTGGTGGTGGTGGTGGTGGGGTGGTATTTGAAGTTCTGACCTGGGTACCTCTGAGGTTTCCTTGACCAAGGTAATGTTCTCCTGGGGCTGTTGATAGCTGCACACTGTTCCATATGTGGTACCTTGCTAAATGGTGATACATGGGTCAAGACTTGAACCTGCGGCCTTCTGTTGACAAGGGCAAGGTTCTAACTACTAGGCCACTACTGCCCACCAGTGTGAACACACAGTTTGGTAAATGTGAATGAATTTGTTATTTTGTTGGTAATTATAAGACTCTTGGATTTTCTTTAATTTCCTTTCTACTTTATACCAGTGTGGACACGAAATTGGTCTTTAACTTCACTCTTAAAAAGATCTTAAAAAGTCTTAAATTTGACTTGTTGAAACCGGCAGAAACCCTGCATGAGCAAGGTTGATGAAACCATGACTCATTATGGGGCTGTCGCAAAAAAAAGAGCTCTCAGCTGCCCCCTGCCAACCCGGCAGGGCACTAACCCTTCCACTATTTAGGCCAAAATGCAGCAAAACAGGCCAAACTAGAACACTCCCTCCACCATGTTTTACAGATTGGATTAAGTTCTTATGCTAGAATGCAGTACTTATCTTTCTCCAGATTTAACACTTTCCATTTAAGCCAAAAAGTTCTATTTTGGCTTCATCCAGAATAGAATTTCTTAGGACCTTGCCCTTGTTAACAGAAGGTCACAGGTTTAGGTTCCAAGGTACCACTGAAGTACCCTTGAGCAAGCATTTTACCAATCAAGCAGCTGAGGGGTTAGGTGCCTTGCTCAAGTGCATTTCATTTGGCTGACTGATTCCAGGAATTGTACCAGTGACCAGTGAAAGTTTTAGAACTTATTATGTGGGGATAGATATTAGATAGTCACCACAAATTGTTTGGCAACTATTAAAAACTGATATGAAAATGATGTTGATATTAGAGTGAGGAATTGAAGTGTGTGTCCACATACAGGACCTTGCAGATTTTTAGGTTTAAACCAGAACCCCCTCTATGTTTGTTTGCTGTGCAGGTGTGTTGCGAGTGCTGTTTGCTGGGCAGGGCAGCAGTGGAGCAGGGCCTATCCTGTGACTCCAGCCTCTCTGTCAGCTATCAGTGTGGCCTTGTGTCTCGAGCCTGCTGTGTGGACAAATCACCAGAGAGCGATGGCAACTCCACACAAGGTTAGTGCAAATGGTACCTCTTTGTGACTGCTGTCAGCACCACTGACTTTGTTTGGATGAATTTGAAGTGATAAAAAATATTGCTTTGTAGTTTTGAAACCATATTTCACCTTCGTTTTAATCTTTTAAAATACTTGTTACAAAATGCAGTAAACACAGTTTTAGTTTTAGGTTCAGTTAGAAAGTTGTTTTAAATAGTAAACGACCAACCAAGGTATTTTGGCCACATATCTCTTTTAGCTGTATGTCTTAGCAAAACAATTAGCATATTACATACATACCCCATATCAAGTTGTTTTAAGACCACTAGTGCTTAAGTTTCACACCAGACAAGGAGATACAGCATATCATCTGCTATGCCTAAATGGTGACAGAGGCAGAATGTTGGTACTGGAATAGTCCTGCCCTGGTTTTTAGTGTTTTCTCCTCTCTAGCACTCCTGATCTAAGCAATATGGTAATTGGCAGCCACTTCTTTAGCTAAAGTGGGTGTATTTAGGAAAACAGAAAAATATGCAAGACAAGGGTACTCTAGGTCCTGGGTTAGAAACCGCTGTCCTGAACTGACACTTGGATACCAGGGTCTGAGATGTGATACTCTCAGTAAGAACGCTGCTGCCCTCTAGTGGTCTCTCCACTTCTCTACTTGAAAATGGTAAGGCAGTATGGAATCCTAAAACATTCATTCTCTGTATGTCACAGCCTACCTTTCTTCAACAGACGGAATTCATACTTTTAATGTGTATTATGTGACTGTTTATTTATGTCATCTGAATGGTAGGAGGAAGCTCTAGTGAAGCAGCACTGTCCAATCCAAGTGACCAGTGCATAGGTGAGTGCTAAATGATCCTTTGTTTCAGATCCAAGATAGTTATATGTGCATCATCATTTCTGTGTTTGTGTGGAAATATTGATCTATCTACTTTGTGTATGTGTGTTTATGTATGTGTGTTTAGTTGGACCTGGGAACTGTGCTCAGCGTTGTGTAGAAAATAATACCTGTGGCTGCTTTGCTGGGTACAAGCTTAAGCCAGATAGAAAAAACTGTGAAGGTAGGGCCAACAAAATAATCTTGATTCATCAACTGTCATCATGATGGTCGAACACTTAAAATCACACTTAAAATTTCAGCTTAGCCATTGCAAGAATAATGTGTCACATACATATACATGACTCATTCCAGTCTAAGTCTCCTTTCTTTCTTTTTCTTTTTCCCTGAAGACATCAACGAGTGTTTGTTGAGCTCTCATCACTGTCGTCCTGGTGAGCGCTGTATTAACACTCTAGGGTCATTCCGCTGCCAGAGGGAGGTCAGCTGTGGCACAGGCTACGAGCTCACTGATAGCAACAGCTGCAAAGGTCACACACACCATTACTTATTTCATCACTACACACATTTGAGCTATAGCATTTAAAAATGTTTGACAGGTGTGACCTGAAAATATTAGTTACACCTGTAAATGAGCCCACACTTCCATCACATGACATATTAGTTTTACAGCACTTGTCCAAGACATGGCCATTAGCATCATATTTGTGTTTGTAAGTAGAAGAGGAGAGCTTTTATTAAGATTACATTTGAAATTTGATTACATTTATGTACACATTCCTGGTTTAGTCGGCTTTTACTTTTATGCATTCATTTACTTTATTACGGCACAGACAAATAAGTAATGAAATTAAATTAAATGACAATTTAATATAAATCAAATATAAAGTAGAATATAGTAAGTAAGTAATATAAAGAATAATTTTTTTTCCCCACAACACTTCAGCTCAGCCTTACAAAAAAGACAGGAATGTGTTTTAAACAAAGTATTTTGACTTTTCCTTTTAGATATCGATGAGTGTGAGACTGAAACTCATAACTGTCCTCCTGAGTTTGAGTGCCAGAACACACCAGGCTCCTTCCGCTGCCGGCCCAAAGCACAGTGCTCTGCAGGATTCATACAGGATGCTCTTGGCAGCTGCATAGGTAAAAATTACATTTATATCTCTCAAACCTTGCACATAATGTCTCATGAACAGCAACAGAAAACCAGTTAGAAATATTTTGGGTATTTTTTTTGAGTTTTTATTTATTTGATTTTACTTTTATAAAAAAAAGGAAAATACCAACTGCTTTTAAAACTTTGTTAAAATTTAATGACCAACAGAACAGTAGAAATGGTGCAAAATGACTTTTATTGGTGACTGTTATGGAGATATAAGGTTTTGTTCTGAAAGCGACAATATAATCTTTAATGGAAAATCGGTAATACAGCAGGGATTTTTACACTCAAACTTTTGAACATTTCTCTCTCCCTGCCACAGATATTAATGAGTGTCTGAGTGTGACTGGGCCATGTCCACCTGGTCAGGTGTGTTTCAACACTGTTGGTTCATACACCTGTCAGAGAAACTCTTTGAGTTGTGGTCGTGGTTACCACCTTCATGAGGATGGCACACGCTGTGTGGGTATGGCAAAAAAGATCAGTAGATCAGTCTGCTTCACACTTATCAAATATCAAGTATCTTGTGCTCTCTTTTGAACCACTTAATGCAGCTTCTTAGTGTTTTTTGATTCTTCCCAGATATTGATGAGTGCGCAGGTCCAGATAATGCATGTGCCGGCCATGGCTGTATTAACCTGGTGGGCTCTTACCGCTGTGAATGCAGAAGTGGCTTCAACTTCAACAGTATCACAAGGGTTTGTGAGGGTGAGAGCCCATACATTTCATATTGTAACTTACATACATGAGACAAAATATGTTTTTGCCTATTTCAGGACTCACAATGAACACATAAACCCATCAGTATGGAATGGATAAAATTTAAACCTGGTTTTAGTGACCATATGTTAAACCAGCATGAATTTCTTCTATATTGCTATAAAACACAGATCAGCCATAACATTAACACCACCTTCATAATAATGAGTATGTCCCTCATGCTGCTGAAACAGTGTTCTGACACCTTTCTATCATAGTGAGCATTCACTTTTTAAACCACAGTAGCACTTCTTTTGAATTGAACTACACAGACTAGCCTTGACTTGCCCCATTGAAAAAGTGAGTTTAAGGTGCCCATGACTGATTAAATAGTTTTCCTTCATTGGATCACTTTTGGAAGGTACTAATTACTGCACACCTGGAACACTCCACAAGGCCTACCATTTTGAAGCTGCTCCAACTCAGTTATCTAGCCATCACAAGAAGACCCTTTTCAAAGTGGCTCAGAGTCTTGCCATTTTTCCTGCTTCCAGTATGTCAACTGCAAGAACTGCCTGTTTACTTGCTGCCTAATATGCCGCACCCCCATGACATGTGCCAATGTAATTAAATATCTATATAGGGGTAGTGGTGGCCTAGTGGTAAGGACATTGCGCTGGGGACCTGAAGGTTGCAGGTTCAAGTCCTGGCTCAGGCACTACTGTGGTACCTTTGAGCAAGGTACTGTCCCACTACTCTGCTCCATGTCTTGGAAGTTGCTTTGGATAAAAGCGTCTGCCAAATGAATAAAATGCAAATATGGTCACTTTACCTGTCACTGGTGTTAATGTTATGGCTGATTTGGTGCAATGTCAGTTTAATATGGAGTCATCTTACACCCCACCTTATCTTTGGCAATCTCCAATTCCACAAGCTCATGTGTCTACATAGACATATATGTTGTTCAGCTACCCTAGGGGCAGATTTTACTGAAGCAAAGCCTCAAGGTATCACCAGCAAAACACTGGATATGCTAGAGTAGAAAAGTAGTTTTGAATCCACTGTAAGTACTATACATGCTCTCTCTCCTTTTGGAATTCAGATATCAATGAGTGCAGGCACTATCCTGGCCGTCTGTGTGCACACAAGTGTGACAATGTTCTAGGGTCCTACAAGTGCAGCTGCACCACAGGCTTCAAGCTGGCCAGTGATGGTAGAAACTGTGATGGTAAGGCAAGATTTAGCCCTGTTCCTTACTCCCATTCACATCAGATGCTGATTAGAATGATGCACCAGCTGCAAAAAGTTCAAACTGGAATTAAATTCAAGTAGGGTTCTGGGCTCATTACAACCAATTGTTAGCCATTCTCTTCCTCTCCAGATCTTAATGAGTGTGAGAGTAATCCCTGCAGTCAAGAATGTGCCAATGTTTACGGCTCCTACCAGTGCTACTGTCGCCGAGGCTACCAGCTAAGTGACATGGATGGAATTACTTGTGAAGGTATGTACATGCATTTTAATGCATGGATTTGTATTATATGACAGATAATTTTTATCTGTGAATTTATATGTACATGAAATAGTACATTTATTTGTATTGAGTTTATTGAATTTGAATGCTATGTTGTCTGTTTCCTCAGACATTGACGAGTGTGCTCTGCCCACTGGAGGACATATATGTTCCTACCGATGCCACAATACACCAGGCAGCTTCCACTGCACATGTCCTGCTAAAGGCTACACACTCGCCCCTAATGGACGCAGCTGTCAGGGTAAAAAATCCCTACTGATGTCTAGGCTTTTTACCATTTTGAAGCCAGACAATACTTACTATACTAAATTTATATACATAAATTATGTTTATATATTGTATGTTTACTTTTATATGTGCTGCTATATGCTGTATATCCATTTATAACAAATTTTGAAATTCTTTAATAAATGTGTGGAGTGAGCTCTGCACTTAAATTCCACTGTATTTATTTTCAGTACCTTCAAGGAGCAATAAAGCTAAACTGAATTAAATTATGCACAGTACTGTGCAAAAGTCTTAGGCACCTATTTTATTGATTTAAAGTCCTTTATCTGAGCAGTGAGTTTCTTTCTGCAGCAAAATACAAGTGAACAAACAAACAAAAGAATAAATGCAAACAAACAGGAAAACAGTGAAAAGAATGAAGATTTGTTTTGTGTGTAAACAGTAGTTGATGGTGTTAACTGGTTAGAAGAACAGGTTTGGCTCCAGGTTTCTCCTCCATGCCTCCAGTCATTGCATGGATGTGTGTAAAGCTCCATCATCATCTGATTTCATCTAATGAAGGACTGCTTGAGCCCAAACCAGTGATTTGATGGAAACTACAAGTAATAATAGGTGTCCACTAGGAGAGCTCTGGGAATAGTCAAGCCAACACACTGACACAAAATCACTGTTTACTGTTTATTTGTGTTAATATTGTGTTTTTTGAGAAAAACCGAAACACCTACAGCCAAAATGAACAGCTTTTAATTTAATTATCATTTTCTCAGGTGCCTACGAATTTTTTTTTACCCAACAACCTATATCATTTTTAAAAAATTAACCAAAATGATATTAAATGCATTTCAGAATGAGATCCTTAACGTATAAATGCAAATTTTACCACTAGAACAGAATCAGTCTTCGCAATCATTGCTTCATTTTCATTCAGTGGTCAGATTTCTTGTTACATATATTAACCATCATTCAGAAAACTTAACCTGTTATTATTTTCTTCCTTGTAAATAGATATTGACGAATGTGTGACAGGGACTCACACTTGTTCAGAGACAGAGACCTGCTTCAATGTCCAGGGAGGATTCCGATGCCTGAACTTTGAATGCCCTCCCAACTACAGGCGCTCAAGTGAAACGTAAGTATAACAGATCTTTTACGAAATGTCTAATGTGGCATTAGATGATTGCACAAACATTTAAAATGAATGAAGTCTGAGTGTAGTGCATTTATTCTCTTACTGAAACACTGCATGGAATGGAGTAATAATGCCTTGCACTCTTACCCCCAGAGTTCTGCATATGCCAAATGTAGCCTGTGTATCTTTGTGGCTTAAAACCTAGAATCTGAAAAAGCAAAGTTTTTTTTTCCTATGACACAGGTTTATGACATCTTTATACTAGTACCTTAGCACTGGGCAGTGGTGGCCTAGTGGTTAGGACCATGCCTTTGGGACCTGAAGGTTGCAGGTTCAAGTCCTGGCCCGGGCACCACTAAGGTACCCTTGAGCAAGGTACCGATACACTGCTCCTGTTGATACTCCTGGCGCTGTTGATAGCTGCCTGCTGCTCCATGTGTGCACATGTGATGGGTTAAATGCAGAGGTCACATTTCGCTGTGGTTTGAGTGTGTTCACAATGACAAATAGTCACTTTCACTTAGCAAGTAAGTGGCAATTGTCCTATCCATGCTAACATTAGCTAATTTACACGTACACAAAAGTCTTTAATCTGTCCTTTCACATGCATATCAAATATAATTTGAAGTTAATAATACAGTCCAAATGTAGGTATTTTGAAAAAAAACCTGATTTGAGATTTTTGTAAACATTCTGTAAAGCATGTCCAAAACATTTTTATGAAAGAGTTTATTTGTAGGCGGAGCTTGTATAGGTGAAATGAGGTGAACCAGGCAAGTTACTTTTAAATCACTGTGTATGCCACTCCCCTCACCCCTGCCCCCTTCACCGCATGTCAAGCACTGCATCACCCTAACTCTTCCCTCTCTCCTTTCCTTCCCCTTCTTCTCTCCATCTCTTTGTCTCCCATTTGCAGTCGCTGCGAACGCTTGCCTTGCAATCAGAGTAGTGAGTGCCTGGCCTTGCCTGTGAGAATAACCTACTACCACCTCACTTTTCCCACCAACATCCCCATATCCACCAACATCTTCCGCATGGGCCCCTCCAATGCTATGATCGACGACAACCTCCAGGTGGCCATAGTGGACGGGAATGAGGCAGGCTACTTTGATACACAGAAGATAGAGAATGGAGGTGTGATGGTGGTTCAGAAACCCATCACTGTTCCTCAGGACTTTGAGATCTCACTGGAAATGAAACTGTGGCGCTACGGAGCTCTCAGCACCTACTTGTCCAAAATACAAGTGTTCGTAACACAAGAAGACCTTAGCAATTCAATTCTTGAATGAAAGATGGAAAAAAAAATATTATTAAATGCTAGAAAATGTTTCCATCCATTCTGATGGTCTGGCAATAGAAATGGAAAAGGATTTTCTCCTATGTCCTGAAAAACAGCCATCTACAAATTGATAGCAAGGTGATTTGCTATTAAACATTTTTAAACATTCACCGGTGGGGTTACTGCTAATCAAGAATTTTTCAGCCGTGTCAGAGCAATATACATGTGCAGATACTGTTGTGTCATCAGGTTGTGCTGATACTGTTGTGTCACCAGATCACCAGTAAGTTGATAGTGATGCTGGGAATGATGGGTCCATTTGATGATTATTTGCATTTAAAATCTGGCAGTCAGAACATTTATTCTTTTGTTGACTGTTGTGCCATGTTTCTACACCATTCCACATTTTTTTCTTCTTTTTAATAAAATGTATTTCTTTTTAAATGCTATTTTTCTCTTTACCACAAATAGACCTAATAAGTATAAGCAAAGATTTTTCTGCTTCTAATACCAACAGCAGTACCTCTGAAAAAGTTCATGGAGGTATATCTTCTATATTGTCTGTCTTCATGTAATGTCAGTGGTTGTAATGTAGGGGTTAAATTTTAATGTTTAATTTGTGGTCAGTACACCATAATTATGCAACACTTTTTTTTGACAATCTTTGACTCATGGATTTGATTTTTTTGGTGTTCAAATAGCCCTGGAGCCACTAGATGGAGCTTTTGGGAAAAGCAAGTTGTACAACATTCTCTGTCTATATAGAGATGTTGGCAGCTTTGGACATCTGAAAGGTTTCTCTTTATGTCTAGTTTATTCTATCACATACTACGTTAAAGAAAAAGTGAGAGACTCAGTTTATGCATTTATACTTAAGTTCAAGTCAATAGAACAAAAGGTGCATAAAGTAACTTACCATTGAATATTCACAACAGGAATAATGAAAGAAAAAGACTTTGAATTCCAGTACAATTAGAAAGTCCAGCACAATAAGCTGGATTCAACTGCTTTCTAATTGGACTGAACTAAATCGATTCAGCAATACTGGTTCCGCTCATCCACGATAATAGTGCAGGAAAAGCCTGTCCGAAGTGATGAAGTACTTGAAAGAACTGCTGAGTGAAAAGAGCTGAGACTGGATTTTGAGCGCCATAAATCAAATCAGCACTCAGGTTCATTGGGGTGTAGGGCGATCACACCGCGAGAGGTGCTCTTCATCTCACTGTCAGCCAGGGGCATGTCCTTAAAATACAGTTTTTAGAAAGCATGGCCATGCTTCGCTTTTTTCCCCCCGCTTACTTTCTGACAGTGAGTTATGGACCTCTGGGTTCTGGACGGTGGTCTGCACCAATTTGTGGCGCAGCAGCATCACCACTGCACACCAAGAATGAAGGCCCTCAGAGTTTGTGTTGGGGCTTTATCAACACACTGACTATAAATAATAATTACCAGAGGGGGAAAGAAAAAAAAGAACTTGTGCTTGACCATAAAGACTCTCATCCAATTTTTTTTCCTTCTTCTTCTTCTAGAGGTGGAGATAGAGAGTTTGTGTGTGTTTTTGGCAATGTGACTGCAGGGAGAGGTGACTTTGATGGCCTTTTGCAGCTTCACCAGCTGCAACCCCCCAATGCACTCAACCTGTCTTTGATGTCAGCTTTTGATGTCAGCTTTGATGCTATTAGACGTTCACTTTAAAGTGGCAGTTCATCTCAGGGTTTTATTTCCTTGTGAATCCAGCTCGTGGTCCGTCGTGATGTTCCTTCTTGTCCTGTGCGTGCCGTGCACGAGGCGCGCTATTATAAGTGAGGAGAACATCTTGTGGTTTTGGCTCTGCTCTAAGCAAAACGTGGACCCGCCCGCTAATTGCTAATTACAAGTCCATGCCCAGTGGTGGCTTGACTTTTCTGTCAGGGGCTTCTCCCCTCTCAGCATGAAAGAAAGCCCGTAACCCAATCCAGGCCTTGGGGTTCAGTTGCAGCTCCTGCAGGCCGATGAAAGAAAGCAGCGATGGAAGGATAACTAATCACAGTGGCTCTGAAAGATCACAGCCCTTACACCACTAGAACAACGAACATTTTCTTTTGTATATTACAGGCCAAATGGTAAATGTGTGCATGTTACTGTTGGTCACAAACAGACTGAACATGCTGAAAAGTTGTAAGAGAAATTCAGTGATACTTCATTCATGTCAGAAGCAGAATATCAGTAAAAATGTGCCTGTAGTTCTTCCAAGCCTATTCAGTTTCAGCTAAGGTTAATTTCTTGCACATCATGGTTTATCGGTAAATCAATAAACTTAAAAAAGTGATGGCAGGTGCATGCTGGGAAATGAAATGGACAGTTGTTTAAAAAATGACTTAACATTCTGATAAAAGATCCGTTTTTGCCTTTTACACATTTACATTATAGCAAATTACCTTAACAAGTTACCTGGGCAGAAGCAGCCTCATTGATGTGTTGTCTTGCTATGACGAGCATGATAGACTATTTTTCGCAATGAGAGGGATTTCTATTCTGAAAAACGCTGCCAAGGCAACATGGGCAATAACTCTCACATAGGCTTTCTACTACTAGAGCTGCCTCCGATTATCCTGAGACACAAACAAAGTCTTAAATAAACCCATTGCACAGGCCTGCAAAGACAAGGGAGTTGTCTAGTCAGGCTCTCCAAGGATATAAAACTCCCTCTGCCCATAAATCCTACACATGAGATTATTGGATATGAACACTGGGACTGCTCCACAAAAGCAAATATTTTCTTGAACAGGCTTTAGATCAGTGTCAGAGCTTCACCCTGACAGGCAAAATGCATCGAAACTATGAGTGGCTAACAGGAAACTTGACCACCAAAGTCTCTTTCCTGGTGTGATTTTTGGCCTCTTGTTTGATTCTATTCTGATTCCTACCCCCAAAACATGACTGTCTAACTTGCAAGTCCCATTTTAAGAATGTCTACTATTTGTGCAGATAATATTTATGTAGTGGACATTTCACTCGCCTGCTGGGCATTGGGTTCTGTGGTGAGCTGCACTGGAAGGCTCCCCGTTGTTGTGTGCCCCCAGTTTTGAAAGGATTTTTTTCATTCAGTCATCAGCTGCAATCAAGACCTGTTCTTTCATGCATTGTAGCTAGAAGCCAAGATTGACATTGACAGAATAAGAATCTGCAATAGATCAGCATTTGCCTAGTGCCATGCATTGTAAAGGCAAGCATTTCCCCCCTTTTTTCAGCAGAGCAAGGGTTGATCGCTCCGATACCATCCGCTGTTTAAAGTCCTGCCAGCCCAACGACATCACATGTGTGCTGGACCCCCTTCACTCTGTGTCACACACTGTCATCTCCCTGCCCACCTTCAGAGAGTTTACGAAGCCAGAGGGTACAGTATCTGTTTTACCATGTATGATTCTGGACCAAATGGGTAAAGTCAGCAAAAATGGGACATCATAAAGTGAGATGAATAAGCTTCATGTTGCATTGCTCTTAGAGCAACAGGAACCAATCAAATGCAACTATTATAAATAATTACAACTCAGATGCATGTCAATCATTGTTTTCATGGGCATCATAATTTCGGCACTGGTCATAATCTGAAATCTTGCTGCATCCACCACAAAGTGTCCAACTTTTGCCTAGTTTGCCTTATAATATAAAGACTCTTGCTTTATTTGATTGCAGTAAACACAGTAATGCTATACTGTATATATACCATCTTGGCAAAATCCAATACTTTTAAAGATATCTGTTTCTATATAATGACAAAAAAGACTTTCAGGCTAAATAAAAATAAGTTATTGTTGCCTTTTGTTCTCCTTTTTCTCAACAGAAATTGTTTTCTTGAGATCTGTAACCCCATCCCATTATCCACATGTGGATTCCCCAGAAATCGTCTACGACATCCAGGAAGGAAACATCCAGAACTCCTTTGACATCATTAAGCGTTTTGAGCATGGCATGATTGTGGGTGAGTGGCACTCGTTAACAATGTCTAGGGAATACAGCAACCCTGAGGCCCCATTCTCTGGAAATTGAATTTGCCCCGAGTGGTTTTCCGACCTAATTTTGCATTACGAAAGATTCTCCCGCCTTTTTTTCTTTTTAACAAACCAGTTGCATATGTGTCTCTGTGTGGGAGAGAAGGAAGACAAGACTGAAAAGCTTGGAAACTACGTGTAGATGCTTATTCCACTTAGGTGTTTGTGACACCACTCTTCCAGTGTTGGTTCAGTTGATGATAGCCTTTAACAGTCTCTTGCATCTTTTGTGGTCATCTCAGCCTTTACATGGCCCTTTTGGAGGACAGCTGTTCATGTTCTGTTCATCGTTTTAGGTGAATGAGCCTGTTTTTTCACTAAGTATATGGACTTATTTTTTCTCTGTTGTGGCAGAACCAACTTCACTTGTGTTGGCCTGCTTTGTTTATTCAAGGCTGTTTGGAAAGATCACAGAAAGATTTTCAGTAACCAAAAGGTTATTGTTGTTATGTCTTTGTACAAGAGGAATTGGAAGAGCTCATAGTACTAAGCATATTGAGGTAAATGTGGTCGAGGCTGACAAGAAAAACCCAGAAGACATGGTCACTTGAGCCTGTAGCACATGAGTCATGCTTTGTTTCAGAGAGCTGTCTAATTTCAGAGAGAGCTCTTATACATATGCATCTCAAGAAGTGGTAGGACCCATGATCTGAGTACCCCTGTTCCATGGGAAGCCCACTTAACTTTGAGTTGAAGCTTTTACATTAATCCAGCATCACATTTTGTAATTTCTTCACCATTAGCCTTAGATTTGGTCAGCACTCCATTTCAGTACTGGCTTTATCATTCACTCATTGACTTTGCCTTATGACTTAAATGTGTAATGCATATGTTACAGTAGTGGCCAGTTGGAGTACGAGGGAAGGAGGCCACAATGAGGAGCAGAACTTTAAAGAAAAACTTGACATCATCTAGACTACAGTGAGCTGATTAGCTAGATTAGCCTGCTTTACAATGTAAACTGTTAAAGGTTTAGAGAGTGTAATTTTCTGAATATTGACAAACATAATTTTGTATGCATTATAAGCATAGTCGTCTAACCAGTTGGCGCAGAGTCCTTGTTCCTGTTGGCAGGTATGGCTGGCTGCTTTAGCCACACCGTACTCTTGCTGGGTTTTTAATTTTAAAAAGTCTTCCGTTTTTAACTCAGGGTCTCCCTTTCCTTTCCCATTTCTGTTTACCCCAGCAGCCAGGCAGTGAGTTGGGCTCAAGTGGTCATCTGCTGGGGGTATTTCTGTAAAATGAGCAGCAGACATGCCCACCGTATTCATGGAGCAACACCAGCTAGCGGCAGGCAAACTCCCTAAAGGCTGTGGGGCCAGGGAGGTCTGTGTCTAACTCGGACAGGCTCCCGCATGCAGCTGGAGTGCAGATTGTGGAGCTCATGCCTGCTTATAGAGGTCCATTCCCCCTCTCCGTAGTGGCGGGTGTGCTTATCGCATGCCTCGAGCACTGTGGCTAGCATCAGACAGACTCCCTAAAGGCCTTGGAACTGGGGAGGTCCGCATCTAGTTCTGAACAAAAAAAAAAAAAAAAAAAACAACAACAAAAAAACCACACACACTTTATATGACTCTCCATAATAAAGCATACATTAAGGAGCTGGTGAGGGGAATAAGGCAATTAATCAGCCAATATCCCCATCCCACCCTCTACATAAATGTGTGAGTGTGTGTGTGTGTGTGTGTGTGTGTGTGTGTGTGTGTGTGTGTGCATGCATGTGTCTCTCTGTGTGTGCATGCTTATGAAACTTCCGCAATGATGATTCATGCAGTTGCTCTTTGTTACATATTGTTCCCTCCAGTCTTCAGTTGTGTCTGGCTTGGCACTAGAGCTGTAAAACTGGGTACCACAAGAAAGCCTTCACTGCCTTTATTGCATAGAACTCCTCGTTAGATGAAGACGACTCTTCCAGAACCATTTACCGCATGCAGAGTCCCAGGCCTTATGCAGAGCAAGCTGTATCCCTTTGTCACGATGAGGCGGTGGACCTGCAGTGGCCAAAACATAGACAGAGGCATCAACGAGTCAGTCACTGCCCAGCTCTAAAACAACTGAGAAGGATAAGTCATGAGAAAGCATCTGGGATAAATTTACAAGCTTGCACAGAAAGTCTTCCATCCCATACCTCTTGGGAATTTGAAGAGACTAAGGACTTAATCTCATTTATGGGTTGTGTCACTATAAAGACAATGCTTGTTCATACTCAGATGTGAATGGGCTGCTTGGGTAATGTGGAAAACTGGAGAATGTTTCCAAAATGTCAGGCAAAAAGATGCATGAAATAATTTTCTTCTGACATGGCAATTAGTCACTGCAATTGTTGCACAATATTATTAGAACTTTATTTGCTGAAACATGTTTGTTAAACTAAGTCGAGTTTGCTTGATGTAATTAATTTAAGCCAATGTTCTCAAAAGGCCACAGTGCTGGAAGACCACAGCACAGTTGAACATCTTGTCTGTTTGGACAAACAAGATTCAAGTCCGGAAGGCCTGGATAATTAGTAGATGAGTCCACTGAGTCAAGATAATTAAAGTAAATGCAATGGGAGCTTTTTAGAGATGTGCTTAAACTCTTGCATATAGCCTGGTAGTAATCGGTGCCAAAGCAGAGCATAATTTGATATGAAATGTTTCTCACACATAGCTTATTGAAACAAGAGGATCTATTTTTTCTATTTTAAACTTTCAGTAAATATCATATTCAGTCAATTTCACATTTTTTTTAACAATTTCTTAGCATTGAAATGAATAGAAAAGATACAATTTCAAGGATTAATATGAGCTGCTGGAATTCCGTATGTTGTCCACTGCATATATCTGTAAGACTCTCATATAGGAATGCATGTAATGGGAATTCTCCGTCACAAATGGACGTGGCTGAGAGGCATTTTGCTTCTTTGTTTGTTTGGGTTTCCCCCATGCTGAGAAGCGCACAGAGAGAGAGAAAGCATCAGTTTTCTTCTCGCATCCATCACTGTCCACAGGAACGTTTCTCATGGCACTCACGTCTGAGTGAAAACACTGGCAGTGTGAATCATTAGAAAAAACACAGCAAACTTCAGCCTTGCTAAAGATACCAGCACTAGCCAGCTTTCGGTTAAGGAGCCTGATTAGGTTAGTTTACACTATGTAAGACACACACATATATATATAAAATTTTATTGCATGGCGTTTAAGAATATGGAAGGAAATTTGAGAATTTTAAATGAAACTTGAGAATATAGAATGAAATTTGAAAAAAAACTGAATGAAGTTTGACGTTATTATGGATTATTATGCAGTGTAGTGGGACGGTACTTTTCTCAAGGATACTTCAGTGGTGCCCACGCCAGTACTTGAACCTGCAACCCTCAATTCACAAGGGCAAGGTCGGTGTGAAGCCAAAGTTTAAGAAAAGCAGAGTCAACACATTAGTTTTAGGCCAATGGCAATATAGACAGCAAGTGTCTATAAGTGAGCAGTGGTGATGTGACCTGAGGGTTCAAATCTCAGACCAGTAAAAGTGCCACTGAGGTGCTCGTAAGCAAGGTACCATCCCTGAGTGCTGTCCACTGCTCCTACATGAATGGGCTAAATGCAGAGGTCACATTTAATTGTGGTGCACTGTGTGATATGCTGTGGTGTGTTTACAATGACAAATAAGCACACAGTTTTACCCTGTGGAATAATAGTGCACATTTAAAACACTAGATGGTGCCATCCCTGGTGACGTTAAACTTCATTTAATATTAATGCCATA
>JBBPDA010000126.1:13453621-13476103 GCA_037974385.1 Arnoldichthys spilopterus
TATATATATATTTTTTTTTTTTTTTTTTTTTTAGACTGTTTTGTCTGGTAAAGATGATCAGTGTGTTACTGCCCCTAGAAAAGTTTGAAAGACCTTTGTTCAACAGCGTCCCCTCCGATACTACCTAAGCAAATTCCAGCTTTTGATGTACTTGCTGTTGCATCAGACCTTCTTCCCACAGGCTAAGAGATGGCGCTCATATCACATTTTGGTAGCCAGCATGAAGCTTTGGCTGGAACCCCCAGTGTCGTAACTCTAGCAAAAATGCAGTCCTGAAGAAAACTGTGCACTGTGGTGTTTCCCCTTACTGCTATGAAGGGACTTTGCCAACTTCCGAAAAAAGCAATTGCTGGGAAAATTAAAATGAGGGATCTTTTCATAAGTGATTCCCAGCTTAGTTACATCTTGGCTTGTATTACACTTAGAAATCAGAAAAAGAATTAATAATAATCCAACTACTTAAAATATGTTGTAAGGATATGCACCTGTGGTCTTAACTGACTCCAAATAATAAAATAATTTGCTATGATTCAGTTGGCATTATGGTGAAAAAACGAATGAAGAGACGGTTTGTCTGTGTTCAGGTATGTGTCACTGGCAGTTGCTACTGTCCTTCACACACACCAGAGGAATTTTAGCTAGGTGTGTCAGTCTTTTTGAGTTTGTGGGTGGTGTGTCTGTGTGTGTGTGTGTGTGTGTGTGTGTGTGTGTGTGCGTGTGCGTGTGCGTGTAGGGGGGCTATTTCCTTGTATTTGTTATTACCTGTCAATTTTTAAGTGCTGAATACATTAATCATGGTAATATTTATATCAGGAGAATCGGTCAAATTATTTTAAAATTGTTTTATTTATTGATATACTATTTTAATAAAAAAAAAAACAGGTTTAGACTAGTCTTGTCTCCAGCTGTCATGTGTTCCATAATGATTTCTGGATTCAATACAGTTTCAGTGTGGAACCGAAGGGAGTAAAGCTGATTTGTTATCCACACCATGCATGAAGAAGACTTACAGCAGTAAATTCTGTCTTGTCGTATCTCTGTGGTTTTTTGATTGAGTAGAAGATTGAGTTCTCCTGGAAACATGCACTCTTTTCACTAAACTGGAAAGGCTAATTCCATTTCACTGATAGCACAGGGAATACCAGGTCTTAGAAACTGATGCTAGACAAGAGTACAGCAATACACATGTCCTTTGGATGTAGCATGTTACAGAATGAATCACAAAATGGCATCATTAGGCATACACTAAGAAAGTAGCCAAGCCAATGAAGCCTCCTCTGCGTTTCAGAGAAAGGATTGCTGTGAATAATTAAAGTGAAGGTTCTCAACTCCGGTGGTCCACAGCCCACACAGACACATATCATTCACTGACAGTGCTCAGCCAGGGATCCAGGGCCATCCATCACAGCTGATTTATCATCTGCTATGGCATATCCAAGGGCCGTGGTCGTAAGAAGGACAGGGAGATTTGTTTATGCTACAGCTCATTGAAGGAAGCACATGGTTTGATCAGATGTAAAGGTTTATGATTGGAAATGTGTGGTTCATAACATGATAAGGAGCAGCATAGCTACACTAGTAAGTCTGAATGTAAGTAACCACAGTAGGGCATGACCACATGTGTGGCAGTAGACAGTACAGTCCGTTTTGCTGGGTTGCATAGGAAACATTCTCTCTTTGAGAGAAATTATCGAACATTTAATTAATTATTTTTCAATTTAAGCCATAACTCTCCAGCTTAATCAGTTTCAAAAATGTCAAG
Source organism: Arnoldichthys spilopterus (assembly GCA_037974385.1). Classification (NCBI taxonomy): domain Eukaryota; kingdom Metazoa; phylum Chordata; class Actinopteri; order Characiformes; family Lepidarchidae; genus Arnoldichthys; species Arnoldichthys spilopterus. The sequence continues at coordinate 13,455,384 of JBBPDA010000126.1, forward strand.
TCTGAACATTGTTGTGAGCAAGCATCCTCCTTTTAACTTGGTTAGTTGGACATGATGATTCATTGTTAATTGAGCTTGAGACACCAAACCACGTATCTGGCATTTTTAGACCAAACAGGCAAAAATTATGCCCCCTTTACAGTTGCTGAGAGGTGTTTTTGTAAGGCAGCCCCACTAGCCATGATCTGACCAGCCAGGCTTTCTGTACCCTTCTGTGGTGACCCACTGCGGGGGGTGGCTGCTGACTGTGCTTCCTATTGTAGACCGAACCATGGTATGTGCCATCTGGGCCCTTTCTAATGCCTTTTAGGGGATAACACGTTGGCTAGTATGTCATTATCCAATACTGTGGTCAGGCGATTCTGTTTGTCCCTAATGTTAAACCTTCTCATTACAGATCCTGTTGTACACTGCTTCCCTTAGTTTGTGGAACCATAAAACCAAATATTGCACTGTTTACTTTTAACCTTTCAAAATTCAAGCATGTATAGCCATTGGGAATGATAAAAAGCTTGCTGGCATTTGGCTGATTTTGTTTTGTGGCAAGTATTTTATAACACAACCATGCACTATTTATCTATGCTCTCAGTTGCATTGTGGGACGAACAGGACAATATAGGTTTACGGAGACAGGCTTCAAGAAAAACTAAATTAACAGTGATTTGTTACACTTCAGATAGAAGCCTTTAGTCTCTAATAAAATAGCCTGGAACTATTCTGTTCATTCTCATAGGTGACATTTATTGGTAGGAACCAACATCATTGTCTCTGCATTTCAGAATAGTGAAGTGATGTACCAAAGATTTGGACATTTGTAAGGTCATGGTAGAGTCATTTTTATCAACCTAGCTACATATGCAAGAAAAAAAACGATTGTGATTACTGTCACACTGCAGGGGAGAGACCCACTTGAGAATTGGCTATTCTGCCAGCATTATGGGGTCATTTTAAAACATAAAACATGTAGTTTACGGTTTCAGACTCACAGTTTGACCTTTTTATGAGGTCTGATTTGGTCAGAGGAAAAATCCTTAGAGGTTTTGAGGTTTGTTTTGGTCCCTCTATGGCCACCCTTTCATCCCTCTGATCCCTGGCCATTCTGTGGTTTTGAAAGCCTACACACATGTGGTCCATCTAAGCTTTAAGCTCATCTGTCACATTTAACTTAGGCTTAAGGTCATCCTGTGACCAAACAATCTAACCATAACTTTTTATTCCTATAAAACTGCAATTTGAACAGTGTTCAAGTACTGGATGTATTATTCTATTTCACTTCTCTGTGCTCTTAAATCATATACCCATTAAAGTGTGTTTACGTGTTAAAATCAAAACCAGCCTGTCAGTTTCAACAAAAGGAAGAAAAGAAACACTATTGTAAAACTCAGTTTGTTCCCCATTTACTAATATTGATCACATAAGAAACATAATACAATCTGAATAAGTTTAATCTGAATATCATAGTGTTACCAAGTTAACCTCCTGTTCTCTTACAAATAATTCTCACTGTGGAAATTATTCATAATTTAGGGGCTGCTGTCTCCTAATTATTAGAGAAGAGGCCTTGTAAATGAAGAGTTCCCAGTTCAATCCCTGGGGCTGGCAGGAACAATTTGGACTGAAATGGTAAAGCATTTAATTCCAAAACTGCCCCCCCTACACAAAAATTGGCAAAAAAGTATTTAACTATTTGAATCACTATGCAAAAATAAATGTAGCTTAACTATCAGCAAGCAAATTCACAATGTAGTTTTACTGCTACTTCATTTTCATGTGGTTCAATTACATGTATTTACAATTACATTATTACCATAATGATAATGAATTGCTGCATATAAGCTTTGCTGAGGACCGTAGATTGTGAACATTAGAGTTCAGATGTCAGGCAAACATGATTTGAGGCAAAGATGTCTAGTGTATGGGAAATTTGTGCACTATGTGTTCATTCACAGCTCAGTAAAGATTAAGAATTGACGATGACAACAGCAAGGAATGCCTGCATGAGTGCATCGCGTGACTGCGACAGATGGGCCTCATTTACCCTGCTCTTCCACAAAGAGCCGGGCTGATGCCAGCAGGCACTATGTGAATCTGCTCTCCGGCATGCTAACATGCTAGCTGCCTCGCAGCTTCTTCTGTCATTGGTCAAGTAATGGCACCTTGATTTATTTCAACTGTAATTATTAAGCAGATTGTGCTGGAAGTTACAACTGGTAGTTTCCATTGTGATTTTTTTTTTTTTACAACAATCCTTTTCTTCAAAGCAATGCATGGATGTGGTGGAACAGGAGAGACTGTGGAGAAAAAAGTGGGGAGCTTGCTCCCCGGCTGCTCTGTGTAGAGTGATGAAGTCTGTGCAAACAGGACAGGGGTATATAGTGTCACCAGTCGTCCACAAAGAGAGGAGTTGCTGACAGCCTGTATAAACAGTTCATTTTCCCCTCCTTGTAATCGCGTGTTCACTTAAAAAGATTTTCCGACGCATTCTTGGCACTTTTGGTCATCCTCAAATGGGTGTGTTCTCTTCTTTCTGTGATGTAGGATGTCTAGTGTCCTCAGGGAAGAGGGGTCTTTGTCTTTGTTTCAGTAATAATGTTCACTTTTATGATATAACTTTAATGAAAGACTTTCAATTTAAATTGTCTTATCAGCTGAAAAAGTCTTTACATCATGGCTGCAATATAGCTATTCATTATAGTGTGGCCTGAACTACAACTGAACTACAGAATCTTTGTTGTTTCACTATAAAAAGGAAATATATTGTTATATGATATGAACATATTCCAAAATATAAATAATATACTGTCACTGTCACTTTAAAACCTTCAATTTATTTGGCTTCTGTTTATTTTTTTAGACCAATAGAAAATGTTTAAACTGATCATGTTTATTTTTGAAAAATAAATTAAAAAAAGGAATTTGAGCATTATTTTCCCTATTGTGATTAGCTGAAACACAGTAATATCAAGGATCTCTGAGTCAGCTGTGCGAATTCTCTCAGTGGTTGATAGTGGTGGTGGGACGGGCAGATTAGAAATGCCAAAGAGATCTTAAGGTTTTCAAATTCTGCAATGTGATCATGTGACTAAATAAAACTATTGACAAATAAAAATCCTTTATTTCTTACTTTCATTAAATTAGTGCATACTTTGATTTCACATTGGTATGAGATTAATTTTACCAACCCTAAAAGAGCTCTGAGCAAAGAGATGTGAGAGAGTCAGATATTTCTACCTCATTAGGCCATTTGCAGTCTGATATTATTTTAACAGTAGTCGCTTCATCGGATTAACCTCACAAAAGATTTGTAAAGAGCCAAATACTTTACGAAGTATGAGCCACAATGGAGTGACACAGCCGCTATAAATCGAGTAAATGAGATAATACAGACTATGGTAAACACATGTCTGCTTGGATTTTTTCAATCTTTTTTATTCAATTTAAAAGTTTCCATATGTAATGTTATTCCATTGTGCACTGTCCTGGCCATCAGAAATGTCCATTTGTGTGTTCACTAAAGTGAAGTGACATTTTTGCTTTTTTAAGAAGCATCAATTAGCAAAGCTCAGAGAATCACAGTCCCATGGAAAAGGGCAATTTGACTTCTCAGTTTCTTAACACTTTTTGGATGATAGATGTAATGAAAATAAACACATATGAACTGGTAATTTACCACTTTGGAGTTTGAGGTTTTGTTACGACTACTGTAATATACTTTCTGGGTTGTGACTTTGTTCATGTGGTTTTGTTCTTCCCAGGTGTTGTCAGACAGGTGAAGCCGCTAATTGGCCCAGTGAGCACAGTTCTGAAGCTGGCCATGAATTACGTTACAAATGGAGTCGTCTCTAATCGAAACATCATCAATGTCCACGTCTTCGTCTCTGAGTTCTGGTTTTAAATGACTCATACCCAGCAATCAGTCATGATTTTAGGTATCCATTTGTAAAGCTTTATGCACAAGTATGCACCTAGCTTTGTCTAATTTCTTATGGAAATTATTTACTTGCTGTTGGTGGTATAATGTATATGCTTGTAGGTGAGTGCATAGCATTGTTGCCATTAAGTCTAAAAATTCATTGGTTGCCAATTTGTATGAGGAATCTTACTTGTTAATATGTAAATGTATACTTAAAATACAAACACACACAAACACGTATACATTTTTGCATTAAGAACACAAATGCAGGTAGGAAATGAACTTTGCATGTACTCAGTTTCATCATGTCATAGAAAACACCTTGTTTTAACCTTATTGGTGAGGAAACACCACTTGCTGCTCTGCTGCTTTTTAATGTAGGATCAAAAAGCGCACCTCATTTTTTTAAGATTTTGTTTTCCATGCATGTCTTTGCTGCATTAGCCTTTGGGGATAAGACTGAAGGCAATGAGAGTTGATTGAGAGTTCTTTCTGGAAAGTGGATCTAAGACGAGCATTGAATGACCAAGTAGTGGATCACTCATTCACTGATTGTACTTGTTTCTTTTCATTCATTATATATGTAACCCAAAGTGTATCATTAAAAACTATTTTTTATTTCCAAACTGTTTGTCTTTGATTTGAAATATGGTTTTACTAACATAGTACACTAAAAAAACACACTCAAACCCGAAATTGCCCATGTAGTATTAGTTTCCTTGGTAGAAATGAGTAATTTAATTATTTTGCATGCTTATGATTCAGCCATTATTTAGTTGGGTTGTTTCAATTCATATGTAAATCAACTTTTCCATGTCATTTGGTTTGGTAGCCTCCACAAATAGAAGGCCTTTTTTTATTAGTCAGTTTAAGACACAGTGATGCCAGCATAAGTTTCTTAGCTCCTCACTCCCATTGTATATACACTCACTGTGCCTCATGGCATGCTAAGATAATTTATATTCTGAAGTAGCGTTCATTTCTGAGCTGGAAAATGCATATGGTACAGAGGGGTCAGAAAGCTTATGTGTGACCACATCCCTTCCAGCGGGGGCCACTGAACCGAAACTGTCTTTTCTCAACGTCAAGGGACATGAGGCAAGCAGCTCCAGCTCATTTGCGCAGATGGAGCGACTGGCCTGAACCATGGCTGGTTAATCATCACTGTGGTTGGGACAAAAACATTGCTGACCAGCCCTTCAAAGACAATGGAGCGGCATAACGTCCTCAGTAGATCTCAGACTACAAGGTCTAACCATACTCAGAAAACAGTGGGTTTCAGTCAGAGCATAGATTGCCACTCTAAAGCAGCGATGCTCTGTTCCATTACGATCTCCTTTTTTCTCCTGCATGAAACTCTTGTCTCTGGAATTGTAACATGACACTAAACAGTAAACCACAAATGCATATGACATCAGCCAGCAGAAAGAGAATACCCCCACCAACACCACCAACACCACCAAAAAAAAAAAACACATGTGGAGCAGAACAGAGCCAAATTCTCCTTCCTTTTGCCATGCCTCAAGCCTCTGGTAGCTGCCACAGGGGGAATCAAATTGTCACTGGATTAGAGTAGAAGAAATTTAACTACAGTGTAGCTAAACCTGCTGGTTGCACGTGCATATGTGTGTTTGGGTATAGGGACTGCACTGTGGCCAAATGGTGGTCAGGGCATGTGTGTGTAGGCGTGTGTGTGTGTTTGTGTGTTTGGACTGTACTGTGGCAGGGTGGTGGTCAGAACCCAGGAGGAAGGGAGGATTTTTGGCTGTGGAGAGAGGTGAAAAGAGAGTGAGATGAAGTGGAGAGAGGAAAGAAAGGAGGGATGAGGGTAAGCAAGGTCCAGTTGTGCCTGGGTCGCTTGGGCAAAAGGCCCAGCAGGCAGACTGAGCAGGGTGGTTTCAGTCATACACATAGCACACACACACACACACACACACACACACACACACACACACTCCCAAAACACATTCACACTCCTTGCCCTGTGCTTTTTCCTGGCCAGGAATCCTTGTCCTCTACCGCAACACATGTTTTAAGATATAAGTGAGTTCTTTTAATAAAAATGCGGGGGTATTTCTCCTCTCTGGTTTTACTAACCATTGTTTCTCATTATGCTGAACACAAGAATGCAGCCTTCAGGGCAATACGTCAGACACATGCTGCTTTGGTGTGTTCACTCTGCTCAGTGCTTTAGAAATTAAGTCACAGGTATGTCCTTTCTTTGCATGTGGTAGCAGGTTTTCTTTTTCCTTTTTAGAACAAATCTAAGGTCAATAAAGTGTGTGACAAGGCTATGCTCTAGCATCTCTCCTTTCTTAACCTCAAGTTAGCTTATTTGCAAGTAAGAAGTGCCAAATTTACGTAAAATCTCCCTGCACCTGTCAAATTGATGTTACCAGATTGGGGGCCTAGACATTATGGCTGCAGGCCAACCATTATTATTCATGAAGTCTCTAGACCAACAACTGCAGTTTACTCTGCAACTGCATGTTTTTACAACTAAGCATTGCAAGCTTTACTTCCCTGTTTCAATCAGACTTTTATATCTTTCCATTTTTCCAAAAGCTATATCTGCAGCTTTGTATACAATGAACAGCTCCACTACTGTTGGATGTATGAGAAATCTTTTTCCAATATTTCAACAAAAGTGTGTAAAGGTAAATCATCATATACACATGCAAAGGCTTGAATGAGGGCTGATATTTTATAGCAGTCCAATAGGTGGCAGACACACACAGCACTAGGCCTTTCCCTTGGCACCACTAGCTGTTAAAGAGAGTGATAAAGGATCTTAACAACCAAGCACTACAAGCTAACACTCCATGTCAAGTGAAAGCTGTTCCCAAAGCCATTTTAAGACAAACCTAACAAACACTCCCATTTGTGCCTTATGTGATCAGTGAAATTCCCTGAGGTTTCTACAGCTGACAAAAAGAACTCTAACCAATAGCTCCACCTTGACCCAAAGCAATGCACTGTGAAAAGATGTGTGACTCTACATATTTTAAAGCTCCAACTCTAACCAACTCTAACCAGCTCTAACCAGTTTTACATTTGAAACCCATGCCAGAGTACACACTAGACCCATCAAGAGTGGCAGCAAAGGTTACTGAGACTTAGCCCACACTCATGAAAATTCAAAGTACTCAAAGTGAAGGGCTTTCTTTTGATGTTCCTGCAGCCCCTGAATGGAAGAGTGCAGACCCTTAATTTCACAAAACACTTTTTTGATGTTCTTGAGGTTAGCATGGATGAATATTAAATAACTGAATGGCCCTTCTCACATATTCACAAGTGTCTAGAAATAGAGCCTGACATCGGATTATTAAGTTGCTTTTAATTTGAGAATGTGATGGATAGCTTTAAAATGACTTTATTTATGGTACATATTTATTTGCTTTTATGGCTGAGGGTAACATTCAAAACAAATGTGTTTGCTAAACGAATGAAAAGCACATTGCTTACTGAACAAATCCATGCTCCATATGACAAGTTGGCAGAAAAGTTTGTAAATCTGCAATAATGGGAAATGGCACTTCAGACAACAAAAAGGGTGTCTGTTTTGAATAATGAATAAATGTCTCCCAAAGTATTTCTTAGCATTTTATTGTAGGAGCCATTATTTTTATACATTTGTGTTATTCCTAATGAGGAAGCCTCATCAATTTTTAATTGCAGAGATCATTTGATTGTCTGCTTGAAAAAGCAGAAAACTCTGGGGGATAATTTGTTGGAGATCCACCCAGGCTGTTGGTCTTTCTCCCACTCAGATATACTGACATCACCAAACCTCTCGACCCTACAGTTTTAGTTTTCCTGGAGTTAAAAAAAAAAGAACCGTGTAGGATCGTTGTTTTGTCTGTACCGATAAACACACACCCATTTGTCTTCCCATGAGTGATGTGTGGTGTCTCAGGAGGTGTGTGTCTCTGGCTTTCAGCTGTAAGAAAGTAAGGGCTTGTACAGAGTAACCAAAAGTGCAGTCATGCAGTATGTACATGTTTAGGCGATTGGTTTCAGTGTGACTGTTACACACAGTTTGTTTTGATATTTGATGTCAGGTGTGAAATTGTTTTAAACTGACTTTGCGCCTCACCAGAAAACCTACCCTTTTACAATTGGTCCAGTGAGTGAGTGAAATGGCATTAAGTTATCCATTACAAATGCAAAACAATTACTGGCAAGATGATACAGCTGAACGCAGGAGCAAGTGTGAATTGCTGAGCAGATCATAAAGACTTTTACAAAGATGTGCCTTTTCACCAATTCCATCTACTGGCTTTCACTGAGATTACAATTCTTTATACCACATATTCAAGTTTTCAGTTATCTAAATAAGAGGAATTCCAGCTTTAGTGTGGATTGGTAATAAGTTCAAGCAAGTTAAGCAAGCGAGGAGCATGTGAACAGGCTATTTAGTACCTGGTAAAACATTCTGAGGTTTTTCTGTAGAATTTAACCTCTTCTTTTTAAGGGAAAGTGACTATTTGTCATTGTGAACACACTCAAGCACCACAATGAAATGTGACCTCTGCATTTAACCCATCACACGTGCACATGTGGAGCAGTGCCCGGGGAGCAGTGTAGTGGGATGGTACCTCAGTAGTGCCCGGGCTGGGACTCGAGCCTGCGACCTTCAGGTCCCAAAGCCCTAACCACTAGGCCACCACTGCCCATTTCTTGCTCTTGATGTAGAATTAGTGCAGGTAATGTTGTTTCTTTTATAAATGGCATCAGCCAGCTGATGATCTAGGACAACGGTGTCCAACTCTTGTCCTAAAGCTCTACCACCTTGGAGATTTTGGATCCAACACACTTGGTACTTGTATTCAGACTCAGCTGAGGGCCTTTATTATCCATATCAGGTATGTTAGATTAGGATTGGCTCTACACTCTGCAGCGTGGTAGATCTCCAGGACCAGAGTTGGGCACCCCTGATCTTTGTTCCAAGAGAAGCTGGAATTGCTTGAGTGTTGACATAGTTGACATAACACTCCATTAATCCATGAAATAATTTTTAATAAATACGTTAGATATTTTTTATAACATTAATAGAATGTTATAAGAAATTTTTATTATTATTATAATACATATGAAAACGTACTATATGAAGACTTATATATTTAGATTTTTATGAAAGGTTGTTTTGTTTTATTTCTATCAGCATCTGTATGTTTGTTTATTTATTTATTTATTTATTTATTTATTTATTATACAGCTAGGGGTGCATCCAAAGATCTAGATTTCCCGTCTATAAATCTCTTATGGTTAAATAATGTGTGGAGCTTTTATTGGGGGCTAATAGTTTTGTTGTTTATTATGTTTTTCTTTCTTCCACTTGCTCCCACAATGTTTAAAGGCCTAGGCTGTTTGGTGCAAAGGTTTTCTCCACTACTGCGGTTTCTTTGCAGCTGCTGTGTACTTGTTGCTGGTGTGGACAGATTTGCCAGTTATTTACAATACAACTTGCTGTGTGGCAAGGATTACTCTGTGTGCTCCCGGAGCTTTCCTTTTTTCCCCACTTTGTAGGTGGGGGCACGGCAGGACAATAGGAGTAGACTGACTGGGGTTAAATGGCAAGACTCCTAGAAGACATAACTTTAAAATTTCATGATTTACAAAATGTTTAATCTGGGCATGTTTTCTCAATTTCTCATTGCATGAAGAACATTAAGGCATATTTGTGTGCAGCTACTAACAAAATGAATGATATTTTACTGCCTTTAGACTTTTGCCTCATTAAACTCATAGTTCACCTTCCTCTTCCTAAATTCAGTTTGGAGACTTGTGGGTATTCAGAGTTAAGTGGCAAACAAAAATGTTTAAACAAAAACTCTCGGACAAACAAAAAAAAAAGAAGAGAAAGATGAAAAATACAAAAAGACAAAGAAAAAAAGTATTTACAAATAAGCACCAAATAAATATAGGTTTGTTCAGTAATTCACCAAGTTCAGGAGGGTTTTAGCCTCCCTCAATCACTGTGTACCATTAATCACAAAAAACTGGTTCAGGCTGCTAAAAGAGGGGGGGTTTCCTATATAAACACACCTCCCAAGCTGTTCTGTTTGCTACCCTGCATGAACATTCCCAGGTCTCCATCATCAGAAACAACCACAGGTAAGTATGTTTCTTACATTAGCAGTGATTAGCAGCTCGAGGAACATTTTGTTATAACAATTTACAGTTCAAATGTTTTTATTGCTAGCAACACCATGCAATTATAATGATTATTAGATTAAACCAGCTTACATGTTAAGCATATTTAAATTCTTTTGCTTCCCTGCAGTTTCCTCTATATTTGAGATGGCTCTTTATGATCAATCATTTACAAATAAAGCTTATTAAACCAAACTGGTCTATTTTATTTAGTCTAAGCTTCTCATCTTTCATAAATAATTAAATTACTGTCATGGTGAAGGACAGGCCCTCAGAGAACTTACAAGTTACAACCTCAGTCTTCCTTTTGGCAGACCTGATACATCTTCCGTCTTAGTTTCCAGGTGCAACTAACTATAAACCAATATTGTTTTCTTTCATAGGGCCACAGATTTCTAGCTGCTTCTACTGCTGCTTGAAATACTGGTTTTTAATCCAGAGAATAAAAACAAATGCTAACATGTTCGCTTGGTAAAGCAACATAACACATTACTGAATGAGCAAAGGTCATGAAGTTTTTGGAATATCCTATGCTTTATTTCATGTTAGCTGACTGAGTATCTTCATAAAACAGCAGTGCTCTGGGGGTCAACTCTTAAGTTTTCTGACACATTTTCAGCTGAATGTGGCAGAAACTAACCTAGCAAATCTAATCCTTTCAACAGAGTTAGTCAAGTCAAACATTTTACAGAACCAATGAGTTTCATTCTCAGTCTGGAAACACTGCAGTGGGCCTCGGCCTCAGTGCATAAATCGGTTTTTGATTCTTTCAGTGGGCTTGACTCTGCTCTGTGTCACTAGCAGGGATCCCCAAGGGGCCGTATGCTATATATTACAAATAGTTCAGAGACATGTTTTATAAAATGTGGCATTTTATGAGTTTGAGGTTAAATTCTAAAGGATTATTTTTAAATTGTATTCAAATTGTGTTGTCTACAACACAGACATACGTTGCAAAGATGCTACAGGAAAGTTCCGTCTGGTCAGGTTTTTGAGGTCAACCAATTTGTTGAAAAGATTCCTTACAAAAAATGTATTCACTTATGAATCAGACATAAAGATAATGCTAATCTCTACGAGACTGTGGCCCAGAAAGAACTCAATTTGACACTTTTTTGTCTACTTTACAGTTAACAGGTTTACACATTTTGTAAACAGACATATCAGAATAGATAGATGAATAGATTGATAAACAGATAAATATATAGACTCAGAATACGATCAATAAAGAAACAAATTAAATAAAAAAAAAACAAATAAACATACATGCAACATGATGAGAATATCATAGTTTAATTAATTAGTCAAATTTGTATCTCTTCTTGAACAAAGCTAGCTCTCAGTATATCTTTTGCAAGTTTTGGTTAGAGTAGCATGCATCCAAAAAAGAAAAAAGAGTGAAGAAAGAAATGAGTACTGTTCCTCCACAGTTTGAAAGGTATAATACATGCAGAGCTATTCAGCCAAGGATAAGCAGTCATTGAAAGTTTAAAGTTGTATATTTCATACCACTGTCTCTGAATTCATCTCAAGAGCTGGAGCAAACCAAGTTCAGAGTTCAGGCTGGCTGAGAATGCATAGTGAAAAATCTGTCCAACGAAGCAATGCCAGTGCCCTGACAGAAACCCTAGTGAAGAGCCTGTATCAGAGACAGAATGATCAGTATTTGTAGCTCTCTCTTCCTATTCTATTGCTTTGACAGCTTTATGCCATAATTCATATGACCATAACCTTGCCTTTACTGGTTCTTTCAGCCACCACACAGATAGAGGCAGGGTCTGTCCTTCGCTATTTGTGACTCCAGACCCTTTGAAGCCAACAAACAGTCATGAATAACTGCTTTAGCAAAACAAAGGCTTGGCATGCAATGGCCAGTGATTATTGATGTACTGCATTTGGCTTTGGAAAAGCGGCCCTGTTTTTTTTTGTTGCGCCGTCACAGAATGATATTCATCAATCTGCTTTTGTTTCGGTACCAGCTTGCACAGAGGTAGGCTAGTTAATGCTTAACCTCAATATTAGAACTCACTGGGGCCCAGTACTCCATCACTTCCTCTCTGTTGTCTGCCAGTATGACTCTTGACCATCCAGTCTGTTGACTCAGAGTGACTCTAGAGCAACCACACTCCTTCATCTCCCCTAGACAAGAGAACAAAACGATCAGCTCTTAACAAAGCCACCATCACTTAAGGTGTCTCAAACATTACAATGGGCATTAAGGACAAACTGAATGAAATGGAAACTCAAATGGATTACACTCACCATGTTACTGGGGAAGCTTAGAAAGGTTTGAATATTTTCAATTTATAATAAGAGTCAATAGTTATGACAGTTGTCATGGTTATGGTTATGTGAACATGAGATGTCCATTATTATAAGTTAATGAATATTTATTTATGGTGCTGCTTGTAGGACAGGCTTTAAATCTTAGGACCTGTTTGTTTTGTGGCAGGAAAAAAATCACATAAAACACTGACAAATGAAAAGCAGATCATGGCCATGAAGATGGCTGCTCCCCAGCTGCATGTATGACCCACTTCAGACTTAACCAGGGACTTTGCTGAGTGTTGTGGGTTCCAACCCCAGATCTTCATTTTTTAGATGAGAACACCAACACAGGAGAGTCATGGTCTGTTCCCAGACGCTTTGTCTTTTAGACCTTCCATAACTGTTCTTGAAAGGCTCAGCTCTAGTAGAAACATCTGCCATCTCAATTAAAAAGAATGATTGTTTTTCTGCATCTGTTTGTCCGTGTAGATGAGTCCTCTTAAACTCGGGGGTTGTTGGTATTTCTCAAATTCCTGGACAGTGATTCTAAGTAGAGTTTTGTTCTGTGGCTGGAAAGTCCTGTCTGCCTAAACTACGGTAGGCTCTTTTCGTTTTAGAAGAAAGAAACTCGCACCGGTTCTTCTTCACCATAATTGAGTACAGACTGGTTTGGTCTAGCAGAGTGCACAAGCTGCTGACATCCTGAGGGCTGGTTCATAGCATTGTTAAGCAATTCTGTAACTACTAACCATAAACTTTTCATTAAGATGAATGAATGCAGTTTGGCTATAAAGCCCCTTCTGGAATATTCTTCTGATGAAAGCCATAAGACCTATAGCCTATACAAAAATTCTTAGTGACAGAAATTAAAGTCTTTATTCAGGTCTAACAAGCAATAATATTTCAGGAATTATGTCAGAACATGATTATGCAGGGCAGGGCAGGTCGAGGTGCAAACACAGTTCTGGATAATTATGAACTGAGCTCTTATCTTTTCATAAACTCAGCAGAGAAACCTCTCTGTTTTCCATTTGACTGCTCAAAATTGTGATTTCTGGACGTGAGAAAGTGTCATTACCTCTAAAATCCTGTTGGGTGTTTGGCCAAAGGCCTCCACTGACCTCGGACCAGGGAGGACCACACACACATCACCTTGTACCAAGTACGTTCCGGCCCATACTTAATGGCCTCAGACCAGCATGGAAGATGGTGGCGAGCAGATTGAGTGTACTGATCACTTGGGTGCAACTATCCTCTTCACCCAAGACCCACAACAGCCAAAATAATCCACCATGCTGAGACAGAAATACCTTAGAGAACAACAAAGTAACTGATTAACCATATTAGCATTGCATCTACAACAGTCTTTTTCTTACAGTTACTATGTGCACCATCTATATATTTTTGCAAATTTGTGAAACTGAAGAGCTTAAAATAAAACAATACCAAAGGTCTAGGAGTTGTTGGCAGAACATTTTGCCAATGTGCATGAAGCCAAATAAACTCTGTCAGTATTAAGCTGTCTTTCAGCTAGCATAGTTTGTGGAGAGCAACTGCAATAACTGACGATTAAAACTCCATCCACCTTGTTCCTGTCATCATGATATGGTCACTGTCCAGGAAAAAGCAGGTATATCCAAAATAGTAACTTTACAGAAGATGACAAAAATGTTCCTTTCTTCTAATGTAAGCTAATAAAAAACATTTTAGAACAAGTAATTCTGGAACATTTCTATTGGCCTATTCATCATGAAAATATCAAATTTTAAAAGCCAGCTGCTGTGCTGATGTAGAAAGGTAAAAATCAAAGGAAAAAAATTGAGATAAGTGGTTTTCTCTGTATAGTGAAGATATGCTGATTCAAGTAGGACAAACAATCTTACTGGTACGCATTTTGCTCAATGATGGGCTGAACATTCTGTGAAACGGTTATATTAAGCTTTATGACTGGCACAGACATAGCTACACATCTATTTTAACCAAAATAGCAAAAAGAACCATTGGATCTTCCCCACTTGTTTAGTGATGTTACTCCAGTGACAAGATTAGTTTTAATAAAGCTAAGGAAACTGCTTTTTGAGTGATAAGGATGTCTAGATCCTAGAACTACTGCTATGAATGAGTATCTCCCGGTAGTTTTCTCTAAAAAAAAAAAAGGCATTTCACATCAGACTGTTCTAAATTACCCTGCTTGCAACTTTACAAAAATTCGCATTTAATACATTTGAGGACATTTGTTATTGCTAGATTTGTCTGAACATTCCAGCATATGATGGTGAAATGGCTGAATGCTACTTTTACATTGTTGTCACAGTGTAATAAAGTGTACAGCGGACTTTCACGTAAACTCCAGTTTTAAAAACTTTTCCTCAGCTCCTATAGCTTCCAGCTACACTAACCAAATAAGAGGTCTTTCCATGGAAGTGGCTGGACTTAAAGCTTCTAAACATCATGTCATATGGAGTGTTTTTGATACTATTCATATCATGCAATCACTTCAAAAAACCTTGGGGATCAGATGGGTTTCCTGAACAGAAGTAAACATGTGGAGGGTATTCCATCCACTGGGAATTTCACTGGTTTTCTCCTGCATGATGTGTAGTGGGCTAATTATGTTGTGGTCACCCACAGGATACAAATAGGATCTGAAGACCACACAATCTGACACTATACCGTGTGTGTGGAGGGATTTTTTTTTCAGTCGCTGTGTGGTAAGGGTCTCCATGAAATTAAGTTTCTACTGTTTGACCTGTCCGCAAATTAAATACAAGCTTTTTTTTTATTTGAATGCTGTGAGTTCTTGGTGTTTCAAAGTAATGTCTATTTCTGATGCTAATCACATGGGAAGCTGTTTTGTAACTATAACACCATTGGTTTCCATTATTACAAATTACATACATAAGAACATCACCTCACCTCAACATCATCAGTGCTATAACTAATATGGAAGTATATGTGAGTCCTGATCTATATTCTGAGACAAGTGTACATCAATAACTGCCAGAAACATTTTTAACATCTATGGATCAGCAGTTGGCTTCCTTGAAAGCATTGACATTTATTCATAATGCATTACTTACCTTAATTAATTATGTTAATATTAAATGTTAGGAGGTGGAATGGCATGACTTCAGTGCAGCAGCTTGTTTGAGACATAACAGTATTGAGTAAATATTAAAATTATAATTTAAAGTAATATTATTAGGGGGAGGCATAGTATTTTTTTTTTTTTTTGCATAGGGGGCCATAACATCCTAGTTAAAACCACTGCCTAGAATCCCTTAATAAAGAAGGAAAAACAGGGGATGTCTTTTCCCTAGGAATAAGTGGCTTTTCCCTAGTCCTCTGCCAGAACCAGTTTAGATCAACCTTCTGTTAATAACACATTTAATTTAGCTGTGGTTGTGCTTTCTTCAAATACTCAGTAGATTCACACAAATTCCTCTCTCCACCTCACCTCTCCCTGGTCTGGCTCAGGCAACCGCATGCCAGGGTCACTCCTCTTGCACCAAGCCAAACCAGACCCATAATTTTGCTTTTGTTTGAGGCGTGACCTCAATTATGAAGATGCAAGCAGTACTGGGAAGGTCAGAGGGAATGAGAAGAGAAAAAGGGAGAGGTATTTACAAGAGTTCATAGTAGATAATGAGTTAGGAAATGACATACTGCATTATAGTACAAAGGTACTAAAATAAAAATGGGCCATGCTTTTGTGGCTCTTGGAATAATGCTGTGTCACAATGATAAACAACTATCCCACTGACCCAAGTAAATTAAATTGCTTTGTCTTTGATAAGCATTTTGGAAGGGCCAATTGTATTATTGATTTTAACTCTGGACAAGGAAATTTTGTAACATGATTACACTGACTATGTACATTTAAACAGTCAGAGAGGTGGCGCAGTACATGTGGTCTGCTTCAGGGCCTTCACTAGCTTTTAAGGAAATTGCTGAGAGTGAACTCTAGTCTTAACAGCTCTGTGGTTTTGAGCCAAAGCCTGTATAGCTGATGCAGTTCTGAAATAAATTTCTGAGGTCTAAAAAATTATTTCAGGGGAGTAGGCTGCTCCTGGAGGTTTATCTTCCTTCAGTCACCTGATCTTTGAAAGTATTACCTTGAGAAATTAGCTAAAGGAGGTGTGTTTGTGGTATGGAGGTGAAACCTGCAGAAAGCAGATCTACAGGCGAGGGTTGGTGAACACTGTTTGCTTGTCTACTATACAGTCTGTGTGTGAGTGTATGGGGGGTATAATTAATAATCACAATATTTTTAAATTGATACAATGTTTGATTGTCTGTGCACTTGTATAAATACACTGTGGGGAAGTGGGAAACAGCAATCAGTATGCAGTGCCATTCATTTGCTGACATTGATTCCAGACTGATTCCAAAATGATTACAGATGTTTATTTAATGGGTAAGTCTGAGTTTAAAGAGATTTAAGTTGTTTTTTTTTTAAGATTTAAGAAGTCTCAAACTATATTATTTAAACATTTACCATATTACACAGATGTGAGACACAGCTGGATTCCAACAAGTCAGAAACCTTTGTAATCCACTGGACTGGACAAGATAACCAGTGTTGGTAACCAATGGCCCTGTTCACATCTAGCATTAACGTACATCCTGTGGGATTCAGTGACAAGTGGACAGCTCTAAGTACGTCCAATCACAATCGCATTAAAATCTCCACATTTTGAGTTGTCACCTGTGACTGGACCTCACTTCATATGTGCTATATGGAAGTAAGCATGTACACAATTTTCATCTGCAGAGACCAAAAGCAAATTTTGATTGTTTAACCAATGGGAGGTGGCGATGCACTTCTGATGTCTGTCTGGTAGAAATTAAAAGATAAAGAAGAAACAACAAAACTGTGCTGACAGGAGAAATGTTATTAGTGGAGTTCTTTCACTTACACAGATGATATCAGTAGAGTAGGTGGAGCTTCCATGTGGACACATGTTTGTGCATGTTGCTAAAAGTATGTGGCCACATGCAGCCCAGACCTCCCCTGGTGTCTGAAAAACACCTAAATCTTAAGTGCCTTCGCACCTGTACTTAGCACTAGCCACTTTAAAAAACTAAATTTTACAAAAAAATATAAATAGATATTAGTGTAAGAAAAAACAGAAGAATATTGCACCATGGAAAATATTACGCAGAAGAATATTAAATTAAATATTGAATATTGCACAGTGAAGACATATTGCACATGAGAGATATTGCACATTAAAAGAGAACATTCCACTTTTCAGTCCATGATGTTTTTACTGTGTACTGTGTATACTGTGAAAATGACAATAAACCTACTACTACTAAATGTATGTGTATGTTTGTGTGTGACTATGTGAAACTAATATGCATAATAATTTTTAGATTTTCTTGACTTTTTCTAGTGCTTTGTTTTCACTTTCCATTTAGAAAGTTTAGATCAGATGATATCAGGTGTCACCTCAAACTCAAGTTCAAGTTCAAGCATGTATTCCCATGACAAGCAGACATGTAAGAAATGATGAGTCCCCAGAAGAAACATTTTGTAATTTCAACAAAAAGCTACAGCAATCTGGTGAACTTAGATAAACTCTGATACTGAAATAATGGGAAACAAGTACTATTGCTATAGAGTAGTTCAGTGCTAATGCCAGTCATAAAAACAAACAAACAAACAAACACATGTTTTACTGAGATTTTGGTATAAATGTGTTGCTTACCCAGGACAGTATATCACACTGTACAAAATGTTTTAAGGCATTAATTAAGATCAGATAAGATAGATAAGAGAACCTTTATTAGTCCCACAAGTGGGAAATTTGCATTGTTACGGCAGTATAAAGGGTAAGAGCAGCAAAGCAATAATTTAAAAAGCAACTATTAACATGTACTTTGGGAAACCAGAGCTCCTGACATAAACCTATGTAGAAATGAAAGAACATGCTGTCTCTACACAGAAAAGGGCACAGGACACCCCATTGAAAAACAAAAAAGATATGGAAATATTTAATCAATTCAAGCAATTCTTTTCTATAACATTTTTCATGTACTTTTATGGAACATCCAATGTTGAAAACAGTTGCATTTATCCAGCATAATCTTTATAGCACTTTTGAGAAAAGGCTGTTATTTGCAATTTGCTAGCAAATCCCTACCACTTGTACCATCACTGACCCCAAATTACTCAGTGTGATTTAATTATTTTGCAGAGAAAACAGCTTGGAGTGTATTTTGTGTAATTATTCAAAAATATATGAAAATGGTGCACCAGTGTCACAAATAAGGGTTAAGGGGTTGCAGGAAGTAAGTGCAAGTATAAGGTTTTTTATGTTTTATTTTAAATAAAACAAACAATCTCTAAATAGCAATACAAACTAAGAAAACAAAACAAGAATGAACAGAAAGACTAACATAACTCTTGATGCTAACAAAACAGGGGATTCCTAAACATGGTTAGATACTCTCCTGACACATACAGCAATAGCCCACGAAGCAAGGAAACAAGGAACACCTGACAGGGAAGAGACATGGCAAAATAAACACAGACCAGAATAATGGAACACAGGGAAATAAACATGATGAACAGACAGCACAAGGAACAAAACAAGTCTTTACAATCAGTTATTGGGTAAAGTTATTTAAGCTGGGTTAAGCCCCAGTTTCACCTTCCTAACAATGCAGTCATGGGATTAAAAACAGCAAACCTGACTAATTTACACAATAGATTTAATCATTTAATTTGTTGTTTGTAACTGGTTAAGATTTACATGAGCTGGTGTGCTAGTATGCTGGCTGAGTGACTTAAATGTCATCATCAGTCAGTTGCACACAGTGATCGCTCCACTGTACGTGCCCCTCAAGATTTTTGTGACTGTGGACAAAGTGAAAGCTGTTCCGCATGCGTTAACCACATCTCACCAGTTCACCCCGGATTTGTACCTTAAACAGAGATGTGTTCAGAATCGCTGTCTTGAATCAAGGCAAGGCAAGGCAGGGCAAGTTTATTTATATAGCACATTATCATACACTATGGTCATTTAATGTGCTTTACAGAGATGGGGATTAAAATAAAAGACAAGAAAAGCATGAAAAGTATAAAATTAAGCAAAAAAGTACATGATAAAAGTTAAATATAAGAAAAATAAAATAAAATAAATGAAAATAAAAACAAATAAAAGAAGTGCATGATAAAAGTAAGATATAAAACAAATAAATTAGAATACTAATTAGGTGCACAACAATAATGACAGCATTTCAAAAGAACTCTCTGCTCTGTTTGACACTTTTGGTCTGGTACAGCATGTAACATGCCCAACTCATGTCCGAGGTCATACTCTGGATTTGGTTATCAGTAAGGGTGTTCGTGTTTCTACTGTGAATGTTCTGAATTTAGCTCTGTCTGATCATTACTGTGTTTTCTTTGATGCGCTCATTGCTCCAATCACTCAATCAACATCTATAACTGTCAAAAAAGGTACATTAACAACAACACCTGCACTTTATTTATGGAAGCCATGTCAGTGCTACCTAATATAATGGTCGAGATGGTTGATGACCATCTCACTCTGTTTGATTCTAAAGTTCTTAGGATCTTTGATGCTATTGCACCTGTGAAGGAAAAAATGACACAGAGGCTGCAAACCAGAAGAGAGAATGTAGAAAGGCAGAACGTAAATTTAGAAAAAGCAAACTACAGATTGATTATGATATTTTTAAAGCTCATCTTCACACCTATAACTATGAACTAAAGAGGGCCAGACGATCTCACTTCACCAATATCATTAACATATCATGTTATCCACTGAAAAATGTAATGAGTTTGCTTCCACAACAAAATTGAAAATATAAGACAAAGCATTAGCCCCAAACAATGCAGTGACATTACATTTTAATCAACACACACAAAAACGCTGAACTCAATGTCTGAGTTTAGTGCAATCAGCAGCAAAACTCTTGAAGATGTAGTGCTGCACCTTAAACCGTCTACTTCTTGCCTCGACATTATAACTTCAAACTTTTTTAAAAGTGTTTTCAGCTGTATTGCATCTGCAATGTTACAAATTGTGAACAGCTCACTTCTCTCAGGCTTGTTTCCTACAACACTAAAAACAGCAGCTGTCAAGCCTCTGCTGAAAAAGAAAAGCTTGGATGCCTATGTACTGAAAAACTATAGGCCTATCTCTAATCTCCCTTTCATTGGCAAAATTATTGAGAAAGTAGTTTACAATCAGATCAATGCTTCTTAAACCTAAATGGCTGCTTTGAAGACTTTCAGTCAGGCTTTCGCCAGCATCACAGCACTGAAACAGATACTTACAAAGATAGTAAATGACATTTGTCTGAACACTGATGCAGGGAAGATAACCGTGTTGGTGCTACTAGATCTTAG